>CM076572.1:623943542-624135968 GCA_034641835.2 Pinus albicaulis | reverse complement strand
TTTTATACTCAGAAAAATCTGCTGATTTCGTATAACAAACTGCTGAAGAAACCATCATTTTCTTCCCTTTTTCTATATTATTCCTTTACTTTCATAACTCCTCTTCTTTCCACCTTTTATGAAAAATTCCCTTTCATAGTTAAAAACTCACTTTTTAACTTTATTAAAGCCCAAATCCATTTAAAACCTTGAAATTTTTCATAAAAAACAGAGTTTCATTGCTATGGACCTAAGCCCCTTGGGCTAAGTCCTAAACCACTTCCCCTCACATGCCCATGTGTTAAAACCAAACGCCAAGACTTTCGGCGCTAATCGTAAATATCCAACGGGTGTAGGACTTTGAACCTTTACAAAGCTCATTTTTCTTTGTAAACCCAAAAACCCACTTTCCGAAAGTTCTAAGTTGAAACTTAAAACCACGTGCTGAATATAAATGGGTTGATTGAAAAGAGCCGATTGCGCAATCGCAATCGGAAACAATACAAATGGGTTGATCGGAAAGACCAGGCTCAATGGCCCGATTGCGATTAGCCCTTGTTTCTATACTCCCGGGCATATTGCATTCCATAAAACCACCGGCCCCGCAATTGGGCGCCTTTTTCTTTACTTATATATATATTTTCCACCTGATCCATTATAACTTATGACTATTGCAAAACTTTGGTTTTCATATGTTTAAAGGTTTTTTCGCCGGTACGTAGGTCAAAGCAATCCTGACCGTTGATCTAGTTCTTCGATCCTACGGTCCGCGCACAATCGCATCGCAACTTTTCTCATTGCGCAATCGCATGCCCATCTCTGCGACCTCCGATTGCCGACCCCCCGATTAAATCCCGACCGTCGATCTTGTTCTCAGATCAACGACCTGCGCTCAATCGCAAGTGTCCTCCGATCGCAACTGCAAGCCTTCTCGTCTCACTCCCGATTAACGATCCTCCGATTCCATCACAGTCTTCCATCTATTTCGCAAACCGACGGCCATCGCACACCCTTGCCAATCCCTCTGATTCATTCCCTGCCGTTGATCTGGTCCTCAGATCAACGGCCAGCGCTCAATCGCAAAGTTCAATCGCATTCCCTTTTGTGCCACCCCCGATTGAGACCCTTCGATTAGATCTGGACCGTCCACGTGTCCAGATCGGACGGTCCGAAACTGCTCCTCCTTATTCTTCTCCCGCTATCCTTTTTGCCTTTCTATGCAGATCTCCACCGTTGGTTGCCCTCATCCGACGGCTACACTCCTCCCCCGCCATCCGAAGCAGTTTAAACCTATTTCCGCAGGATTTCTTAACTGTTGTTGTGTTTTGCAGGCGTTTTAATGGTTTTCCATTGTAGAATGAAGGAAAACCGAGGGATGGGAAAGACGTTTCCTGTGCCTTCGGGCTATCTTAAGGAGGCCATTAACGGGGTTCTATTCCATGTCTCGTCAGTACTCTATGAGTATTGATGCCGTAAAGCCCAGTGCGGGTCTGCACATCGACAAGACACTTTTTTAAATCAAACACAGTTAAAGAGTATCAGTTTTGAGAATAAAGCACAGCAGATGAAGATTGAAGACAGTTTTTATGGGGATTACGGCTAAGACAGTTATCAAAAGCCTAATCCCCAATCTAAAACACAGTTTAAAGGAAAAACCTAAAGTGTTTTATCAGACAAAAAGCCTCCACCGCCACATCTAAGGCAAATTGATTCCTCAGCTACCACCGAGCCACCTGTTGCCTCGAACCATTCAGAACAGAGGCCGAAGTTATTGCTCGAAGAAATATCTGCCTCCAGCATTGCCAAGAGGTTATTTATGCAAGGAAACCAATGAATAAATATCTGCAGAGTTATTCCAAAATAGACAAAGAGCCTCAAAGTCAAACAAAGCTTCCCCCGAGATTTGATATTTATTGTGAAACAGTTAATGTAGTGATCCACCTGTAAATTTTTCCCTCGAGCCTCTCAAAGGGCCGAGAAGTCTTCACTCTGCATTAACTGTCCTTGAGATATTTTGTTAAAATCTCACCTCCTCATCTTCCTATAAGTACTTCTACATAAGATGAGGAGTTGTTGGTTGCAGAACTTTGAAATACACTTGAGCTTGAGAGTTCTTTTTGTACATAGTATTCACTGGCCCTTGAAGCTCTGTTTGTGCTAGAGTAGTTAGGTTGAATAGTGAAGATGATTGCTGAACTGAAACATTGGACTTGAAGTTTGTAGCTGGTTTGACATCAATATAAAAGTTGTTTCATGGGATCCTGATCTATATTGCCGATGATGTTATTCTCATTTGTAACTTGTTTTTTTATTTCTGTTTTCATGTTGTTTCATTCTCCACTGTAAAGAACAGTTTAAACAGGGTTAGGACCTGTTGTATATCAATAACCTTCTCTGGCTGAGAAATCTTTATTTGAATGTTTTCTTCCAATCTGTGTTATTCAGGAATGACTTAATTCAGTTTAGGCATGAGAATGCTGGCGTTCCCTCATTTTATCGTCCCAGCTGAATATTATTTCTGAACGTTACTTTTAGTATATGTTATGTGATGATGAACTGAAGGAAGATATGGTTAGCCCTGGTCCCAGACTTGTCTGCATAACTAACAGATTGTTTCCCTTGGAATGTGTTAAAAGCTGGCTAGTTTAGAAGCACTTGCTAGATCTTAGACCATTCTGTGTTATCGTTGTGTTTCCCCTTGTTTTATATGTTTTCTATTGGAAGTGTGTCAAAGGCTGGTTGGATTAAAAGCACTTACCAGATCCTAGTCTGCTTTCGTGTCCTTCTTAAAGTGTTTGTCAAAGGATGACTGGTTTAAAAGTACTTATCAGATCCTAGGCTGCTCTTTGTTCTGCATCTGTTTAATTCCCCTTCTTGATGTATCACTCCATTCTATAAATCAAAATTTAAAGAGATCCTTAGACATAGATGACTAGCCCCTTGGATCACACTTGATGTTGTTGTTCAATTAAAGCCCAGATATGACTCCATAGCCCAATGGACTAAAAACCAGCGTTATATCTATCTATCTGCCAAAACTGTTCTATTTGCTTGCAACTTCTCACTTTTGAAACTTTTTGCACTTAGGACTTTCCCTCAAGTAACATTTCATGCTCAACCATCCAAAACAAAACAAAACCCTTGGCCTTCATAACTAGCCTAATATCATTACCTTAAGCTTTTCAAAGACAATATCCATCTTTGCACATATTGGAGAGATCCCTCTCCGGATTCAGGAGGGCTAGATCCTAGAATCCCAAAGTTTAGTTGAAATGATGTTAACTCTGTGATTGGACTCTCCCAATCTTGCTAATAAATTACAGAGACCTAACATTTCTGGCGACTCTACTGGGGATCACTTTAACCCAGAAATCTCTGGTTCCATGACAATTGTTTTATTTTGCAGCTGAGCCACCAGAACCTAACATTTCTGGCGACTCCGCTGGGGAATCGAACCCAGAATCTCTGGTTCCATGACAATTGTTTTATTTTGCAGCTGAGCCACCAGAAGCTAACATTTATGGCGACTCCACTGGGGATCACTCGAACCCAGAATCTCTGGTTCCATGACAATTGTTTTATTTTGCAGCTGAGCCACCAGAAGCTAACATTTCTGGCGACTCCGTTGGGTACCCTTACCCAGAATATTCATAACATTTTGAGAGTCAAAAGAAGCCTTTTCAAGCACTACCAAGAAATGGTAATTAAGATGAAACTCAATTGAATCAGTGACAAACTAGGTCAGTCCTAGGATTCTTTCGATTTTTTATCTAACCTTGGAAAATCAGCTAGCTTAGCCATAAGGATAGACTGTCTTTGTTTCATAACCGTAGCTAAGTTTTGAGGCAAATTTAGGATATTCTTCCGAACCACAAATAAAAGCAATTTAGAAAATACCAAAAACATTTCAGATTGGTAGTAAAACACTAGTTTTGATATCTTTTGTACGTCTTTGATGTGTTTTACTTTATACTCTTAGACAGAGTCTGGAAAGGGCCAGGTAGCCTCCGGGTCTCATCCTCTTTTGGGGGTGACATATCTGGTGAATGCCCTCCCAGTCAATCTTTGGTTAGAGTTTGTTATGTTTTGAGATATCCTTGAAAGGAATGTTTCACAAACACTGTGGTGGACAGTGTACTCCTTTGAAAAAACTCTGAACTTTCCACCTGGCGACTCCACAATCATGAACAGACCTTAAGACTCCACTGGGAAGAAACCTTATCATTATAAAATCATTCAAACTCAGTTAGAGGACTGTGGGATTTGAAATCGTAAAACAGATTGGTGAACCTCTCTAAGATTGTCATATCTGGTTGAACTTCTCTTGTTTTAGGTCTAAACAACATAGCATAGTGGCTTCTAAAAATATTCACACTAGAGCCCATCCAGACCCTAACCCACCTGAGATAGTTGATAATCCAGAAAGTATCCTTTGGAAGTCTCCTAAGGTTAAATTATTAACTGTTTTCAAATCACCCTTGAGAGCTAATTCAGTCCCCGAAAATCTTTCAGCTCTGCAACAATCACAAACTGACTTAGTGAACCCATTTAGGACTAGGTCATTTGATGATATAATCCAGTTAGACTCTGAATCTTCACTTTCATCTCCTGAAACAAGTGAACATCCTGGTAGCAGGGAAAAAACACCTCCTGATTTACATTTCCTTCACATTTTAGGTGTCTCCCATCCAAGATCATCTCAACAGTCTACTCCTGGTCCATCCACTTATACTCACCCTACATCCACTGTTCAAACCACTTCACCTCAGCCCACTTTCCCTTCTGTAAATCCACCTCCACCTCCTGCCATGGCAACATGGTATGCTCCCTTAGTCCTTCCTGTACCATTAGTCAATCTTCCATAGGACTATCAGTCCAAAATTCCATTATATGATGCTAGTAATACTATAACAACATCTCAACATGTGGAAAAGATGAATGACTACTTTGACAGAAACGAAATTGATGATGATTCTGTCAAGTTGAGACTATTTGCTCAAAGTTTGGGGGGAGAAGCAAGAAAATGGTTTAAAGGTTTAACCCCCCATAGTATTAACGATCTCCAAGCCTTCCATCAAACACTCTTAAACAAATGGGAAGTGAGAAATAATCCTCTCCAAGTCCTTGCTGACTATAGCAATCTCCATAGGAACCCTGGGGAAAGTGTACAATCTTATTGTACCAGATTTAACAACGTCTATAATGCACTTTCCCCTGAACTAAAACCTCCTCAGGGCTCAGCTTTAAACAAATTTCCTGAAGGGTTTGATCCAGACATGACATATTCACTTAGAGAAAGAGTCTTTGCAACTCTTGAAGACATGCAAAGGGGTGCTCTTTCTGTGGAAGTAAACTTGATGGAGAAAAGAGCAAGAATGAAGAGCAAGAAGAGAGTATCTTTTAGAGAGGAATCAACCCCTTCCACTTCAAGCTCAAAGATAGAGAGAATGATGGAAGAAATGATGAAAGAGATGAGCATAATTAAGAGAGCACAAGCAAATCAAAATCAAACTGCTCCTCAAAATAGGAACCAAAATCAGAATGTTAGAAGGAACCAACCTCCAAACATACCCAGGGATGATGATCAACAAATCACCCCTCCCTTTCATCAAAACTATGTAAGTGAGGTTGAAGAAACAGAAGACATAGCAGAGGGAGAGGATATCAACATGTTTGGGGAAGAGGATGATGACTTTGAGGTTCATTATGATAATAAACAAGGTCTTTACACACCTTACGACGACAAAAGAAATGATAATGAAAATTATTATCGAGACATGGAAAATGTCGTCATAGAACCTCAAAGAGAATATGACCTTAGAAGCAAGACCAGTCAACAAACCCCCAGCACCAAAACCTCTGACAAATCCTCTCAAAGCAGCACCACAGCTAAACCCAAAACAGCCAAACAAAAAGACAAAACAGTGGCTGTTAATTCTGATAAGGATAAGGAGAAAAACACTCAAAATTCTGAAAAATAGAGTGAAGACATCAGCAGTACTAACACTTCAGCTAGTACTCCTTCTACAACAGTTATATCAAGTAAAACAAATCAGCAAGTTGTAATTTTTGATAGAGTGACAGCTAATAAGGTTGAAACAAGTGCTTCAAAGAATCAAACCCCTTTCAGCCTTGAACAGGAAATCTTAAAGATCAAAATCTATGTTCCATTAACTGAGTTAGCTGCCCAACATGTATATAGGAACCAAATTTTGAAGGCTTTAAATATAGAGGAAAATGGAGATACATTTAATCTTAGTGACGACCTACCAGAGTTGATTTTTGGCCCTAAGATTGAAGGGAAGTTTCAAGAAGGACCGGTTCCTCCCTTTTATGTGAGTTTGAACATTCATGACAAAATTCTACACAACACTATGCATGATTCCGGGGCTTCTCATAATTTAATGCCTAAAGCTGTGATGGAGAGCCTTGGTTTAGAAATTACCAGACCCTACAAAGACCTATACTCCTTTGACTCAAACAGAGTAAAATGTCTAGGATTGATCAAAGACCTCTGTGTTAACCTAGCCCAGATTCCAGCCAAATGTTTACTCATGGACATTGTTGTGGTTGATGTTCCCCCAAAGTATGGAATGCTTTTATCAAGATCTTGGGGAGCTAAGTTACAGGGGACTATGCAGATGGACATGACATATGCGACCATCCCGGTTTTCAATCAGACTAGAAGACTTTACAGGGAGTCTCATATGCAATACACGGTTACAAGTCAAGACAGACCACGAAACTCTCCTATATATTCTGTCAGTACAGGCCTTGATTCTCTTATCATGTTTAACAATGAAACTCCTAGTGAACAAGTCACTTTAACAGAATTAAAGGCTGACAGGGAAGAAGAGTATAATAACGCGGAAGTGTCCAAACAATTTGCCACATGTGAAAACATTAGTAAACAAAGCATAGGTCTTGATTTACTGGTTTTGAGTCCATTGTTTTTAGGACTTAACAACCCATAAAATACCCCTAACGTTTCTGGCATCATCCCTCAATCTATTAAAGAAATTGAGGAGTCAAAACAAATTCAATTGGGTGCTGCTAACCATGAACAGTCAGAAGGCACCATAGTTAAAAGGGACAATCGCCAAACAGACGAAACCAAAGACAGTCCTTTATGGAGTATGTATTTTGATGGGTCGTGCACTAGAAATAATGCTGGTGCAGGGGTTTGGATCATTAACACTGAAAACAACCACACAGAATGCATCTCATGCAAATTAAACTTTCAGTGTTCCAACAACATAGCAAAATATGAATCCCTTCTCTTAGGCTTGCATCTCTTGAAGAAATTAGGAGCCAGAAGAATTAATGTGTACGGGGATTCTAAGTTAATCATTAGGCAAGTCAATGGGGAGTATAATGTGAATCATCCCAGACTTAGAGCCTATCGGAATGATGTCATGGATCTGTTGACAACATTTGAGGAGTCAAACCTGAGTTTCATCCCAAGGAAAAAGAACATTATGGCCCACAATTTAGCCTTTGCGGCCAGAACATGTCTAACGCCATATGAGATTGGAGACAACACAACTCTGATAAAATTTAGACCGGCAGTGCCTGACAACGAAAAATATTGGCAAGTGTTTGACAATGACAAACAAATAGAAGACTTCATGCAATTCAGAAATGAGTTTGAACTGCACAGTTCAGATTCAGATTATGATACAGACTACAGTGAAGAAAACTTTCTTGGTGAAGAAAAATCGTCTCCTTAACCTGCCAATATTAACCTATTGTCTAGCGAACTTAGGAACAAAACAGAATTAAGTGCAGAGTTAGAAACGGAAGAATTACAAACTCTGCAGTCTAAAGATGAAAATTTGCCGAGTGGTCTAACGCCTTTAGAGGAGTTGTTCGATTTTAACGATGTGGCCAATAAACCAAAACTGGAACCTGTAGAGACTGAAGCATAGGAGTGCAATATAGGCAGTGAGGAAAAACCGAAAATGATCAAACTGTCCAAAACTTTGCCAGCTCACATTAAACTCAAATACATAGAGCTGTTCCAAGAATTTTCTGATGTTTTTGCTTGGAGTTACGAAGATCTCAAATCCTATGACATTGAAATAATACAGCATAAAATCCCTCTTAAAGAAAACCAAAAACCATTTAAACAGAAACTGCGCAGAATAAACCCTGTCCAGTTGCCATTGGTTCAGAAGGAGATCATGAAAATGTATGAGGCTGGCATTATTGTCCCTATTAGATATTCTAAGTGGGTATCTAATTTGGTGTCCGTTAGGAAGAAGACTGGAGAAATCAGGCTTTGTATAGACTTTAGAGACTTAAACAAAGCTTCGTTAAAAGACAACTACCCTTTACCAAAAATGGATCACATTTTACAAAGGGTGGTGGGGTCCAAAAGGATTTCGTTGCTTGATGGCTATTCAGGGTATAATCAGATTTTAGTTCACCCTGTTGATCAATTAAAGACAGCTTTCACTACTCCATGGGGGACTTTTCATGTATGTGAAAATGCCTTTTGGTTTAATGAATGCTGGAGCAACCTTTCCGAGAGCCATGGACATAGCATTCTCGGAAGAATTGGGCTTCTTCACCATTATCTATCTTGATGATGTAACTGTGTTTTCAAAAATAGATGAAGAACACTTAGGACATTTGAGGAAAGTTTTCGAGAAGTGCATAAGGTTTGGGATATCTTTGAACCCCAAGAAGACATTATTTGGTCTCGAAGAAGGTAAGCTTCTTGGGCATATCATTTCAGAGCAGGGCATAAAGATAAATCCCATGAGGATTGAGGCCATATTGCAAATCTCCCATCCTCGAAATATCAAAGAGTTGCAGTCTTTCATAGGGAAGATTAACTTTTTTGAGAAGGTTCATCTAACTTGTGAGCTCTCTGAAATATCACAAACATGTTGAAGAAGGGCAAAGGATAATGGACCTTGGAAGCAGGTATCATGGTGGTGATGCAAGCCCAGTAGCAAAAACAAGGTTCATATAAGCCTGATTTTTGAAGATTTTATATATTCTCTTTGCATAGAACCATACCATTCTTCTTTGTCCTTTTCTGAGAAAAATCCTGAGGCAAGCGACTGACCGTGTCTTTATGACATTGAGGGATTACAAATTGAAGTATAATATTATGGAAAAAAGCTTTTGTACTGAGTTAAGCATTGAAAGACTTGAGTATACATCCTTCACTCACACACGATCTTGCCTTTGTCCCAGGACTGCTTGTAAAAGACATTCCTCAAGATCAGTTGATAAGAAATTCTAGTGGATTCTTGTTCTTGAATATGATTTAGAGATAAAACCCACTAAACTCATCAAAGGCCAAGGTCTAGCTAGATTAATGACTGAATCCAATTTTGAAGTTCTTGATATTAATGTGATTAATGCTTTGGACAGCCAAGAAGAATTCTCAACTCCCATTATTGAAAACCATTTTCTGAATTCTCCTTAGTATGCTGATATCGTTTATGTTTTGCTTAATTTAAACACGCCTCCTGGTTTATCGAAAACGAAGGCAAGGTTCTTAAAGCTGAAAGCAGTAAACTATTGCATTGTAGATAGGTGTCTTTATTGGAAAAATGCTAGTGGTATATTGTTTAAATGTTTGCCTGAGTTTGATGCAGAGAAGATTAAGCAGGAATTTCATGAAGGAGAGTGTGGAGGCCATTTGTATTGGAAGTCAACAGCCAACAAAATTTTGAGGGCTGGTTTCTTTTGGCCCACCCTTTTTCCTGATGTTCACAAAATGACAACTACTTGCCATAAATGCCAATTGTTTGAGGGCAAAAGAAAATTATTACCCCTTCCTCTGCATCCAATCACTGTTGAAGCTCCTTTTCAACAGTGGGGACTTGACTTCATAGGTGAAATCCATCCCTCATCTTCTGCCCAGCATAGATGGATCCTTACTGCCACAGACTATTTCACTAAATGGATAGAAGTCATTCCTTGTAGGCAAGCCAATGATTCAGTTATTATAAAGTTCATAGAAACCAATATCCTTTCCAGATTTGGTTGCCCTACCAAGATCATCACGGATAATGCAGCAGCATTTAGAAGCAAGAAAATGGTTGACTTCTGTCATAAATACCAGATAACACTAGGGCACTCCACAACCTATTACCCTCAAGGTAATGGACTTGCAGAGTCCTCCAACAAAAGCTTAGTGAACATAATGAAGAAACTGTTGGAAGACAATAAGAAGTCTTGGCACACGAAGCTGATCCATGCACTGTGGGCTGACAGATTAACATTGAAAAAATCCATTGGTATGTCACCCTTCCAGCTTGTATATGGTACAGATGCAATTTTTCTTAATAGCCTTGGTGTACCAGTTATGAAGTTAATTCAAGAGTTGTAGACTGAAGATAATGACATGATCAGAAGAATAAATAAGACCATTCATCTTCAGCAAATCAGAGAGGAAGTGTACAACAAAACATTGCAGAAACAGGACAGCATTAAGAAGCTTTTTGACAGAAGAACAAAGGCCAGCAATTTCAAGATTGGGGACAAAGTGTTAAAGTGGGATTCAAAGAGAGAAGATAAGGGAAAGCATGGTAAATTTGAAAATCTATGGCTTGGCCCTTACTCTATTCATTTAGTTGCTGGAAACAATGCATTCTTCTTACAAGAGCTGGATGGAACAGATTTGTTTGGGGGTCCAGTCAATGGCAGGATACTCAAGCATTACTTCTCTTGATTCATGATATGCTTTTAAGCCTTCTTTTCTCTTTTTTCCATTGTAAACATTTCATCCATCATTGCATTCAAAGTTATGAAAAATCAAAAAATACAAAAACAAAGAAAAATAAAAAGAGGGCAGAAATGAAAACAAGAAAGGCAAAGCCCCATGCCAAAAAAGAGAAATAAATTCTGAAAGTGTGCAAGCTCAAATGCCACTCCTCAGAAACACACTTCTAGTTAGTCAAACTGTTTAAACTTGACTAATTAGCTTTAAATTTTCTGCTGATAGGTTAGTGAATTTGATTTTCCAAACTGTTTAATCTTGGCTCATCAGTAGATAGATTAGGATAGAAATTAAGGTTCAAACATGTTCAAAATCTGAACCAAAGTTTCCAAAGAGAGATGACTCAAAACTGTTTTATTTTCTAAGTCAAAGAACGTGTAAATCTAGTTCTAAATCACTCAAAATCTGAACCAGAAGAAAAGAAAAGACAGCTCAAACAAAGTAAAAAAAAAGAAAAACAGAGCTATGAAGAAAGGGAAGGCAGTACTTAAACTTTCAGATCTTAAGCCTTCTATTTTTATTTTAATTTTCTGCAAATAATAATCTATGTGCAGCTTTTTTTTATGCCATAGATCACAGCAAGTCAAACTACTTAATCTTGACTTGGATGTTTTTAAATTTCTGCTTTAGAATTTAGAGAATGAAAGTTTGTTGCACTGTTTAACCCCAACAGACAGTGGAATAGGTAGAGAAATATCTGAGCTCAACTGTTTAATCTGAGTTCAGGGAGAAATAAGGAGTAGAATTAGATTAGTTTTTATGCTTTCAAAAGAATAAAATGTTGTAAGAGAGTTTGCCAATCCAAGTGCACTCTAAGAAGAAAAAATGTTAGATCAGTAGGATTGGGTAGGTAGAAAGCTTGTAGATGAAAATCCATTATTTTCATGGCTGCTGAATATGTTTTTAGAACCAGATCATCCAGCAAAGGAAGGACAGCCCAATGGATCAGGCACAAGTCAGCGTCCCAGAGAAATCAAGTCTGAATTCTTGATGCCTTCAAGAAGGCACCATCCCCAAGTGGAGCCACTATTAGCCACCTATAATATTTTGTTATACTAAAAGGTGGCTAAATCTGTTTTGAGCCTTCAAGGAACAATTTTTCATTACTAAAATTTGTTGGCTCTTGAAGACTCCTTGTAGGCCTCATGCCTCTGTCCCAAATCCTCATTTGCTGTCCCATTTTATACTCAGAAAAATCTGCTGATTTCGTATAACAAACTGCTGAAGAAACCATCATTTTCTTCCCTTTTTTCTCCATATTATTCCTTTACTTTTCATAACTCCTCTTCTTTCCATTTATGAAAAATTCCCCTTTCATAGTTAAAAACTCACCTTTTAACTATTCCGAAACCCCCAAATCCATTTAAAACCTTGAAATTTTTCATAAAAAACAGAGTTTCATTGCTATGGACCTAAGCCCCTTGGGCTAAGTCCTAAACCACTTCCCCTCACATGCCCATGTGTTAAAACCAAACGCCAAGAATTTCGGCGCTAATCGCAAATATCCAACGGGTGCAGGACTTTGAACCTTTACAAAGCTCATTTTTCTTTGTAAACCCAAAAACCCACTTTCTGAAAGTTCTAAGTTAAAACTTAAAACCACGTGCTGAATATAAATGGGTTGATTGAAAAGAGCCGATTGCGCAATCGCAATCGGAAACAATACAAATGGGTTGATCGGAAAGACCAGGCTCAATGGCCCGATTGCGATTAGCCCTTGTTTCTATACTCCCGGGCATATTGCATTCCATAAAACCACCGGCCCCGCAATCGGGCGCCTTTTTCTTGACTTATATATATATTTTCCGCCTGATCCATTATAACTTATGACTATTGCAAAACTTTGGTTTTCATATGTTTAAAGGTTTTTTCGCCGGTACGTAGGTCAAAGCAATCCTGACCGTTGATCTAGTTCTTCGATCCTACGGTCCGCGCAGAATCGCATCGCAAAATTTCTCATTGCGCAATCGCATGCCCATCTCTGCGACCTCCGATTGCCGACCCCCCAATTAAATCCCGACCGTCGATCTTGTTCTCAGATCAACGGCCTGCGCTCAATCGCAAGTGTCCTCCGATCGCAACCGCAAGCCTTCTCGTCTCACTCCCGATTAACGATCCTCCGATTCCATCACAGTCGTCCATCTATTTTGCAAACCGACGGCCATCGCACACCCTTGCCAATCCCTCCGATTCATTCCCTGCCGTCGATCTGGTCCTCAGATCAACGGCCAGCGCTCAATCGCAAAGTTCAATCGCATTCCCTTTTGTGCCACCCCCGATTGAGACCCTCCGATTAGATCTGGACCGTCCACGTGTCCATATCGGACGGTCCAAAACTGCTCCTCCTTATTCTTCTCCCGCTATCCTTTTTGCCTTTCTATGCAGATCTCCACCGTTGGTTGCCCTCATCCGACGGCTACGCTCCTCCCCCGCCATCCGAAGCAGTTTAAACCTATTTCCGCAGGATTTCTTAACTGTTGTTGTGTTTTGCAGGCGTTTTAATGGTTTTCCATTATAGAATGAAGGAAAACCGAGGGATGGGAAAGATGTTTCCTGTGCCTTCGGGCTATCTTAAGGAGGCCATTCACGGGGTTCTATTCCATGTCTCGTCAGTACTCTATGAGTATTGATGCCGTAAAACCCAGTGCGGGTCTGCACATCGACAAGACACTGTTTTAAATCAAACACAGTTAAAGAGTATCAGTTTTGAGAATAAAGCACAGCAGATGAAGATTGAAGACAGTTTTTATGGGGATTACAACTAAGACAGTTATCAAAAGCCTAATCCCCAATCTAAAACACAGTTTAAAGGAAAAACCTAAAGTGTTTTATCAGACAAAAAGCCTCCACCGCCACATCTGAGGCAAATTGATTCCTCAGCTACCACCGAGCCACCTGTTGCCTCGAACCATTCAGAACAGAGGCCGAAGTTATTGCTCGAAGAAATATCTGCCTCCAGCAGTGCCAAGAGGTTATTTCTGCAAGGAAACCAATAAATAAATATCTGCAGAGTTATTCCAAAACATACACAGAGCCTCAAAGTCAAACAAAGCTTCCACCGAGCTTTGATATTTATTGTGAAACGGTTAATGTAGTGATCCACCTGTAAATTTTTCCCTCGAGCCCCTCAAAGGGCCGAGAAGTCTTCACTCTGCATTAACTGTCTTTGAGATATTTTGTTGAAATCTCACCTCCTCATCTTCCTATAAGTATTTCTACATAAGATGAGGAGTTGTTGGTTGCAGAACTTTGAAATACACTTGAGCTTGAGACTTCTTTTTGTACATAGTATTCACTGGCCCTTGAAGCTCTGTTTGTGCTAGAGTAGTTAGGTTGAATAGTGAAGATGATTGCTGAACTGAAACATTGGACTTGAAGTTTGTAGCTGGTTTGACATCAATATAAAAGTTGTTTCATGGGATCCTGGTCTATATTGCCGGTGATGTTATTCTCATTTGTAACTTGTTGTTTTATTTATGTTTTCATGTTGTTTCATTCTCCACTGTAAAGAACAGTTTAAACAGGGTTAGGACCTGCTGTATATCAATAACCTTCTCTGGCTGAGAAATCTTTATTTGAATGTTTTCTTCCAATCTGTGTTATTCAGGAATGACTTAATTCAGTTTAGGCATGAGAATGCTGGCGTTCCCTCATTTTATCATCCTAGCTGAATATTATTTCTGAACGTTACTTTCAGTATATGTTATGTGATGATGAACTGAAGGAAGATATGGTTAGCCCTGGTCCCAGACTTATCTGCATAACTAACAGATTGTTTCCCTTGGAATGTGTTAAAAGATGGCTAGTTTAGAAGCACTCGCTAGATCTTAGACCATTCTGTGTTATCTTTGTGTTTCCCCTTGTTTTGTATGTTTTCTATTGGAAGTGTGTCAAAGGCTGGTTGGTTTAAAAGCACTTACCAGATCCTAGTCTGCTTTCGTGTCCT
The DNA here is from genome assembly GCA_034641835.2 of Pinus albicaulis. Taxonomy (NCBI): domain Eukaryota; kingdom Viridiplantae; phylum Streptophyta; class Pinopsida; order Pinales; family Pinaceae; genus Pinus; species Pinus albicaulis. The sequence continues at coordinate 624,121,302 of CM076572.1, read as the reverse complement.
CCTTAAGTGTTTTCCAAAGGCTGATTGGTTTAAAAGTACTTATCAGATCCTAGGCTGCTCTTCGTTCTGCATCTGTTTAATTCCCCTTCTTAGTGTATCACTCCATTCCATAAATCAAAATTTAAAGAAATCCTTAGACATAGATGACTTGCCCCTTGGATCACACTTGATGTTGTTGTTCAATTAAAGCCCGGATATGACTCCATAGCCCAATGGACTAAAAACCAGCGTTATATCTATCTATCTGCCAAAACTATTCTATTTGCTTGCAACTTCTCACTTTTGAAACTTTGCACTTAGGACTTTCCTCGATGTTGTTGTTCAATTAAAGCCCAGATATGACTCCATAGCCCAATGGACTAAAAACCAGCGTTATATCTATCTATCTGCCAAAATTGTTCTATTTGCTTGCAACTTCTCACTTTTGAAACTTTGCACTTAGGACTTTCCCCTCAAGTAACATTTCATGCTCAACCATCCAAAACAAAACAAAACCCTTGGCCTTCATAACTAGCCTAATATCATTACCTTAATCTTTTCAAAGACAATATCCATCTTCGCACATATTGGAGAGATCCCTCTCCGAATTCAGGAGGGCTAGATCCTAGAATCCCAAAGTTTGGTTGAAATGATGTTAACTCTGTGATTGGACTCTCCCAATCTTGCTAATAAATTACAGAGACCTAACACTTAAGATGTCCAAGAAATATCCTCTAACACAGGAGTCAAGCACGAGGACGTGTGAAGATAAGGAAATATAGATACCCCCCTTTTCTACTTGTTGGATCGTGCACCCACAATTGTTCTGCCCGACCTCTAATCATGAGTTGGTGACCTTAGTTTCCCTTCCTAGGGACCACACGAGTGACTATGGGGGGGGGGGAATGCTCGTGGTACCTTAGGCAATAATTGTATCACTTTCATAGTACTTCTGGAGGTTTCCCTTGCAAAGCTTAGGTACTCGTACCGATAAAGGCTATTGTTTGGAGGTCAACGTAATTGTTTATGATACCTTCGCTGGTAGGCTTAGGCCCTTATCATCCCAAAATACCTTCAGAAGGCCCTTTTATCTACTTTCTCATATTTTGGTGTCTGACCATAACCGCCCGGAGCATAAATACTTGGAAGTTGTTTGCTTATCTGTAGCTTTAGGAATTTATAGTGGAGTTCTATTTTCTATTTGTATTTAATTGGCTTTAGGTGGATTTTTTCTTTACACTTTTAGAATTTTGATTCTACGTGTCTGACCAACCACTCCACTAGTCTTGAAAGAATTTTGATATTTCTCTTGAAATTGTGGAGTTGCCTCCTTAAGGGAAAATATTTGATTGTGTGTCTCTCTTTCTTGAAAAGTCATTTGAACAATATCGTAAGGGAAGGATCTGTGTATAAGTTGGGTATGTCCAATGTTCCTATGGATTCCAACCAAGGAACCCATCTGAAAGGGGATCCTTGTGCTTTTCCTTTATTTGGAAACGTTGGTACCCCTTTAATGGCCACTTTGAATATTCCTAGATTGAATGTTGGGCTACCAGTTTGATTGTGGTCCACTCTAAATATTCCGAATGTTCATGAATATTCTTAGATGAATGCTTTATTTCAAGGGCATCAAATGGGTGTTAATTCTTCATCCTCTTCACTAGATAAATCTAGGCTTCCTCCATCTTGCAATAAAAAATCTAAAAATAAGAGAAAGAGGAGGAATAAGAAGAAGAAGAGTTATCTTCATGAATCATCGCCAACCTCTACTAGTCATGTCGGAGATGAGCCTTCAACCTTTGCTATTCATGTTGGAGATGAGCCTTCAACTGCTGCTAGTCATGTTGGGGGCATAAGTCTAGTCACTACAAGTCATACTAGCAATGGGTTACCTACCTCTATCATTCATTTTTCCATTGACTCGCCTTCTTCTGTGAGTCGGGATGGGGGCACAAGTACCATCTCTCCTGGGAAAGATTCACTAACCTCTTCAAGTCATGTTGAAGACTGATTTAAAAATGGTCTACACAACTTGTATGAATTTCAAGAACCTACCACTCAGTTTAAATTAAATTATCTAGCTTGTACTTGACAATTTTGTGGAATTATTTACTTGAAAGTGGTGTATGAATTTTTATTGTTATGTGTCTTAAGTTCATTTTTTCTTGTTGTAATTTAACATGTATAACAACAACATAGTGCAGAAAATAATCATTCAAACACAACAACAATTTTAATCTAGGAGTTCACCCAAAATCTCGTGGGCTACGTCTCCTTTAAGCTTTGTCATCATGGGATTATGGTAAGTTTTTTTACAAAAGTAAATACTTAATTCCAATGAATACAAAAATGATTCAAAGGACTGAAAATACCATGAATATCCCTCAAATGGTTTTCCAAACTCTGAAAACAACTTTAGCCTCTTATTGACACGATTCCTTATGTCGGTGCACTAAGCTACTCTCAGCTTCTAAATGGAACAAAATCCCTCATAATTATGTTTCAGTCACTGAAACCACTCCTGCTATATCCAACACACATCATACATCAAATACCAACTGATAAATTTCTCAAATTGAGCACTGCATTCCCCAAATAAGCTATCCTCCACGGTTTGCCGAGGGATGCCCAGAACTTCACATCCGCTTTTCGAGCTCTATAAGTTCTCAAAATGTTCTTAAACCACTTCCATTGGTTCCAAAATGATTTAAATAGGCAAGATAGAGTTTTGGTTAATCAAAAATAGCCTCTAGCTGCTCCAATTTCACCTCAATCACTTAACGGCATCCCCTGGCACTAGGGTCAAGGAAAATGTCTCTGCTGAGTTTTAGACCTCTAAAAGTATTTAACACTTTCTGAAACCTCTGTAAATAGATTCAAAATTATTTTATCAACCAATAATGACCACTTTTTCACTGCAAATGGTCTCAAACATCTCTTTTTAAGCCCTGCACTACTGCTGGCAAACACTGGCAATAATGGCCTATGGAACTTTACTAAAGCTTTTCGGCCTTCAAACGTTCTCTAAAGGCTCTGAAAACCATTTCATCAGATTCATAACATCTGAATTATCCAATTTAGACTATTGGAACTCTATAAAATGACTCTAACTCCACTGGTTAGGCCTCAAACTGAATTTGTTTCACGGTGGCCCTGATGACTCCTTCATCTTCCCTGAAGAAAAATCTACTAAATATCACCTCCATTCGACCTAAAACCTATTCCAAAGTCTTCAGAAGGTCAAAGCGACCCAAAATTGACCAAAATTTCATCCAATTTGGTTCAATAATGAGAGAGTTATGACAAAAACAACTTTGCCCCAATTTCCTCCACTAAATGTGGAGCAACTACCAGTTAACTCCACTAAAAGTGGAAATCCGCCTAAATTTGGGAGCGCCTCCAGAATCTCTGCCATATTAAACTCCATTTAACTGAAGCTTAATTAAATATTAAACCTGATATTATGCTCATTAAGCGCTCTTAACATGAATCTCCCACACTGGTCATATGATGAGATTCCATGGGAGGAGGGTTGGCCCCTTTGTGCTCCGCAGGACCCACTCGGCATTCAAAGTGCAATAAATTCTTCATACGGTGTCCGTTTTTCGAACCGTTTGCAGCACCAGAATCAGGAAGACGAGACCTATGCAACCATATTGGTTTCAACCCAATCATTTAACTTTTAATTTTGAGCTAATCCTTAGGTCCTTGATCTAGTTCTGATCAAAGACCCTCCACCAGCAGCTGCTAGTCATGTTGAGGGCATTGATGTTGATCAGAAACCTAGGCATAGAAGATTTAAACATAATTTCCCTTGTAAGATATGTAAGGGAGATCATCTTACTCATTTTTTCCCTGAGATTTCAGTGGCACAAAGGTTGTGGTCCAAGTCTATAGGTTCTTCTACTCTTGAACCTATTATGGTTTCTCAACAATCTACTAAGCCATTGGTTTATGAAGTGGCTGATCCAGTGCAATATTTGGTCGATCCCACTCCTCTTTTGGGGGTTGAAGTGTCTAATAACAGAGTATTCTTGATTTCTAGTTCGGATTCTTCTGGTCTAGGGGACATGTCGGCATCTTCATGTGTACCCACTCCAAGTTATAGGAGTTTTTCCCCTGATTGGGATAATATTGTTGAGCCTCCTCTTCCTTCTATTGCACCTTTCCAGATAAGGATTAGAGTTAATTATATTATTGTATTTTGGTAGGTTGTTTTCCACTAGTTATTTATGGTGTTAGGGATGTTATGTTTTTTTATGGTCTAACTAAAACATAGTGGATGTTGCTACATTATATATTTCTTCCATGAAAGGGAAGTTGTTGAAAATTTTCTCTTGGTATTCGAAATTTGATCTACATATATGGCAACAAGAAGACCCAAAGAATACTCTTTTGATAAGCTTTTTAGGTGAGTGTTTTTCCTTGAACTAGGAGCCAAACAAAAATAGATATTTTTGGTCAAAGGTTTTTCTCCCATATCATATGCCAAATTTATTCCTTGGGGTGATTTTCTAATCCAAATTACAAGTGACAAGCTTCCTTGATGGAATGGGATCTTGATGATGGGGGGCCCTATCAAAGCTTTTTTAGCTCCTCGAAAAAGGGAATGATTATTTGTTAAAGAGAGTACCATAAATATTTCCATTCTTAGTCTCCAAGTTATGGCCTTCATTCTACCATTTTAAGCCATTGTCTCTATTGGTTTCCAAAACTACTAAATTATGTAGCTACCTAGTAGGTCACTATTTTATGCATGTTCTTTCTTTAATGTTGGTTCTTAACTCCTCTAAATAATCTGATATGATGAGTTTTGGAAGTTGTTTCCATGATTATTCCTACAAAATGGAAGTGTAGTTGTCCTTGATTTCCTAGAAGCAATGCTATTAAATGCATACCTTTCTTAGCTAAATTCCATATGGAATATTTAGGTTGGAAAAAATGTATTCGAATGATTTGATTGGTGGGAATACCATTGCTATATTTAAATTCCAAATTTATCTCCATTAAGTGGGTGATATATGTGTATCCATCACCATTATAGCTTTTCTCCCATGATTGTAATGATAATGTTAAGGTCATAGAAACCAAGAGTGTCTTTGATCCTATGGAGACAAATCTTGTCACACACAACTAGTTCCCAATTCCATTCCTTTGTCACTCATCCCGAAAGAAATTATATATGAATTCTTTGAAAGGAGTTCATAATGGAGTTGAGAACCATCATTGCTAAAAAGGGACAATATAAGAGATCATGGATTACTAATTTGAGGAGAACTAACTAACTTGCTATGTTAAGAAATTAAATGTCCAATTTGTTGAGAAAACTAGGGCATTAGCATTAGGTGATTTCTCTTCATTAGTGACTATTTGTGAATGATTTTTACTTATTTATATTAGGATCTTCTTCTTCTTAGTTTATTAGTGTTCTTATTCATCAAACAGTAACCAATGCATGAACATAAATAGACAAGATACACAACATGTAGGCTATGAGCCAGGTCCAAAACCTCTCACTCTTTGAGAGGAAAACCTGCACAAATTCTTCTTATAGAGATTAAAATTGACGAATACGAAGACCAAGACCCTTAACCTAGTAGTCTCTCCAAGACCAAGACACACATCCCTTTTCCATATTCTCGTCTTCTCTTTCATTTCGACCTTCTTTATAGCATAAACTGAGATCATCTCTTCTCATGATAATGAACTGTCATGTCATCAAAATACATCACTATACTTGAAGTCATCTTATGTGCTTGCACCAAGAGTCCTTCCAAAGTCATCCCTTTACAATGGCAGTACCTATATCTCTATGACACCGAGATCTCCTTGCTTGCATCGAGACTTCATCTTTTGACTGAGGTTTCTTAATCATCATGTGATCTTCTACTGCGGCACCAAGATCCTTTTGACCCAACAACATAGAACCAAGTATCATCATAGTACCGAGCATCATGAGAATTATTGTAGCATTGAACATCATGACTGAGATCACTGAGGCCTTGTCTTTGCTATAACATTATATAGCACTGAACCTTTATCTCTGCAGTAGACCGAAACCCTGTATTCTATAATGGTACCGAATCTATGATGAAGTCTGAACTGCATTCCTGTAATTTTATCTGAAGTTTTAGAGTGATATAAATTCTCTGTTCTACAGAAATGTAAGTACCCTAGCCACATATTTATAGTAGTTTGTCCCATAAATAAGCTGACCTATGCTTGACGAATAGATGTGTCTATTTAGGTAAGCCGACTTGAGTTTCTTATGCATCTTGAGGATGGCATAGGAAGGTAATTGTGTGCTTGTCATTGGAGGGATATATATACTTTTACACATGCTCAAGAAGAGCTTCTTCATACATGACATTGACTCTTTGAATTTAATGACAAAACCTAAGGCTCTTAATGGGAGCCATCTAAAAATAAAAACTTTCTCATGAAACCCATGAAGCAGAGTTTACAATAATAAATTTATTTTCTTCATTACATCATTTACAAGAGTCACAATTACATCTCATTATGAAGACCGAACCTAGTTACATTTTACAACACTCCCTCTTAACTAGGGAGGTATTCATAATGGTACTTGGTCATTCTCAATATGAATAATTTCTCATAAGAAGAATCAGATTAGTAACCCATTTGTATAGCATCATATCAACCAGTATTGTCACATAGCAAGGCCTTGAATAACAACGTTAGCTCTCCATAAGATCTAAGCTCAAAGCTGGCAATACCAATTATTTATAAACACCTTAATCATTGTCTCTCCTGGAACATACCCTCCCGAGTTATTCAGGGTGTGTTACACTAGGATTATTCTTATCTTGGATTCCCAGTCCTCAAATAATATCAACCCTCTATGAATACTCTTGTATTGGATGCCCTATCTCATCCTCAAAGAGTATCAGATGCCAAACCAATCCTCCATTATGTCTTCCCAAGTGAAGACAATAATTATATGTCTATTTCTCCCTCTCAATTAGGGAGGACATATTCCAATAAAGGAATGTACTCATTCCTACATAAGGAATGTACCTAAGCTCCCTCTTGGCTTAGGAATTTCCAAGTTTCCTCCAATTAAGAAACTTTTTTCCAAGCTCCCTCTTAATCAGGGACCTACAACAACTCTTGAGGTGGAAATAATGAGACAACCAACTGCTTTGAAGAACCCCTTTCTTTGATGTCATGAATTTCTTCTTTGTTATGGAGTCTTCATCTTTTTGTAATTCTTCATAGGGCAGATATCATCCATCACTTTCATCCATGATTCATGTCATCATTCCTTCAATTAGAAAGTGATCCAACAGTCTTCATCTGGCCTTGCTTCATGTCATGATTCTTTCTTCATGCCATATTTTCCTAAAGGATCTTACATCCTTCTATATGGTCCACTTGGAAGTCATCCACATTTCTTCCCTTTAGCAGTCCTACATAAGCCCATCCAAATATTTGTTCAAACATAATTAATTAACACTTAAATCAAAATTACCTTTGTGATAGTATTTCATAATGACATATTTTTGTAGGTATCAGCATCCTGCATACATGTTGACACATATCTCAAATATATCCATTGTCAAGGGTCTTCATATTTTCAAGACTTCCATCAGAGTCTTTATAACTTTCCGGGAGATTTTCTAGTCAAATATTCTTGTTCTTTTGGATGTTGATTGCCTTTACCATGGTTGCATATCTCACGATCACTTCCTTCCTTTATTCACGCATTCCATTCCCAGGAGCTTCCAATCAGAGTTCTTTTAATTGTACTCTACCTCCTCGTACTTCATATGAGGACACATTATGTTGATTTTATCTAGTGTGACATATGCCTTCCAACATCCTTTTAGAGGAGGAGATCCTTTTCCCTTTGATCATGTTTCTCAAGATAGAAGTAGTGATCCATGTTACCTGCAACCATACCACATTACATTATAATATTAAATACAAGTGTACATACCTCATTTACCTTTAGGTCATCTAGGATTATTTAAACAACTTCCTTGATTTAAAAAATCTTCAACCCTTTAATATGCTTCATTTCTTATGTCATCATACCATCATCCCATGAATTTGGAGTTCCTAATGAAACACTTGATTCCTATCTAGATCGATGAACCCTCCGATGAGGATTTTCATCAGAGGAACTTGATGATCTTGCATATCCCTATCGAGTAGATTTTTCCTTCTTAACTTGGTGTGTGATGAGCCTTGTCATGGATGAATTTTTCCTTAAGTTTCCAATGAGGTTCCCAAGAGTTATATCCTTCATATTTGACTGCTATGGATTTTTTTTCTGTTTGTCTTTCATGATTCCCTATGGTGATGTCACGAGCTCTTGTTTCTAATGCTTCCATGATTCCACAATGCATCTTATTATTTATTACAACCATATCCTATAACAAAAGGTTTAGGAGTTAAGACAAGACCTTTTGTGAGGGATACTATCTCAATCATAATAGATATCTCTTAATTCCTCCTTTCTTGGGCTTCTTTTCTTCGGCTTCCTCCACCTTTTCGGTGATATAAGCTTCTTGTATTCCTCTTTATGATATTGTCCCTTTAAAAAAATCTTTCCAGTAACGTCCATAAATTTTCCATAGCATTGAATCTTAGCTATGCTATTCTTTTTTTCTTCTTCTGAGGACCAAAGTTTCCAAACTCCCCTTTCCTTCCTGCAAATGTTTGAGTCATTTAACCTTCAACATTTTTGCCCACAACTTGTCTTATTCTATCTAGCATATAAACCACAAGTTGTCGAATAAGGTAACTTTCTTATCCCCATGGACATTTGTTACCATGTCCATCAGTTAGTGCATTTAGAACAATGATGATTATCTTCTTATCATCTCTCCCAGATATCATAGTTGAGATCTTATGAAGATATACCTTCATACTTTGATACCATCAATTTTTTGTAGATCAGGTCTAAGTGATATGATCCGCTTTATCACATCTTCAGAGAATAGCCTTACGAGCTTATCATATACATCTCTTTGATGTCTCCAATATTGATATATGAGGGGACCTTTCATATGAATCTCTTTCCATGAATTTAGAGGAGACCTTTTTCATTGATGTGTTCAATGACTTTGCTTTCTTCGAGGACTATGTTTATGCTCCTTTTTCCATGCAATGAATTTTGATGACCCAACCAATGTATAGATCTCCTTGCAAACACGAAGTCATTTTACCAAATTTGATTGTAAAATGAAAGATACTTACTTGGCAAGTGAATATGAAATATTAAACTTGATCACTTTGAAAATGGTTGAAGAAGATGTATTAGTGCTCACTTTTGGATGATCTTCTTCCAAGACAAGAAGAGAATCCTTGCTTCAATGAGAGGTAACTTGCCTTTTTTATGGCAATACCGTTTAGCCTTATAGCCTTCTTTCTTGACGACGTAACTAAGATCGTATAGATATTTTATTTATGGTTAGACCTCCTTATTGTCATATTGTCGAGACCTTATTTTTGTGAGAGCACCGAGATCACTTTTACTGTAGATATCACTAGACCTTCTTTCCATAAGTAGCATGGAAAAAAAATATGTGATATGTCACTGAAGTTTTGTTAGTGTCTTTACTATGATCTACACTAGTTATGTCGAGAGCATTATTGCAGTTCTTCTGAGGTTACCTACATACCTCTGTGATTAACTCGAACTGTTGATTGTGTTATTCAAACTATGATGCCTTCCGAAAATATCAAAGAATTCGATCTCTGAACTATCCCTTCTACAATGACCTTTGACTTTCTTAGATTCTTTTCTTGAAATTTGATCCTTGAGTGTCTCTTAGATGCCCTTCCTTAACTGTTACCTTAGCTCCAATACCATGTTGAGAAATCTAGGGCATTAGCATTAGGTGATTTCTCTTCATTAGTGACTATTTGTGAATTATTTTTACTTCTTTAGATTGTGATATTCTTCTTCTTAGTTTATTAGCGTTCTTCTTCATCAAAAAATAACCAATGCATGAACATAAATAGACAAGAGACACAACATGTAGGCTATGAGCTAAGGCTAAAACCTCTCACTTTTTGAGAGGAAAACCCGCACAAATTCTTCTTATAGAGATTCCAATTAACGAATACCAAGACCAAGACCCTTGACCTAGTAGCCTCTCCAAGACCAAGGGACACTTACATTTTCCATCTTCTGGTACTCTCTTTCATTTCAACCTTCTTCCTAGCATAAACTGAGATCATATCTTTGGCATGACAATGAAATGTCATGTCATCAAAATAACTCATTGTCCTTGAAGTCACCTTTTGTGATTGCACCAAGAGTCCTTCCGAAGTCACCCCCCTATAGTGACAGTACCTAGATTTATATGACACTGAGATCTCCTTGCTTGCATTAAGACTTCATCTTTTGACTAAGGTTTCTTAATCATCCTGTGATCTTCTAATGTGGCACCAAGATCCTTTTGACCCAACAACATAGCACCAAGCATAATCATAGTATCGAGCATCATGAGCATTATTGTAGCATTGAACATCATGACTGAGATCACCAAGACCTTGTCTCTACTGTAACATTATATAACATTGAACCTTTATCTTTGTAGTAGACCAAAACCCTCTCTTCTATAATGGTACCGAATCTGCGATGAAGTCTGAACTACGTTCCTGTAATTTTTCTCTGAAATTTCAGAGTGATCTGAATTATATGTTTTGTGCAAATGTGAGTGCCCTAGCCACATATTTATAGTAGTATGTCCCATAAATAAGCCGACCTATGATTGACGAATAGATATGTCTATTTAGGTGAGCCGACTTGAGTTTATTATGCATCTTGAGTTCGACATAGGAAGATAATTGTGTGCATGTCATTGGAGGGATATATAGACCTTTACACATGCTCAAGAAGAGCTTCTTCATAAATGACATTGGCTCTTTGAATTTAATGACAAAACCTAAGGCTCTTAATGGGATCCATCTAAAAATAAAATCACTTGTTCATGCCATGAAACAAGGTTTACAACAATAATTTTATTTTCTTCATTACATCATTTATAAGAGTCACAATTACATGTCATTATGAAGACCGAACCTAGTTACATTTTACAACACAATTGGCTAGTTTGTAATTCATTTTGCTTATTAGACCTGGCCATAATTTAATTTTGATTTACTTACCACTAGAGCTCCTAAATATTTTGATGGAACCTTAGAAAACCTGTAGCCTAGCAATTAGGCTACATGCTTGCGTACTACAAGAGGAGGCTTAAAAAATAAAATCGTAAATTTAGTTTGGTTTATATCCATACTTAAATCACTCATGAAATCCTCTACGACCTTGAAAATAAATTTGGCTTCATTTTTTGTGGGTGTTCCCATATGGCTAGTATCATTAATGAATTTTTGATGGAATATGGGTAAATATTCCACGAATAATCTTACCCCTTTCAGTTTCTTTTTCAAGATTGTTTCCTTAAGATTCTTTCCTAGTCCTTTGTCCACTAGGATAAAGAGGAAGACAGATAAGGGATCTCCCTGGAAAATTCCACTTGATGGGGAGAAATTTTGAATGGGGGATCCATTCAACAACACCTAAAAGAAGGTAGAGGAAATTAGTGCTTTCATCCAATTAGTCTTATCTCTAGCAAAGCCAAACATTAATAGAACTTGGAAGAAGTAGGATCAATTGAGTTTGTTAGATTCTGATGACATGTCTATCTTAATGGCAACATTCCTATCTTATTTTTGCTCTTTAAGGAGTGAATTACTTTGTGAGCAACTGAAATCCCATCTAGAATTTATCGATCCTCAACATATCTTATTTTCTTTGATGAGACTAGTTGAGGGAGAATGGACTTCTCCCTTTGTAATTACTTTGTAAATCACATTACATAGGGTGATGGGTCTAAAACCACTTGGGTCATCAACCTTCACCTATTTGCGCACACATGTTAGAAATGTATCATCCAACACTAGGAGAATTGAAAATTTCTTCTGGATCTCTCAACTATAGCCTAGAGGTCCTTTCGAACAACTTCCAAAAAATCCTGGAAGAAGTCAGTTGGGAAACTATTTGGTCCTAGACTGCCTTGTTTTTAGGCATTTTTTTGGTTGTCGCTTCCACCTCTTCAATTGATATGCTTCTTAACAATGCTTCATTTAGTTCCTGAGATACCAAGGTTGGAATATGGTGTATTATTCTATATACGACGTCATCACTGTTTGGTGACATATTTTTCAAGAGAGATTCAAAATATAGGACTAGCTTGAATCCCATTTACTTGTGATCTTGGAGTTTATTATTTGTTTATTATTTTAGTGATGCTATTCTATTATTATGCCTATGTTGCAACATGGATATAAGGAATAAGGAAGTATTCCTTTCTCTTTCCTTTGGCCATCTGATCCATGATTTTTTCTTCCATAAAACCTATTCTTGTTTTTTTTTTTCTTCTACTTTGGAAAGTATGCTAGCTTTTGTCTTGATCAATTCATCATATCTTCCTACTTTCATTGCTTCTTGTTGAAGTTGGTTCAATTTTTCCTTTATCTCTATTTTGGCTTGGAAGATATTCCCAAATTATTCCTTGTTACATTTCTTGACTTGAGATTTTGTTTGATTATATACATTGCACGACCTTCAATGATGTCACCCTTTAGCAACCATTGTTTAATTCACTCTTGGAAATTTTGGTGTGCAAGCTAGAATATTTTTAACCTTAAGGGTCTAATTTTAGGGCTTTCTTTGATTTATAGATGTAGATTGATTGGTCAATTATCCGATCCTCCACATGGGAGAATCAAAGCTTCCATAAAAATTTCATTTTCCATTAGTATTTTTTATATTAAAAAATTATCTAAGTGTGATTTTATCTGTTGAGGTCCTCCTCTTCTATTATTCTAGGTGAATACTCCATTTATGGTGTCCATATCTAGAAGATTCAATTTTTTCCTCATCTCTTCAAATAACTTCTCCTTCCAAACATCTCATAATTCCTTTCTTTTTCGATAAATGATTAATTAGATTGAAATGCCCTCTTAATATCCAAGGAGAATTCCCTATTAGCTATTATAGATTGCTAATGGACTTTATATAATTTGATTTATCTATTTGCAATGTTGGTATGTAAACATTTTATATGAAGTAGACCTTGCTTGAGCTTATAGGCTAGAACTTTATCATTAATATTCTCTAAGAAGCAAACATGTGTAGGACATGTGGTTCTGTGTAATTCTAGATAATAGTCAGTCCTCATGCTTTTCCTTGTGCATATATTATTGTATATTGGCATCCCTTCCAACATTTGGAGGTTATCAAGGCTATATTTTCACTAGAGCTTTTGGTTTCTTGTATCACCAAAAAGGCCAATTGATATTTCCTCCACCTATTTTAAGGAGTCTTTGCTTCCCTTTCCAATTTAAACTCCTTATATTCCATGATGTAATCTTCATTTGGAGTTAGGGTTGTTGGAGGGATATACCTTTGTTATCAACTTGATTCTCATGGAGTTTACTAATACTTCTTCCAAATCTACCAATATTTTTTGAATGGTTTTATGACCCTTTTTCTTTTTTTATTTATGTTCTTTGGGGGAATCCTTAAAAGAATGACTATGTACTCCTAGGTTGGAGCTAGGACATGCATACTTGAGGGTCTTTCCTATGCTTGAAGATGATATTTGAATAGGATTTTCCCAAGATTTTGACCAAGTGCTATGGAATTGAACATGGATCTTTTCATTTTTAGGCTTCCACTATTCTTAGTAATTCGAACATGTTTAGGTCCATGTCCTCTACTTCTTTAGTTTCTAGGTCCATTTCCTTTTCTTCCACAATTATTCCTTATATAATTGTATCCGGTATCTCATTATCTTGCTTGGGTTCTATACCAAATTATTTGAAGTAGTTGACTTCTTGTTTGCCCCTTACATGAGGCAACATGTTATATTGAGTGGGTCGCTTGGTTTGTCTCCTAGCTTTTCCAGAGCTGTAAGATATTCAAAAATATTATTAGTTTTGGGGATGGATCCAAGGGGACTCTTTGATTTTGTCTATGAGGTAGGGGATTTACAAAATACTTAGAATCATTATTCTCTTAGTGAGTAAGTTGAGCTCATTTGTGCTCCATGGCTAGGGTATAAATAGTGGTTGAAAATGGCCTTATATTGGAACTGACCCAAACATAATAATAATTACGCCGTTCTTTATGAGATTGGGTAAGAAAACACTGTTCATCTTATGCAATCATAAAGCTTTCTCATCACCCTTCTGACGCATTATATTTTGACATGTGTAAAAACTTTTTTAACTAGACATAAACTTTACCACAAAACTAGGATTTGAAGTATTTTCATTTATGACTGCTACGAGTATTTGGACTGCGCCATCTAGAGAGAGGAGAAGAATCGGTTGTACATATTCCTTTCTAAATAACACTATCTCAACTATTAAACCACATCTCTTACTGAAACGTTTCCAACTCCAAAAGAACGTAACAAAATTGAAAACAGAAGCAAAGCTCCACATGAAATGCCGCAAAAAATACAGGCGACCTTGTGCTGAAATTAAAGCCAAAAGCCAGGTCAAGAATTGATACCTTGGAAAAACAAGAGCGCTTGCAATTTACTGTACTCTGGCAGGCTACTCTACGCTACCAAGCTTAGGAATTAAAAATTCGATGTGCAAAGACCAAAAGGTCAAGGGTTCGAAACCGGCGGAAGAAATTGGAGTCATGTGCAAAAGGAATAACCGAATGGACACATCATGTATTATACCTTCTTAAAGCGTGCACAATGTGCGTCATGATGATGGCGAGCCTTATTTCAGCTGCTATTGACCCATTAATGCCCCTTAAGTACCAATGACCATGGCAACCCAACCCATGCCATGCACCCAATGTCGTTGAAACCATGTCTTATCATCCTGCACCTTTTCGCATTATGAAAGTTTAATGGACATGCGCATCCAGGAACAACGGACGGGGAGGGGATGTATGGCATCCCATGGCATGAAGAAGCTCTCGCCTCCAGTTTCTACCGCGAGATAAATACGAGGTTATACGCTAAAATAACGGCGATCAACTCAAATTTGAATTTTGAAATTTGATAATGTTTTGAATTTTGAAATTTGGAAAACTGGCAATTTGAAATTTGAAATTTTGAATTTTAAATTCCTCTATATAGCCATTTTTATTCTTGTATTGGTCTGCTCAGAAGATACTTTGGGAGTTCTCTTCTGTGAGAAAAGAAAGGGGCCTAAATCAAAGAGGTCGCCTTTCACAGCCATGCAGGCCTGGCGTTGCCTTCCGAGGAATGCCTTACGTCAACCTGGAATGCCTTCATAAGAGAGTTTGAAATTACGATCATTTTTCGTTTATTTTCTTCGAGATGGGTCTTATGTGGTCGCACGTTTGCAATGATTATTATGCATGTCCAAGAGCCAGACATATTTTCTCTCGAGATTGGTATCGATACTAGACTTCCTATTTCCCTTAAATCCGCGGACTCAGATCATTTCAGCGTCACATGTTGATCGGGGAATTCTCCATTTGACTTATCGAGAACCGAGGCTAAAGAGTGAGTTTAACGATATTTGGGTGGGGCCGGGAAATGTGAAGGCTGTAGTGTGGGGAATGCATGAATAGATACAGAATGCCGTAAGCCAAGAATTGTTGGGTGCGTATGGTATCGTTTTTCAGCGAGAGGAAGATGGGTTGTCAGCAATGAAGATCGTTGAGTGAGAGAATGATCGAGTAAAGGAAGATCTGGTTTCGACATTGAACGCCATATTTTCGCCTTTTTTGGAAATTTAAGAATCGCCGGGATGCGACGGACCTAGTTCCATGCTCTTTTCATGGAATTCTGGTCATCACACTCACCTTTCGCACCTTCTATACTTTACTTCAACCTAGTCGAATTTCTATTTGACACTTGCATGAAAGTACCTATTTGATATTTTGATTGAGCCTTATATTTTTGTAAGATTTTTTGGAATCGTAATTTATATATTTATTTTGTCTTGATTTCGCTTGATCTTTGTTTTATGCTTTAAAATTCGCAATTTTTATCTCGGAATTTAGGTTATATATTCTTTTTGTTCGATAAGTTTTCATTTTCTAGATACATTTAATTTACTTGATTATGGTAATTTTAAGTGGTGTAATTTGTTTTTAATAATGGTGATGCTTTAGAGGGCATTTAGCTGATAACAAAGAATTATATATATATATATATATATATATATATATATATATATATATATATATATATATATATATATATTTTATTTACTCATCAAATAAATGATTATGAATAAATTTACTACAAATAAAAATCTTCGATTATTTCCTAAAACTTTCTTACAAACTCTAAAAATACCCATTCTTTTAAATTATATATTTAGCCTAATACAAATATTTTTTGAAATATTAAATATATTTATAAAATTAAAAAATAAACTTAAAAAAACAACAACAACAACAACAAAAATTTTATATTATGATTATATGACCCATAAAAAGAAAGAAACCCCATTAATTCAGAAGTCATCCTAAATCAATGTAATAACTTTTTATTAATCATCAAATCTATTTTAAGGTACCCTTAATACAATGATTTTAATGATGTTTACATTGCAATAAGGTTTTTGTTTTGATCTTATCTTTATTATTTTTACTTCATTTTCTTCATCTTAAAGTTATTTAATAGAGACTTTATATTGCTATTCACTAATGGTCAGATTGTTATAATAAAAATTAAAAATTGATGTGGTTTACTTTTAATATAAATATTTTTGAGATTAATCATATTTTTATAAATTGGGCGAAGTTTCGAACTATCTAATGTGGTTCATCCTCACCATAAGGTGAAAAAAAAACTTAATCCATCATCAGAATAAATAGTAAGGATACATCATTGCTTGAATCTAGCCATTTAAAAACTAGATGTTATTTAGTTACTTAGTTAATTAATTAATTATTTAATTAGTTATTAAAATTTATATTAATAAATAATAAAAAATAAAAATTGATTTTAATAAATATTATAATTATTAAATTTAATTATTTTAATTATTTTAATAAATAATTAAACTATATAAAATATTTTAGTAAGTTTAAATATTCTAATAAATATAAATATTATAATTATTTTAATAAGTTTAAATATTCTAATAAATATAAATATTATAATTATTTTAATAAGTATAAATATTATAATTATTTTAATAAGTTTAAATATTCTAATAAATATAAATATTATAATTATTTTAATAAGTATTTTAAAGAATAAAAAATAAGAAAAGGGAATTATATATATATATATATATATATATATATATATATATATATATATATATAAGCTACAGTTTAGATAAGGAAAAAATAAATAATAATATAAATACAGGACAAAGTTAAGACCAGAAAATAAAGGGCAAGATAATGAAAATTAAAAATAAAAGGAGGAAAATTCAACAAAGAACAAGCGAATTATTTTATAAATAAGATATGGGAGAAAGATAAACCAATACAGTTTTCCATGTAATTCCAGGAAACAGTATAAGGATTCAACAAAGAACTCCAATTTTTTTATAGTAACATGATGTATGAAGGAGATAAAACCAAAAGAAAAAGCTCAAAGTAAGAGATCTAAGAAACAGAGGACATGGGAAAAGAATCATGTCGGGAGAGCTCGTCCGCCGCTACTCACTACAGATGAATCAGTCTCTGTTGAGATTTTTTTAGCATACCTCTCGTTTTCCAATGGCCCCGCTATGGTGTGGAAGTGGTCAATTCCAGCAATGACCTTTTGAGTTCTCAATGCATACATGGTGACAATATTTTTCAAGATGTTCACTAAGAGTTATTCGCGGACTGGTCGTGTCCCACGTTTGGATCTCGCTATTTCATCGGACTTCTCATTTCTCCAATATAGGAATACCATGAACACGTAATCGTAGACAACTTTCATGTCCTTAGGGTCAACAGGGTACTTGAGAAATCGAATTCCTAATAGTACAAAGAGGCTTGAATGGCGAGGCAACATTATTCTTTCTAAGGACATGGAAAATTTTGTCCGTTGTCCCTTGGAAAAACGGAATATGAACCTTGGAAATAGGATCCACCCAAGTAGATTTTTCTCTTAACCCATTATATGCTTTTTGAAAGGCTTTAAGGCCTTGCGATCCACTGACGATAGCCACCCGGAGTCGGAGAAATCCTATCTCCAGGTGGCTATCATCAGTGGATCGCAAGGCCTTAAAGCCTTTCAAAAAGCATATAATGGGTTAAGAGAAAAATCTACTTGGGTAAATCCTATTTCCAAGGTTCATATTCCGTTTTTCCAAGGGACAACGGACAAAATTTTCCATGTCCTTAGAAAGAATAATGTTGCCTCGCCATTCAAGCCTCTTTGTACTATTAGGAATTCGATTTCTCAAGTACCCTGTTGACCCTAAGGACATGAAAGTTGTCTACATGATTCTGTGTTCATGTGGTATTCCCTATATTGGAGAAACGAGGAGATCCATTAAGCAGCGAATCCAAGAGCATGCTGCAGACATTAGACACAATTAGTCCCGCAAATCAACTCTTAGTGAACATGCGAAAAAATATTGTCACCATGTATGCATTGAGGACTCCAAGGTCATTGCTAAGGTCAACCACTTCCACCATAGAAAGCTTCAGGAGGCCATTGAGACTGAAAGGCATGCTAAAAATCTCAACAAGGATGATGGTTGGAAATTGAGTAACAGCTGGACCGAGCTCTCGGTATGATTCTTTCCCATGTTGTGTCCTCTGTTTCCTTAGGTCTCTATAGGCTTTTTCTTTGGTTTATCTCCCTTCATACATCATGTTACTTTATAAAAAAATTATGAGTTCTTTGTTGAATTTTTCCTCCTTCATTTTTATTTTTTTTGTTTCCCTAGGTTTCTGTAGGCTTTTTCTTTGGTTTATCTCCCTTCATCCATCATGTTAGTTTATAAAATAATTCCTTGTTCTTTGTTGAATTTTTCCTCCTTCCTTTTTAAATTTTGCATTGTCTTTGTTATTTATTTTCCTGGTCTTAACTTTGTCCTGTATTTATATTAGTATTTATTTTCCTTATCTAAGCTTTGTCCCTTATTTATATTAATATAATATATAATTCCCTTTTCTTATTTTGTATTCTTTAGCTAAGCTTTGTCCCTTATTTATATTAATATAATATATAATTCCCTTTTCTTATTTTTTATTCTTTAAAATACTTATTAAAATAATTATAATATTTATATTTATTAGAATATTTAAACTTACTAAAATATTTTATATAGTTTAATTATTTATTAAAATAATTAAAATAATTAAAGTTAATAATTAAAATATTTATTAAAATCAATTTTAATTTTTTATTATTTATTAATATAAAATTTAATAACTAATTAATTAATTAATTAATTAACTAAGTAACTAAATAACATCTAGTTTTTAAATGGCTAGATTCAAGCAATGATGTATCCTTACTATTTATTCTGATGATGGATTAAGTTTTTTTTTCACCTTATGGTGAGGATGAACCACATTAGATAGTTCGAAACTTCACCCAATTTATAAAAATATGATTAATCTCAAAAATATTTATATTAAAAGTAAACCACATCAATTTTTAATTTTTATTATAACAATCTGACCATTAGTGAATATCACAATAAAGTCTCTATTAAATAACTTTAAGATGAAGAAAATGAAGTAAAAATAATAAAGATAAGATCAAAACAAAAACCTTATTGCAATGTAAACATCAATAGAAAATCATTGTATTAAAGTACCTTAAAATAGATTTGATAGATTAATAAAAAGTTGTACATTGATTTAGGATGACTTCACAATGAGATTAAATTGGGGTTTCTTTCTTTTTTTTACGGTCATATAATCATAATATAAAATTTTGTTGTTGTTGTTGTTGTTGTTTTTTTTAATTAAGTTATTTTTTTTAAATTTATAAATATATTTAATATTTCAAAAAAAATATTTGTATTAGGTAAATATATAATTTAAAAGAATGGGTATTTTTAGAGTTGCTTATTTTGCGAATAATTTTTGAGGAAACTACGTAAAAGATTTTTAATTTGTAGAAAGTTTTAAGCAAACATTTATCAAAAAACATAATCATTTATTGATGAGTAAAATGTTCACGAAAGTTTTATATATATATATATAATTCTTTGTTATCAGCTAAATGCCCTCTAAAGCATCACCATTATTAAAAACAAATTACACCACTTAAAATTACCATAATCAATTAAAAAAAAAATTAAATGTATCTACTAAGAAAAATGAAAACTTATCCAAACAAAAGAGTAAATATATAACCTAAATTGACGATTCCATAAAAAAATTACAGAATTTTTGAAAAATATAAGAAAACAAAAGATCAAACTGAGAACTTATCAAACAAAAGAGTAAATATATAACTTAAATTGACGATTCCAAAAAATCTTACAGAATTTCTGAAAAATATAAGAAAACAAAATATCAAATAATTAGACTTGGATGTCCCACGAAGTGTCAAATAGAACAACGTTCGACTAGGTATTGAAGTAAAATTATAGAAGGTGCAGAAAGGTTGAAGTGTGACGAGCGAGAGTTCCATGAAAAGCATGGAACTAGGTCCCTTTGTCGCATCCCAGCCAGACAGTCTGCTCTTAAAATTTCCAAAAAATGCGAGAAAATATTCATTTCGCGTTTTCAATAATCGAAAACCAGTCTTCCTTTGAATTACTCGGTCACTCTCACTAGCAGTCTTACAGTACTTGTTCGCCCACATCTTCCTCTCGCCTGAAAAAACACTGACCATACGCGCCTCCAAAATTTTGACTCGTCTGACTGCACATATATTTTCGCATTCATGTCTCAGTTCCCCCACACTACAAAGCCTTCACATTTCGTGCAGTTCCCCACTGAAATATCGTTAAACTCACTCTTTTAGCCTCAGTTTATGCGTCGCCAAATATGGAGAATTCCCCCAATCAGCAACATGACCTTGAAATGATCCCGAGTCCCGCCAATTTAAGGGAATTCGACTGCGAAAATGGGGAAGGTGGGTATCTGAAATCCGGATACCCAAATCTCGAGAGAAAATATGTCTGGCTCTTACACGACTATCGCCTGTAAAATCATTGCAAACATTGCCAGCTATTACCCCGTCCACAGTCAGCCATCTCCAGAGGAAAAATAAAACCAGAGAAAAATGATCTCGTGAAATTTCAAACTCTCTTATATTTATCTGCAGAGGCCGCACGTAAGGCATTCCCTCGGAAGGCAACGCCAGGCACTTTCACCATGTGGGCTATGAGGCAGGCATCTTCTTGTTGAGTTTAGACCCCTTTCTTTTTCTCACAGCAAGGAGAACTCCCCATCTTCTCAGACCGAAATACAAGAATAAAAAATGTCGGCTAATATGAATTTAAAATTCAAAATTTCAAATTTCAATTCGCGGTTTTCCATATTCAAATTTCAAAATTCAAACTGCGTACATTGTATTGTATTCAAATTTCAAAATTCAAACTGCGTACATTGTATTTTAGCGTATAGCATGTATTTATCTGCGGTAGAAACTAGGCGGAGGCGCAAGGAAATTCCTCATGCCTATTGGGATGCCATCCATGGTTCCTCGTCCGTATTCGGATGCAGGGGCATGGGCATCCATTAAACTTTCTGAACCCATGCGTATGCGATAAAGGCAAGTACCGGATGATAAGACAGGGTTTCAACGACATTGGGTGCATGGCATGGGTTGGGTTGCCATGGTCATTGGTACTTAAGGGGCATTAATGGGTCAATAGCAGCTGAAATAAGGCTCGCCCATGATGATGGGGTCACGATACACAATGAGAGATTGATATGGAGTAGGAGGACCTAGTTACCACAAGATTCCCTCCAACAATTTTATTGTCACGATCATCGTTTCATGTGCGACCTGTGACTGCATCATCATTAATGCAGCACAACTGACACAACTTACAGTTTCTCTCAGAACCGTTACACAATTTACAATATTGTTGATATTTTTACGCCAGAGGCGAATTTCAAATGGCAACCTTGCGTGTAGTCCCCTACAAAAATATCACAAAAATTGCATCAAAAATATGGCAGAGACGCTCGCATAGGCTTTTCCTCCGATTAAAATTCATAACTAGAACAAATAATTTAAAACACAAGTTCCAAAAATATGGCAGAGACACTCGCTTAGACTTTTCCTCCTATTAAAATTCATAACCTCCGATTAAAATTCATAACTAGAACAAGTAATTTGAAACACAAGTTACAAAGAGCCGGAAGAATTCTAAGAATACAAACAACAAATATAGAGTTGCAAATAACCAACATAATATGTGTTAATTTCAACCGTTGTCCCTCATAAGGATCCAATTTCCCTTTCTTCATCGAGAAGAAAACAATTCTCCAACTTCAATCCAAGCACCTTCACTAATCAAACCAAACCTACAATTTTTCTACTGTTTTGAATTGATGTTAGACTTTCTTGACTTGCAGGCTTTCTACAACTTCAAAACCTTACAAACAGATGGTTTCTAGCAATGGATCCATCTTCATGTAATTATGTAAATGGACACCCAACTCTAGATCTACAAGAAAGATCAAAACAAGCAAAGAATAATGCCTCCTCATATAATAGCATACCAAAACACTTTTCAGTATATAATGAACAAGGAAAGTTTTATAGCATGACCCACAAAGTAAAAACTGTAGGGGAAGATCAGGAAGGCATCCTGATAAAAAAAAGACCCGCAAAAACAACTAAAATTTTACAGTAGTGACTCACACAACATGACAACTTCCAACCAGTGTTCTAATGTAAGATTCCAAACAATAAAAAATTTCATAGATCTAAAACATCTTAGAGTTCTCATTTAATACAATCTTTCAACAAGAACCAGAACACAAGAATTGTAGCCATTTTATTTATATTATTCACTGAAAGTAAAATACATGCCCAGACCATAAAATCCTACAAATAGCATGCACAGCTGCTTGACAATGACAAATATAAGAAACTGAAGCCCACTTGTGAATCCTGGATGGATCCACCACATAAACATCACCGCAGGGTTTTTGTCCCGGGATCAATGATATAACTAGCCATGCCAGGTTCTCAACCCAAACTTAACAAGATAGATAATCCAGAATGCTCTAAATGCCTAGCTTCTCTCCCCTTTTATAGGCTTGATGGGTCAATACCAACAAGAAATACCATGGGTCAATACCATGGGAAAATACCACGGTAAGTACCATGGATCGATTCTATGCACTTTGACTGGATCAAAAAAGGGAATATTACAAATCCTCCCGCCCAAAGATTGCTTGTCCTCAAGCGATCCACTTCTATCCACAACAGAAGCATTTGTACATTGATACCAAGATCCCATACAATCCGATGTACCCTCCATGTTGAATGGTCCTGAATGGATCCTCCAATACCTGGATCCCAAACAATCCTTCGACCAATCCTCCCCTCAATAGATTTACCTAGATCCCAAACAATCCTTTCCCCAATGGATTCTCTCGGATCCCAATGCCACCTAAATCCTTAGACCTGTGGGTTATGGTACCATTTCAACCCTCCATTGTTGTCTGCACCAAGTGGTTCAAGCTGTAATTTTGCCTTGGCTATGGGTATCCTCCAAATAATCAACCCATTAATAGAATACCAACTCATAATCTCTCGCCAATCCATACTTCGGAAAGAATAAATATCTGCAAATATATTATGTTGATGTTGTTTGATGCTTGATTCATGCTGCTCTACTTGGTTACCCAACATGATGTATTTGGAGAACTATTATCTTCTCTTCCCAATGTATAAAGGTGGGTTGTTGGTAGTGTTGCAAGACTTATCTATGTACTCCTGTAGAGGGCTGCTCTGGAACTCTCAATCGTACTCCTCTCGTTGCCTTATGAGGGATTTGAGTCGTTCTTCAACACTAGACAACTTGGTCTTTGATTTGGCACATACCCCTATGAGTTCCTCAATTTTTCCGTTCTCCTGTAAGGCAATGTCTCGAACTATCCAGAATTTCTGCTTCAACAACATAAGATCTGTCTTGAAATGCTTGATCCTTTCTCGAAAGTCTTCTACTGGCAATTCTAGTGCCGTGCTGACTGTCTCTGTATCTGTTTGCACTTGATGCCCAACGACCACATCTTCAACTTGAGCCTTTGACCAACTCTCTAGGAATGGTCCATTTTGCATATTATGTTTGTCATGTTGCTCCTCGTGATCATACTCATCATGCTGGTTCACTATGGTTGGATCCTCACTCAAATATCCCAAGTCTTCTTCCCCTATGGAGACAATTTGTTCATCCCTTTCAACTGTCGAACATAGATGCATTGGTGGAATTTTATCTATACTTGATTGTTCATATTCTTCATGGATATTTCCCTAGGGATCTATGAACTCCATTGTATAGGAATCAACGTCATCAATGGAATTAGGTAGAATTTCCTCATGCACTTCCAAATGTTTGTCGTTCTGCAAGCCTCCCTGAATAATGTCATGATGTTGCTCACCATCCTGAAAATCAATAGACCCATCTACAAAATATTCCCCATGATTTGAAGTAATATCCTCTTGTTCTGTCTTTGTTTCCTTCTTCTTATCACCTAGACAGGAATGGTTAAGGTCCCAAGGTCCCTTGCAGATAAAGCATAGTCCTCTCCTCCTTAGTTCATTCTTGCTGCAGATTTCGTTCTTGCTTTGATTATCATTTTGGTCTATGGAGATATGGCTACTTAAAGGACCATATAACCTCACTAGTACATCAAGGATTTTCTGGTTGCTTTTCAAAATTTCTTCAAGACGATCCATCTTCTGAAGATTCTCATTTAAAACACCCTTCGTCTTTTCTTCTTCTTTTTTTCTTTTTTTTTTAAATAGCTCCCAAATGCCTTCAAATATTTTCACAAATTTAACCCACAGACTTATACATGATTTTCAATTCACTTATGTCTCCTAATAAAAATAATTTACTAAAAAATAAAAATCCAACTAGGGTGATAAATATCACCGAAGTGAGAAATGTTGGCTAGGGTGAAAAATAAATTTCACCGAAGTTCCTTGCATAAAACTCTTAGGCTGGCAGGATGCACAGCTCTGATACCACTGTAAGATTCCAAACAATAAAAAATTTCATAGATCTAAAACATCTTAGAGTTCTCATTTAATACAATCTTTTATCAAGAACTAGAACACAAGAATTGCAGCCATTTTATTTATATTATTCACTGAAAGTAAAATACATGCCCAGACCATAAAATCCTACAAATAGCATGCATAGCTACTTGACAATGACAAATATAAGAAACTGAAGCCCACTTGTGAATCCTGGATGGATCCACCACATAAACATCACCACGGGGTTTTCATCCCGGGATCAATGATAGAACTGGCCATTCCAGGTTCTCAACCCAAACATAATAAGATAGATAATCTAGAATGCTCTAAATGCCTAGCTTCTCTCCCCTTTTATAGGCTTGATGGGTCAATACCAACAAGAAATACCATGGGTCTATACCATGGGAAAATACCATGGTAAGTACCATGGATCGATTCTATGCACTTTGACTGGATCAAGAAAGGGAATATTACATCTAAACAGTCTAAAAAGCAGGAAAATATGAAGAGCTCCCAACAAGAGAAGCCAAAGATGCGGGTAGTTAGTCTAAAGAGCAAGGAAGGAGGGAGAGTTATAAATTATGCACGAAATAAAATTAGTCTATAATAATATTTCTCAGATCATACAAATAATTCCACATAATCTGGACCAGGCAAAAAAAAGTGGGAAAACACAGGCACAACCACTAGCGAGATGATAATTAGAGTAGCCACGGCTATAGTCTCAATAGATTGATACAATACACCAAACACAGACCCTACTCTATCTATACACCATATCTGGATTGAGAAGACAGAGTCAAAAGCCACATTTCTCTGTAACTATGTTCGTGATTACTTGTAATTTCTGGTATTAACTTGGATAATTTTATATCATCGTTGTAATTTAGATCAATCAAGAATCAAGGTAACAATGTTAGATCAATTAAGAATCAAGGAAACAATGTAACTTACAGCAGTAAAGAGTTCTTCCCCATAACACACCTTCCACATACCTGGATCCCCTCAAATACAACTATAGTAACCAAGGATTGAATTATGAGAAAATGAAGACTCACTTGAAAAAAACACTTGGAAACTGAGCATAATACAATTTCTTATAGGATTTACCACTAACTGCGTAGACAATAGTTAAGAAAATATGATTTGAAATCCATAACATCGCCGCTATCAAATCTTAGAAAGATACCACAACAATGTTTTATGAGGAATAAAACAAATGCATAGACTTGAATTCTCAGTTTGTGAGCAGGAATTCAGTATCAGTCTCCAACAAGTCCATTGTCTGAGGCACATGAACAGTTTCCACATCAACTCTGACCCCACCTTCTTGGCCAAGGTAAAGATAAAACATGCCATCAAATTTGTTATTGCATCCACTCCTCACTCTTATAGGATTACACCATCCAAAATCATTCTCATACACTTCAAATCTAGCTGAACTTCCAACTATAACATAATTTATGCTTGCATTGTTGAATCCATAAAGCTTCAGATTTTGCTCCCATTCTTCATTTTTTTTTTTGATACCTTTGGCTGCATGAGAGTCAATCACCTGCTGCAAATTACAGGGCATTTGACAGAAAAAAAAACCCACTACAGTGGCACCATAGATGCCCTGAATATCATTACCAAAGTAGTTACTAGGCAATGGGGGTTCAACCCTTTCTATGCAATCTATGAAGAGTGTGAAGATAGTTATATCTTCAGGAGCCAACTTTCTGGCCCTTGTGACCCCATGCCAGAGATGGGATCGAAGAACCTGGAAGAAAGAGAATGGCTTACCTTCTCTATTCTTGTTAGCCCTGGTCTTTATCTCCTCTATTATTTTCTTGCTAAAATTGATAACATTGATTCTCAGATGATGTTCTACAGTTTTGGTACTGTTTTCATAACACTCTTTTGTTGGAGGATTTATATTCAACTTGAATTTGGTATTTCTTCAGATCTTTCTCGTGTGAAGGAGGAAGGCCTATGACACTGGAACCCATGCAAAGCTCAACCCAAGAACTGATGAAATGCCAAGTTGAGTATTCATCCACTATCAAATGATTGATTTCAATTCCTATTACAATTCCATCTATGAGTTTGGTAACCTGAATCACAACCATAGGGAGAAAAAACCCATCAGAATTCAAGGTACCAACATAGGGAATAAGATCTTGCACTACATCAGAGGAAGAGTCACAATCCTTTGGATCGCCCAACACAACATCCAAAGACACTTCAATGAATTCCACACAAGCATCATGCAATCCACCTTCAGAATACCTTCCTCTTCCAAACACAGTGGCCCCTGCAAGAGGGTAGAAGTGAATCAAAGCCTCTGACAAGTTTTTTTCCAAGGATTCAACCATAGAGGCAAATCACTAGCTTGGGGAGGGGTGCAATAAAATCTTTTGATTGTAGTGGATTAAAGTGACATAAGGAAGATCAAAAGTTATCAAGTCACGGTCCTTCTGATCATATGAGGTTGAAGATCCAAAGATGCATAGAAATGATGTCACAGAAAGGCATGCAAGGAATTTCTTTAGGCTTGGCTACAAAAAGAATGAAAAGAATGAATTGTTTATGTTACGGAGGGAGAACCAGAAGTTAAACTACAACAAATTGAGGAACATGACACATTGCGGCAGGAGAAGCTAGCAGTGGTCGAAGAAATAAAGGCATTACACACCAGTTGTTTTAAGTCTCTATCCACTTGGCCAAGAAGACATCCACCTGTTGCGCAATAAAATATGTGCCTCATATGTTAATCCCCTGCATGACTGTAATATTCCCTTTCTTGATCTAGTCAAAGTTGATAGAATCGATCCATAGTACTTATTGTGGTATTTTCCCATGGTATTTGTTGTTGGTTTCCGAGAAAAATAATAAAATAAAGTCTCTAGAAAGTCCATCAAGCCTATAAAAGGGGAGAGAAGCTAGGCATTTAGGGGAATTCTGGTATTATCTATCTTATTATGTTTGGGTTGAGAACCTGGCTTGGCCAATTCTAGCATTGATCTCGGGATGAAAACCCCGCAGTGATGTTTATGTGGTGGATCCATCCAGGATTCACAAGTGGGCTTCAGTTTCTTATATTTGTCATTGTCAAGCAGCTGTGCATGCCATTTGCAGGATTTTATGGTCTGGGCATGTATTTTACTTTTAGTGAATAATATAAATAAAATGGCTACATTTCTTGTGTTCTGGTTCTTGATGAAAGATTGTATTAAATGAGAATACTAAGATGTTTTAGATCTATCAAAATTTATATTGTTTGGAATCTTACAGTGGTATCAGAGCTGTGCATCCTGCCAGCGTGAGAGTTTTATGCAAGGAACTTCGGTGAAATTTATTTTTCACCCTAGCCAGCATTTCTCACTTCAGTGATATTTATCACCCTAGTTTGATTTTTATTTTTCAGTAAATTATTTTATTGGGAGACATAAGTGAAGGGAAAATCATTTATAAGTCCGTGGGTTAAATTTGTGAAAATATTTGAAGGCATGATTGACAAAATCATTTATAGCTTGTATATAGCCTCTTATGAATAAATGCACCCATG
The DNA here is from genome assembly GCA_034641835.2 of Pinus albicaulis. NCBI lineage: Eukaryota > Viridiplantae > Streptophyta > Pinopsida > Pinales > Pinaceae > Pinus > Pinus albicaulis. The sequence continues at coordinate 624,092,634 of CM076572.1, read as the reverse complement.
ATATTTATTCATGTGTATGGAATATTATAAATGTACCCATGGTATTTATTCATGTGTATGGAAGATTCATATCTTTCTTGCAAATATGGTCATCGTCGAAAGGCTGGAAAGTTATTGCTAGACAAGGATCATTCCCAGGTTTCTCATTAGCTAAGTATTGAGATCCATTGATGCCAATGTCGTCATTTTATTTTTGGAAACGCCACAAAAATCAACATAATGATATATCAGTCGATTCTCTGGGCTACAATACTTCTGTGGATCAAAGATGGCAACTACATACAAATCAGAAGCAAGAGCAAAACAACAGACTCTTCTCTCAAAAGGTCCATGTTATCCTTCAACAGTCAAAAGATACCCGGAAGGAAGATGTAAAAAGTAAGTGTCTCTTTGATCTTGGATCCAAATTGCAGGGTACAAAGTCAAAATATGTTCTCCTACAGCGAGACACATTAAATATGGCTTTGAGCTTGATAGAGAAATCAGAATGGGAAGGGTCAAGTTGGGCCTTGAAGCCATCTATGCTTGCTTTGATACAACCTAGGTTCTTAGAGCATTCTTGTGAAAAGGTTAGACTCACAGTCGCCTCTTGTCTCAGTAAAATCATAGCCTTAACAGCACCGATATTTCCCTACAATGATGACATCATGAGGAGGACTTTTCAGGTAATGGTAGAAGCACTCCAAGGGTTGGACAACACCATTGTTCTTACTTTTTTCCAGAAGCGCACAATTTTGGAACGCATGGAGAAATTCAGATTTGGTATGCTTATGCTGGATCTAGAGTGTGATGATTTAATCCTTCAGATGCTCCAATACTTTTGCAATGGAATTACAACGTCTCATCCAAACTTCATCAAAACAGACATGCAAAATATCATGTCTCCGATCTTAAGAGAAGACAGGGCCATCTGCGAACAATTGAGATCCAAATTGTTGGCCATTTGGAGGAAGGAGCTAATTGCATCACCTGCTGCTTATGAACTAGCTGAGGGGTTGATCAAACAGAGCATCAAACTACTTAGAAAGAAGTTAACCAAGGAGGAACTAACAAAGATTTGTGGAGACAACAAGAATGAACTAAGGAGGAAAGGCTTATGCTTTGTATGCAAGGGAGTTTGGGCACTTGACCATTCATGTCCAGATAATAAGGAGGCGACAAAGATAGAAAAATTAGAGACTTCTTCATATCATAGGGATTCATCCATAGATGGGTTCGCTGGTTTTCAGGAGAGGACCTATGAAGGATCTGAGCAGTCAAGTACAAATAGTGAGCAGCAACACCATGCTCTTCAGAGAAACTTGCAGGACAAGCTGAGCAGTCAGCTTGACAAAGTACATGACAAAAGAAAAGATGCAATTCCTCTTGATGATGTGCTAGTTGAATCTATAAATAGAACTAAGGACATCCATAAAGAGTATGGGCAATCGGGTATAGACAACATTCCACCAGTACATCCATGTTTGACAACCAGAGAGGATGGACAACTGATCCTCACATGTGAAGAGGTCCAGGATGAATACACCCAAGGAGAATCAAATGAGGAGAGGATCATGCATTTTCAGGAGAGGATCATGCATTTCAAGACAGATCTTATGTTGTTGAAGCAAAGAGTCTGGACAGTCCGAGACACTGTCTTACAGGAGAACAGAAAAATTGAGGAACTCATAGGGAAATGTGCCAAATCATCGACCAAGCTGTCTAGTATTGAGGAACAACTCAAGTCCCTCACAAGGCCACATGAGGAGTACAATTGGGAGTCCCATAGCAGCGCTCTACAGGAATACATGGATAAGGCTTGCAACACCAACAACCCACCTTTATACATTGAGATGACCAAGGCATAGTTCTCCAAATACATCATGTTGGGTAACCAAGTAGAGCGGCATGAATCGAGCATCGAACAACATCAACATAGTAGATTTGCAGATATTCATTCTTTCCCAAGTATGGATTGGCGAGAGATTATGAGTTGTTATTCTATTAATGGGTTGATTATTTGGAGGATACCCATAGCCACGGAAAAATTATAGCTTGAACCACTTGGTGCAGACAACGATGGAGGGTTGAAATGGTACCATAACCCACAGGTCCTAGGATTTAGGTGGCATTGGGATCCAGGAAAATCCATTGGGGAAAGGATTGGCCAAAAGATTGTTTGGGATCCAAGTAAATCTATTGAGAGAAGGATTGGTCAGATGATTGTTTGGGATCCAGGTATTAAAGGATCCATTCAGGACCATTCAACATGGAGGGATGGAACAATACATCAGGTTGTATGGGATCCTGGTATCAATGTACAAATGCTTCTTGTGGATAGAAGTGGATCGCTTGAGGACAATCAATCTTTGGTCGGGAGTATTTGTAATATTCCCTTTCTTGATCCAGTCAAAGTGGATAGAATCGATCCATGATACTCACCGTGGTATTTTCCCATGGTATTGACCCATGGTATTTGTTGTTGGTTTCCGAGAAAAATAATAAAATAAAGTCTCTAGAAAGTCCATCAAGCCTATAAAAGGGGAGAGAAGCTTAGCATTTAGGGGCATTCTGGTATTATCTATCTTATTATGTTTGGGTTGAGAACTTGGCCTGGCCAGTTCTAGCATTGATCCCGGGACGAAAACCCCACGGTGATGTTTATGTGGTGGATCCATCCAGGATTCACAAGTGGGCTTCAGTTTCTTATATTTGTCATTGTCAAGCAACTGTGCATGCCATTTGCAGGATTTTATGGTCTGGGCATGTATTTTACTTTTAGTGAATAATATAAATAAAATGGCTGCATTTCTTGTGTTCTGGTTCTTGATGAAAGATTGTATTAAATGAGAACACTAAGATGTTTTAGATCTATCAAAATTTTTATTGTTTAGAATCTTACAATGACAAAATCCCTATTAGGTAATTGAGAATCCCAAGGTCTATTTGTACTCACAATAAGTCTCTGTGCACCTAAAATACCCATCTGAACCATATGTTATTTATTATAAATGCATTCTTCGATTGAAAGAGAATCCTACTGAAGGAATACAATATGGGTGTTATTGGTCATTCCTTACATGTGTAATTAAGTGGCTAGGTGGGACTTCACTGAATAGGCAAGAAATCAATGTCATTGTGTCAAAGAATGCTCATGAAATATAATAACGAATTTTTTCTGGAAAACACTTGAAATAAAATAAGGAACTTTTCAACTCACGGTTGCTGGTGGTGTGAGACGGTTGTTTCAAGGTTTAACTTTTAAGCTTTAAAGAAAAGGTATTAAAAACCAAAAACAGTTGTATCTATTTGTTAGGGTGTTAAAGAATGCTAGTAAAATGGAGCTCTGTGATGAGCCTTTAAGATAGAAGAAACTGATTTTAGCTTTGACGTTAATGTCTCAATTTCAAGACTTGAGCAATTCTTAGAATTATATTTAAAAGAAGTGTGACATTTTTTCCACATGTCATTGAAAAGCACGTAAGGGATCTGGACTCTGGAGTGTACAATTGTTATTTTGGCTTCCCTAGTAGAGCGTGCAAAATCCATGAACACTTCAAACTGGATGACATTTTCTACATATCCAATCAAATTTCCCTGTAGATTTTGCTTGAATTCTAATTGATACAGGCAGGAGATGAAAGACATTTTCCTATATGAATACGTAAATTGTGTTGAATAATTGTGCCTTCAGCAATTCATTCAAGAAAATAAGTTGATTTAATATTCCCTTTCAATCCATTTACTGATCAGTTGATTCATCCAACATTGTTTGTGTTGGGCTGCAAAAAGGAAAAGAAAAATATCAAAAAATTGATTCTCCCGCCTTCCTTCCTTCGCACTCTTTGTACAAATGCTAGGAATAAACTTTTGAAAAGTCATAGCCATATTGAAGTCGAACTCAATATGCCCACCACGAATGAGCAGCCCTTTGTTTATTGGGGATGAGATCATCCTGACGAAGAACACGAAAATATTGGGGTTGAGCGCATTCCAAATCTCTGAAACACATTTTCAATCCTTATTGTGTATCCGATGGCATCCTCCTCGACATCCAGCTCACAGGGCAACAACGAGAACGACAGCTATGTATTTGATGTCTTCATTAACCACCGTGGCCCCGATGTCAAGAGAACCTTGGCCACAGATCTGCACCGTCGCCTTCGCAAACATGGATTGCGAGTATTTTTAGACGAGCAGGAATTGCAAGAGGGGGAGAACATAACTCCACAGATCTTAAGCGCCATTCGAACAGCCTCTGTGCATATAGCAATTTTCTCTCGTGGTTATGCCGATTCAAAATGGTGTCTGGATGAACTCGTACTCATGGTGGAGTCAATGTTGAAGCGGAGGACCACCATTATCCCGGTCTTCTATGGAGTCAGGCCTTCAGAGCTTCGCTGGGCGCAGGGCAAAAATGGAATCTACGCTCGAGCTCTCTGCGTGCACGAAGAAAAGAAATCATTTGATGGTCGACAGCGATACGACACCAGCACTATTGAAAAATGGAGGGATGCTCTCTCAAAAGCTGCAGAAATAAAAGGTTTCGACCAAGAGACGTATTACAGGTAAGAACCCCATTCCTGCCTGGATTGATACATAACAATTTGACTTCACTTGACTGTAATTTGATTGTAGATTTCCAAATATCTTAGAAATTTAGTGAATATTTAAAAAATAGCCAATATGCTGCTAGGTAAATTGTTTTAGTCCAGCCAAATCAAACAGTTGACTTACTTGATGAAATTTCATCAAATTTTTAAAACCTAATGGCCATTAAAAAAAAACTAACTTGTTTTCAGGTGTGCCTGGAATAGTTTACAGGTGGCCAGTTAAAGAAAACTGGCTTTTTTTCAATTGTGCCTCTAATAGTTTACATGTTTGTCTGGCCTAGATTGGGTAGATTAGATCACAAAATTTATGGATCAAATTTTTTCACCTGATCATTAGATCAGGTCAAATTAGTTAAAATAGTTGACTTATCCTAATTTATTATTGGTTTATGTTTCATTTTGAAAAAAAAAACAATAAACACATTATAGAAACAATAAACACATTTTAGAGATAGATAGAAAGAAAGAAATTTCATAAATAGCCCCAGCCCTTTATTTTTTTTCCAATCAGAAAAAACTCTTTATATTAATAGTAAAGAAAATGACAACAACAAAAAACTTGTATCAGTATTTAGACTCAAAACAGTGTGTGTTAATCACAGAAACTTCAGTCCTAAATGTAACAGAGAAACATGAAAACTTCACTGCTTTGAAAGCCCTGCAATGATCTGTTAACACAGTAAAGAAATTCTTCCAGACAAAAAGACAAAAAGTCAACAGAGGTGAATGGTCATCCATACAAAACTAAGAAGTGGATCTGTAAGCCTCCAACTATCCAGAGAAAAGTGGAAATATGATGATACAGGGGATTGGAAATATGATGATACAGGGGACCTGGAACAGATGTAGAGAGAAACATCGAGCAATTAATTATGGGATTAAACTTTCTCACTTAACTATTAAATGACATTAAACTAGTTAAAATAGTTGACTATAACTAGAGTACTTATCCCAATTTATTATTGGTTTATGTTTCATTTTGAAAGAAGACAATAAACACATTTTAGAGTGGTGAATAGAAACCTAAGAAAAACATAGAAATTTCATAAATAGTCGCAGGGTTTTTTTTTTCACACAGAAAAAATATTTTTCCATTAATAATAAAGAAAATGATTACAACAAAAAAACTTGTATCAGTATTTAAACTGAAAACAGAGTGTGTTAATCACAGAAACTAGACTGAAAACAGAGTGTGTTAATCCAAGAAACTTCGGTCGTAGATGTAACAGAGAAACATGGAAACTTCACTGCTTTGAAAGCCCTACAATGATCCGTTAACACAGTAAAGAGATTCTTCCAGACAAGAAGTCAACAGAGGTGAATGGTCATCCATACAAAACTAATAAGTGGATCTGTAAGCCTCCAACTATCCAGAGAAAAGTGGAAAGATGATGATACAGGGGACCCTTCAAACAGATGCAGAGAGAAACATCCCGCGATCAAGTCCAAAGATGATGATACAGGGGACCCTGCAAACAGATGTAGAGAGAAACATCCAGCGATCAAGTCCATCCAGAGGCTAGGAAACAAAGAGCTTCGTTCGGGAAAAGTAGAGATATTAAATCTGAATTTGACCTTCCTCCTATAGGATGCAAGTCTCAAAAGACTGGAAGGAGATCGAGTGAGTGGCCAAAGAACAACCCGCCTTACATAATCGGTCTGTTTCACCATTTTGTGCTCTATAGATGTGGGAAATAGTTAGCTACAAAAGTAAAGTTAGATATTGACAACCTGAAAAGCTAAAAATGCATAGTTTGTGGCTTCAATTAGTTCCCAGTCTTCTGTGGCCTGCTGTGGGAAAAATGCACTCCAAGAGGAAGGAAACCCGGAGAGTTAAATGTAATTAAAATTTCTGATGCAGATCGACCATGGATATATTCAGCTTTATTTGTTTTTAATAAGGGTTGATGATAAAGATCAAGAAATTTTTTGATTATATATTACTCAACTGCTCATAAATTATTCTGTCGGTTCATTCCTCAGTCAATTTGATGTACACGAGAAGTATTGTTTGACTTCAGAAATATTGTTTAACTTCACTTCTGTCTATCAAATTTCTGGAAATCTAATTAAATTGACAGAAGTGAAATCTATCAAATTTTTGCAAATCTAATTAAATTGACAGAAGTGAAATCTATCAAATTTCTGCAAATCTAATTAAATTCAGTAGCCCTTGACTCTGCATTGCCCAACAACTATTCATGTTTGGTTTGTTTCACTGTTATAGTGTGAAGCCAGGTATCTTGCAGTGCCTTGAGGCGGTCTTCAAATTCCTCAACCTTCCCATGGTATTCAGAGCAGAGGAGCTCCTCGAAGATGTTGTGGAAGGAGTGTTGAAAAATGTTAAAAGAACGCTGCATGTGTCAGAACATCCAAAAGGGTTGGAAGAAAAAATACAAGATTTTGAAACAAGAGTGTCATTGCAGATGGAAAGCGGGAAGTTTAAAGTTGTAGGAATTGTGGGTCTTGGTGGTGTTGGCAAAACCACTCTAGCAAAAGAATTCTTTAACCGTCAGAGATCAAATTACAAGCGATCCTGCTTTTTATTTGATATAAGAGAAAATTCTTTGACTGCCCTGCAGAGTAACCTTTTGAAGGACCTGATTCAATCGAATGAAGAAATACGCAGCGCTGATGAAGGTAAAGAAAAGCTTAGAAGGTATCTTTCATCTTCTCACGCTCTCATTATTTTAGATGATGTGGATAATATTGAGCAGTTGGATGCATTATTTTTACCAGCCAAGGATGTCCTTAAACCCAGTAGCTTAATTTTAGTGACATCTCGCAATAAGGATGTCCTCACAAGCAAAGACGTTCCAGAGTCATCGATTTACAGGCTAACATGCCTCAATCGACAGCACTCTCGAGAGCTCTTTTGCTCGCATGCGTTCGGCCAGCTTCAACCTGCTGCAGGATTTAAGCAAGTGGTTGAAAAGTTTTTGGATGCGTGCCAAGGATTGCCATTATCACTGAAAGTGCTTGGGGCTCTTCTTCGTGGGAAAAATGATCTAAACCACTGGGAAGCTCAATTGCGCAAAATCTCCAATTTACTTCCTGGGGATATACAGAGCAGACTTAAAATTAGCTACGATGCTCTTGACGAACAGGAAAAGCAGATGTTCTTAGACGTTGCATGTTTCTTTACAGAAGAAGACAGTGATACCGTTATAAGAATATGGGACGGATCAGGTTGGGAAGGATGTCTGGGTCTCAGGAACCTGGAAAATAAATGCTTAGTGGAAGTGGACGATGGGAACCGTATAAGAATGCATTATCACATTAGAGACCTAGGTAGAGTTCTGGCGGAGAAGGAACCTGGCAGATGTGGGCTTCGGTTTTGGCGCCCAGCTAACAACAACTTTCTTGATAGTCTATCCGGCCAATCTCCTGTAAGACAAACTTGATTTCAAAATTGTCTGTCAAATTTTCGGTTCTTAAAACTTTGCACCATTGAATTTGTTTCTAACAGCTTCCAGTGAAAAATTCAGGTGCGTGGAATCAGCATAGCTCCTATAAATGACCCTGCAAAATCTTTCAAAAACCTTGGGGAGCTTGCTGGCAGTCGTTTATTAAGTAATGTGAACAGTTTGCAGCTGCTTATGCTTAAAGGTTGTTTTGTTGAACGCCTATTCAGCGTAGGGAAGTTTCCACAACTAATATATCTCCGCTGGGTGAAGTGTCCCAACTCCTCCTTGCCTTCCTCTATTCCAATAAAGAATTTAAGAGTGTTACATATAAAAGGGAAGAATTTGAAAACATTGTGGCAACATGAATCTAAGGTTGTCGTCTTATCTTTTTACATATTTTTTGTTTTTGTTTCTTCTTCAAATTGTAAAAATGGCTTGCTTTTTTGCTTTGTTTCTTCTTCAAATTGTAAAAATTGCTTGCATTTAAGAAATGTCTTTGTATGCTGCAATGCCTAAATGTTGACATTTACAGTGTCTGATTCAATTTCATAATGTATGTGAACACTGCAGGCACCTCTGAAATTGAGAGAATTGTATGTTGATGCTCCCCTTTTAGATGTTCCAAGGTCCATTGGTAAGCTGAAGCATCTCGAAAAATTTGTCTTACACCATAGTGATCTGGAAACTTTGCCAAATGAATTCTGTGATCTGCGTTCCTTGAAGCACGTCAGTCTAATCTATTGCAAAAGAATGACATTACTGCCAGATTCAGTTGGTAGTCTGATGGGCCTCCAAAATCTTGACTTGAGCCGGTGCTCCAATCTGCAGATACTCCCAAATTCCATTGGGAACCTGACAAGCCTCCAAAGTCTTGACTTGAGCGGGTGTTCCACTTTGCAGACGCTGCCAGACTCGGTTGGGACACTGACAGGATTCCAAAGTCTTGATTTGAGCGGGTGCTCCAGTCTGCAGACGCTCCCAAATTCGGTTGGGAGCCTGACCGGTCTCCGAAGTCTTGACTTAACAGGGTGCTCCAGTCTGCAGACGCTCCCAGATTCGGTTGAAAGCCTGACGGGTCTCCAAAGTCTTGACTTAAGCCGGTGCTGTACTCTGCAGACGCTCCCGGGCTCGATTGGGAACCTGACAGGCCTCCAAAGCCTTGTGTTGGCACTGTGCTCTACTCTACCGACGCTCCCAGACTCTGTTGGGAACCTGACAGGCCTCCAAAACCTTGACTTAAGTGCGTGCTTGACTCTGCAGACTCTCCCAGACTCGGTTGGGAACCTGACGGACCTCCAAAGCTTTGACTTGGGCAGCTGCTGCGCTCTACAGACCCTCCCAGGCTCGGTTGGGAACCTGACGGGCCTCCAAATTCTTGACTTGGGCGGGTGCTCCAGTCTGCAAAGCCTGCCAGACTCTGTTGGGAATCTGACGGGCCTCCAACGTCTTGACTTGGGTGTCTGCTCCACTTTGCAGACACTCCCAGACTCCATTGGAAATCTGACGACCCTCCAACGTCTGGACTTGGACAGGTGCTCTACTCTGCAGACGCTCCCAGAGTCGGCTGGGAACTTAAAGGGCCTCCAACATCTTGATTTACACAGGTGTTCCAATTTACAGATGCTTCCCAATTTTGAGAATTTGAGGTCGATGAAGACGCTTGCTGTGTTTGAATGTCCCGAACTGCAATGGGGTGCGGGAGTAGTCGAGCAGCTGCGCCAACAACTGGGAGAAGGCTTCGTTGACAAAAGGAAGTAATAAAATATAACCGCAGTTCATAATTACAATCGTGGCCACAGTGCTGGGCACTCGCTGCATACAGAGCTGTGTCATTTCCCTTTAAATATATGTAATCATAAAAGCATTAGTTTGATGGTTATTTACATGTAAATCTTCTTTTTCATTTTTTTTTTTTTTTTAAATATATTTTTCATTCTCTTTTTTATTATTTAATTAAATTGTCATTAATTTTCAAAGAAATTAACAGAGTTGCAGCAGTAGGTATTTTGAAATTTTCAAAAAAGTGGTGGGAGTGTTTGAATTATGTTTTTTTATATTTTTAATGGTGTAAATGAATTTAATAGTATCAAAAATCTATGAGACATTTAAAATATTGAAATTTGACAGCTTTAATTTATTTAAAAAAAGAAAAAAAAAAAAAACAGATTTTATAATTTTGCTGAAATTTCCATGGTTTTTTGGACCAATTTGAAGTCATGTTACACTACCGCATTAAAAAGGTTGTTAATTTTTGAAAATTTTGTTGCTACTTTTCGAAAAAATTTCCAGCTTATCTGATCTAATTTAGCTGGTAAACTTTTCACAATCAAAATGATTAGAGGTTTTTGATGATGTTAATCTGGCAGAGATTCGTCAAAATCACAAGTTTGGTGAGTAAACTCTTCACAATCAAGTGCCTTTGCCTCAGGGTTTTTGAGAACGTTAATCCATATATATATACAGTGAAAAAAACTAGTTTAAACAACACAAATCTAAATTTGACCTTAAATTTTTTAGCTAGATTTTAATCAAAAATCCATCAAAAATTCCAGAAATAGTTATTAAAGATTACTCCATTAGTAATTAAAGATTACTCCATTTATTATTGGTTTATAGGTTTATCTTTCATTTTGAAAAAGGACAATAAACAAATATTTTAGAGTAAACAAGTTGAAAAGTTAAAAATGCATAAATTAGTTCCTAGTCTTCTGTGGTCTGCTGTGAAAAAAAGCACTTCAACAGGAAGGCAACCCAGAGAGTTAAATGGGAGTAAAACTTCTAACCGATGCAGATCGACCATGGATATATGTAGCTTTATTTATTTTTAATTAGGGTTAATGATCAAGATCAAGCAAAACTTTGATTACAAATTATTCAACTGCTCATAAATTTTTTTTTTTCTGTTCATTCATCAGTTAGTTTATTCAGTGTGTATTATCCTTTTTTGAAATCTTTAGTTTTGTCTGGTTATTTTTCTTTTTTCTGTTCATTCATCAGTTAGTTTATTCAGTGTGTATTATCCTATTTTGAAATCTTTAGTTTTGTCCGGTTATTTTTGTCTGGATTGCGGATTTTGAAATATTTTAGAAATTTCATCTACAAGAGAAGTTTTGTTTGACTTCACTTCTGTGATTTCTGGAAATCAAATTAAATTCAGTAGCCCTTGCCTCTGCATTGCCCAACAACTATTCATGTTTGGTTTGTTTCACTGTTATAGTGTGAAGAAAGGTATTTTGCAATGCTTTGAGGCGGTCTTCAAATTCTGCAACCTTCCCCTGGTATTCAGAGCAGAGGAGCTCTTCGAAGATGTTGTGAAAGGAGTGTTGAAAAATGTTAAAAGAACGCTTCATGTGTCAGAACATCCAAAAGGGTTGGAAGAAAAATTAGAAGATATTGAAAACAGAGCGTCATTGGAGCTGGAGAGCGGTCTAAACAGAGTGTCATTGCAGCTGAAAAGTTGTAGGAATTGTGGGTCTCGGTGGGGTTGGAAAAATCACTCTAGCAAAAGAATTATTTAACCGCCAGAGATCAAATTACAAGCGATCCTGCTTTTTATTAGATATAAGAGAAAATTCTTTGACTGCCCTGCAGAGTAACCTTTTGAAGGACTTGATTCAATCGAAAGAAGAAATTGTTGGATGAACTATAATTTCAACCTACCCTGCTGACAGCAATTAATGCGTCTAGATGCTTCTGGGAGATAAGCCTGTTTCTGGAGAGTTTTTAGCTTCTTAAAGAAACTATCTCCACCGGCATTCCAGAATCTGGAAGTTTCTCTACTTTGTATAAATATAGGGGAGAGTTGTCTAATCTTGTGCAGGGACCAGTAATTGTTATAGTACTGGTCCCATCAACCCACCAAAAATAGACATATATGCAACCAATAATTAAACAGAATAAAATAACATGAAGTTCAAATATATATATATATTAAATTATGTTCAAAATTTCCCAAGTCATTGACTGGGCCCACATGTGTCCATAAATAACCCACAACTGTCCATAAATAGCTTAATAAGTATCAAGATTACAAATCCCAACATTTAAACTAGAAAACTCATAAAACCTTTTCTCCTTCCAAAATGGTCAAGTCAATAAGTACAAAAAGCCAGTCACTTCAACCCATTTGATCAGCTCTGATGCTGTGTATGAGAAGTAAACATCAATACCTGCACATAATAAAAAGAAATGTATGTCAACCATAACTGTTGTGTTATTCAACATTTAAACCCATTGTGTTCAATAAATGACACCCACCCCATATCAACATTTAAACCCACTGTGTACAATAAATGACACCCACCCAATAAATTCAATAAATGATTTCCTATCAAAACAGATCAAACACATGGATCAACAAAAACAAATTCTCAGCCATTAGATCACATCAAATTCAATCCTGATCACACATGCAAAATGAAGCCATTGCAATCCATGTCCATCATTTTCACCAATAAAATTCAACTGCAAATAACTATAAAAAAAGTTCAACCACTGTTGAAGTTACATTTTTCAGTTTCAAGTTATTCACCAGCCTTGGAGACAATCCAGCACAAAACACACCCAGCCTTGGAGACAACCCAGACAGAACACACCCCAAAACAGAACACAGTATATTCAGGTTAGTTTACATCCTTCCTACAATTTTATTTTAATTTTTGAGTCTTTATTTCAGCTTTCTTACACTTTTATTTTCATTTATTTTCATTTCTGAGTCTCAGTTTTCAGTGATTTATGAGTATTTATTTCAGTTATTTCTGACATTCATCCATAATACTAGACAACTTAAATGTTCTGGATCACAATTCTGTGGAAATTAGACACAGGTCCCAAACTCATAGATACAAACTGAAAGAGCAACACATAATTTTCTAAATCCACGTTAATGAACTAAGGTATGTTATTTAATGCTATAGGTTCATTGAACTAAGGTATCTTGTTTACAACAGCATATCTACAGTACTTCAGGTAATACAAGCTCTTACCAAGGTGTCCAGTATTCATCTAATCAATCTAATCACATACAGCGAGTATCAAACAATTGGAAAGGTTATACTGGTTAATATATGCCTGCAAATTTTATAGAAAAATGTATCCAAAACACTATATTTTTGTAGAAAAACCCACCCTGCGTGTACACTACAATTTTTGTAGTCTCCATTCTAGGATGTATCAAACAATTGGAAAGGTTATACTGGTCAATATATGCCTGCAAATTTTATATTAAAAATGATAGGTTAGCATGAACAATCAAGTTATAAGAGACCTTTCAGATAATAGTCTCAAGTTAGACCTTTCAGATAAAAGTCTCAAGTTGTTGGGTTGATCAAACTATCTAAAATTAGTTTGTCGTCAGAACCTGTTAAAGTTTGTCCAGAGGATTTGGTCACTTTATCCAAACAATTTTAGTATCTCCTACTTCCCCATTTGCCTTCGCACTCAACATAAATACAAAAAGACAGGCAGATGACTAGCTAGCCAAAGAGGCAAAACCTAATTGTGTGAATGAAGTCAAATGGAGGGGTTTAAAGGGCACATATCTTCAAAGTAATGAAAAGATCTAAGGCTACATGAGACCGATCAAAAGCAAAGCCAGACTTCAAAACAAAAAACTACTTTGCTGCCAAATAATTGCCAGGAAAATAACATCTTATTGCTAAACCCTGAATGTAATTGCGAAGCCACCTGCATAGGTGTAAAGCACAAACCTTGAAAACATCTCAGAGGCGCTATTAAAGAAGTAGTAACAGAAACAAGTGCACCTGAAAGAGTTCCTCGCATGCTTAACTCTGAATTTTGGGCCAAAACAAATAGGTTTAAAGAGGTGGTGTGCAGCTCTGTAATCCTAGCATGTGATTTTAATATGTTTTTTAAGCTCCTAATGACAAGAGGAGCCATAGGGTGCAAGAAAATGGGAATTCCCCACTGATGCAACTACACACTAAGTATATTAACTTCAGGTTTGTGACCAGTGAAGTTATTGTTGACTCTACCTTATCTTCTCTTGGAACGGAAGTGCATTTCTAGACAATGTAATTTCAATGTAGCTCTGCCATATTTTTGATACTTTACTTTAAAATTATTTTCAAATCTTGCCAAATGTATGTTTTAACTTTTAGTACTTTTACAACCAAATGGCATGGAGCAAACAGAATCCCACTTTCAACTGGCTACAAACAGTTTGTTATGCATTCAAGTAAGACTAGAGCCCCCAAGGCAACTTATAGGATGAATTTATAAATATTCATGATAAAAAACACTTGAAGGAAAAACTTAAACCATTTCAAATCACAATTGTATTCTATTTGTAATCTAAATCTTTAAAAAAAAATTCAATAAGATGGATTCAGAAAAATAAACTCAAACCATTTCATATCACTGAAGCCTTCATTACTGGTATTGTATTTTTTTATAACAGAATGAAACTTTTTCAATCACTCTTGCCACCATACACAACTCTGTTACTATCACCCATGTGAAAAATCTCCTAGTGACCAATTGGAATTAAAATAAATAAAGTTGCTAGAAATTACAAAACCTTGAATAAATAGGTCGTCGAAAAACAACTGGGTAACCGCAATAGGGAGTTGAGCACGTGCTTCGTAGCATTTGAAGTTAACATATATATCTCACAGAGGCTCTTCACATGTCCTTCTAATGTCCTTCTCGTAGCAGCATCCCCCGCAATCGCTATGCATAGATGCTGTATTGCTATGCATAGATGCTGTATTCATCATATGAAAACAATCCTTCTTTTCAATTATGAATAACAGCTTGCAATTGGTGCTTTTGCAGCCTACAGGTAGTTGCATCCATGGCAAGAGTGAGTTATGTCGCTCGCACAAGGAGAAGTGGCAGAAGAGTGACCGGGGGTGCCCAACTGCGATGCACCTCATCAGATGAAGAAAGAACAGGTGATGTCAATGTCACCAATGCTCCAGGAAATGTTGTTGACGATGAGCATGTGGCTGAAGCTGATGTCGTGGCACCATCAGCCACAGAGCCACCGTCAACCACAGTCCAAGGTGCAACTTCGACTAAAAAGATCAGCGCTATAAGAGGTTGGACAAAAGAAGAAATGTTAGCTGCAATTGATGACATAGAGTTCAATGGATATTCTGTTCGGGCATCTGCAAAGAAGCATACTATTCCCCCTTCATCAATACATTATTGGATAAATGGGCTGACTCACACCAAACGTAGAAGACCTGTTACAGTTATGACTGAAGAGGAGGAGGCCGAGGTGGTTGAGTGGTGTAAAGAAATGGCCCAATTGGGACATGGGCTAGAGTTGATACAACTCAAATCTACAGTTGCTCAAATCTGTCAAGGGAGGCCAAACCCATTCAAAGATGGGTTTCCTGGTAAATCATGGTGGTTTGGGTTAAAAAAAAGGCATCCAGACCTTGTATTGCGTACAGCTGAGGGCCTTGACAGAGACAGAGCATTAAATTTGTGCCCTACAGTTGTATGTAAGTTCTATGACACTCTTTCTAGTGCATATGATAAACACTCTTATGCTGCAGACCATATATGGAACTGTGATGAAACAGGTTTACAGGCGGGAAGGAATTGTGGCATGAGGGTAATTGCGAAAAGAGGTAGCCGAAACGTGCCAAAGATTTTGCCTAAGAGCAAGGAATGGATAACCATTTTATGTTGTGTCAATGCAATTGGTGCTTCAATCCCAGGATTTTATCTTTTCAAAGGTAAAAATCAGTTGAAAAATTATATACAAAACTGTGAACCTAGAGCATGCATGGCTGCACATCCCCATGCATGGATGACTAAAGAGTTGTTTTTAAATTGGCTTTGCCACTTTGCTGCATCTGTGCCAGGTGGTGTCTCACCTAATAACAGACACCCGTTGATATTAGATGGCCATGGAAGCCACATGGCTCTACAAACAATTGAGGAAGCATACAATTTGGGCATTGACCTTTTAACATTGCCCGCTCATACCACTCACAGATTGCAGCCACTTGATGTTAGTGTGTTTGGCCCTTTCAAAAACTATTTTAGGTCAGAACGTGCTGCATGGATGGCAAAGAATCCAGGGGTTGAGGTCAAAAGGTTCGAGTTAGCAGAGCTTGCAAGTAAGGCTTTTAAAAGGGCTCTGACACCATCAAATATCAAGGCTGGCTTTAGAAGGACAGGAATATGGCCACTAAATTACGATGCTCTTATGCATGATACTGCTTGTAGCCAAGCTTTCCATGTGGATGGTCAAGAAGAAAGACATGAAGTGGAAGAAGAAGTAAATGAACATGATGATGTGGTTGTAGCTGATAATATAATTTCCCTCTCTCAAGGACAGTTATATGCTGATGATGATGAGCAGGTATGTGAAACACAGTATACTTGTCAGCAAATTGATGGCAACACTGTTGAACATGCAATTGAGAATGCAGATTTTGTTGAAACAGAAATTGCTGATATTGTTAATGCAGATTTAGTTCAAAATGAAAATGCTGATATTGTTAATGCAGAAAATGAAATTGCTGATATTGGGCATGAAATTGAAAATGACCAATTGTCATTGCCTAGCCAAGTAACCCCACCATCATGGCTGGCAGAAAACATGATTAATTTGAACGCCCATAGTGTCTCAAGAACCAATGAACAAAGCATGAACATGCCTTCACAAGTGGCTGAATTGAATAGTGAAATTGTTCATTTTTTTGTGGAAAATAGATCAATGGAAGAAGATGGAGGACATAATGAGGCAGCAGATGAAGAAAACAATATAGTTCAATCAAGTGCCACGGATACTGAAGTGCCAAGCAATGACATGCAGGTGGGAGGGAGGGAGAAGTTACTTGGGCGGTTCTTAAAGCTACCGGTAGAAAGAGTGTCAATGAAAAAGAAGCAAGGAACAACCAATAGTCTTCGTTTGGGGCGAAGTTCACAGTTACTCACCTCTGAAGACTATATAAAGCTCCTTGTTGAGTCTGAAAATAAGAAAATGGAAATTCAGGAATTAAAACAGAAAAAAAAAAGATCAAGCCAAGGAGAAGAAGGCAACAAGGGCTATTGCAGCACAACGTCGAGCAGATGAAAGGCTTGAAAGAGAGAGAGCAAGGCAAGAGAAGGAGCAACAAAAACAAATCTCAAGACAGGAAAAGGAAGCAAGGAAGGCTCAACAAATGCTTGAAAGGGAACAAGGGTTGACTCATATGGTTGACATAAATGCAAGCACAGTTAATGAGAATGAATCCAGGAACATGTCCAACACATTGGAAAACATTGAAAATAATACAACATTATTCCAAGACCTCATAAACATTCAAGTGCTTCAGTATCAAAATCAGGGTTTACCCACTTGCCTTATTCCTACCACAGGAGGTCTGAATTCAATGTATGCTCAGCACACACCTCCACTTAACGCAAGTGTGAGGTACGGGTACTCAATTCCTCCATGGATGGAAGGGACAAATTGGTCTCAATTATATGGCAGCAATCAACCACCACCTAATCAAGCCTTTTTGGGAAGGCCAACCTACTTGGCTCAATCAAGCAACTCAGTGTTTGGCACTGAAGATTCTCAAGGCCATAAAGAATAGGAGTGTTAAATGTTTTTGGATGTAACCACATTATGATGTGGATTTTTGGATGGACTCTACGTTTGGTTTCAAATCAGTGATATGTTAGAATGATTGTGATAGGGCTGTCATATTGACATTTTTGAAGACTGTTTATGAAGCAAGATATCTTCCCAACCATACTTTTATCACTTCCTATGCTTAAGGATATATCTGAAATGTAGAAAAACACATAGTGAATGTAATTTTGTTTTTCATAATTAAATCATTTTTTTTTAGGAAAATAAGGTAGCCTAACAACATAATCAAAACCAATCTGGTTATATCTACCTAACATGAGATGTTAATCTAAGGGTTCAATAGATACAATCTCTTCGTACATCATTATAGGCAGCTAGTTGGATCCATTACCCAACTTCTATTTGTTGGGATCATCTCAAACAAGACTCCCAAAGTATGAATTTTGACGCCCTACTCTCCATAACTATTGACACACTACTCTCCATATGTTGCAGTGTTTGACAAAGTAAATACTTTTTATCGTTCCATTTCGGGAATCCATGGCGCCATGGCGGCTTGTACCAGGGACCTCTAAGAACTAAGAAAGACACCTCAAGTGTTTCTAATAGGATACTTCTGTGTTACCAGAAGCACAATAAGTGTCTTATTGTGTTTCTTGTAACACCAAAGTATTCTACCAGAAACACTTTAAGTGTCTTACTTGGATCTCAGAAATCCTGGTACAAGCCGCCATGGATTCCCGAAATGGAACGATTCAATTTGATTTACTTGTCAAACGCTGCAAGATATGGAGAGTAGGGCGTCAACAGTTATGGAGTGTTAGATGTTTTTGGATGTAACCACATTATGATGTGGATTTTTGGATTGACTATATATTTGGACTTTTATATCTTAATAGATCTCAAATTTCCTTTCTACTACACTAAGTATAATCATGGGACTGTTTAAATGTGAATATCTATATGTATATTTTTTTAAGGGAATGTTTATGAACATACCTAGGAGCTATTTTTTTATGAGACAAAACTAGTTTCAAATCGGTGATATGTTAGAATGACTGTGATAGGGCTGTCATAGTTTTTGAAGACTGTTTAATAAGCAAGATATCTTCCCAGCCATATTTATTTTTTGGCCTCTTCTTCACAGATTAGTAAGAAGAATCATTGGCATAAAATAGTGATACTTGGATAGAGAGCGAGAATGCCTCCAACCACAATGATGAGGCTGCCAATACAATTAAGATGTAGTTGGTGAAGAATCCAATGCTAGTTGAACAAAAGATGCAACATGTGGTCTTTGCAAATCAATATGTGAAAGATCATTTTAAGTGTTAGACTCAAGCTCTTGCATATCATTAGTGGATGAATTAGCAAAAAGTGCACAATCTAATTCATGTAAAATTGTAGTAGAAGGCTCAAGATATCACAGGCCTACTATAACTAGCATCCTCTCAAGCTCAATAGGAGTAACACTACATGAATCTCTATCAAAATAACCAACAACAAGACATGAATCTCTATCAAAATAACAAGCCATGTTTCAAATAAGAAACAAGAAACCTTCCAAACTAATTAATTTGTTTCAGCAGTAATTAACTTCAAACAACAAAATAATTACCTCTTTGTAAAAGATGCCTAAACTATAAAAAATACACTGTAAAAAATGCTCAAAATATGTTGTAAAATAAGTGAATACATAATGAAAATATGATAGCATTGCTGCTCACTCAACTGCTGAAAACGTGCCCAAAAGCCTGCAAAATTGGTGGTGAAAAATGTGCCCTGGTTGCATGCACCACAAGAGGGAAATGGCTCAAAAAAGGGTCGTGCCAAGATTACAAGCATGCCTCAAAAGAAGACCACAAATAGGCAAAATTAGCAAAAAGTGCACAATCTAATTCATGTAAAATTGCAGTAGAAGGCTCAAGATATCACAGGCCTACTATAACTAGCATCCTCTCAAGCTCAATAGGAGTAACACTACATGAATCTCTATCAAAATAACCAACATGAGTTAATGCTACAGAAACACATTTGAAACAAACTTGTAAGAGTGAGGAATACCCATGGTAAATGCTAATATATGTTGCATCTACCTGATGCTACAAAGACTTACTAAGAGCAGTTGTAACGTCAGTTAAATGATGACCTATTACAGTGATATTGTCAAGACGAGCATAATTTGTGAGCATAGACACTCTTGTGCTATTCCCTTTTCATGGACCTTTTTGCCCTGAAAAATACCATAAAAATGGCCCATCTCAAACCTATAAATACTTGTTGAAAACTAAAAGCTGACAGCAAACTGTGATATATAATGAATTGCGATAATTTTTTTTAATAATAATCAAGTAATAAGTATTTGAAAATTCAACTGTCAATATTTGAAAATTCAACTGTATCATTAGATTTTGAAGACAATTAAATGATGACCTATTACAGTGATATTGTCAAGACGAGCATAATTTGTGAGCATAGACACTCTTGTGCTATTCCCTTTTCATGGACCTTTTTGCCCTGAACAATACCATAAAAATGGCCCATCTCAAACCTATAAATACTTGTTGAAAACTAAAAGCTGACAGCAAACTGTGATATATAATGAATTGCGATATTTTTTTTTAATAATAATCAAGTAATAAGTATTTGAAAATTCAACTGTCAGTATTCGAAAATTCAACTGTGTCATTAGATTTTGAAGACAATTAAATGATGACCTATTACAGTTTCTCTGTCAAGACGAGCATAATTTGTGAGCATAGACACTCTTGTGCTATTCCCTTTTCATGGACCTTTTTGCCCTGAACAATACCATAAAAATGGCCCATCTCAAACCTATAAATACTTGTTGAAAACTGAAAGATGATAGCAAACTGTGATATATAATGAATTGCGATAATTTTTTTTTTTAATAATAATCACAATAAGTATTTGAAAATTCAACTCGTATCGTATTTTGAAGACAATTAAACGATGACCTAATATGTTGATATTCTCAACATTTAGCATAATTTGTGAGCATAGACACTTCGTGCTATTTCTTTTCATGGACCTTTTCGCTTCGAACAATACCATAAAAATGGCCCATCTCAAAACCTATAAATACTTGTTGAAAACTAAAAGTCGATGCTGAACTCGTGATATATAATGAATTGCGATAATTTTTTTAATAATAATCATATTGGTATTTGAAAATTCAACCTGCCGCATTTGAAAATTCAACTGTATCATTAGATTTTGAAGACAATTAAATGATGACCTATTACAGTTTCTCTGTCAAGACGAGCATAATTTGTGAGCATAGAAACTCTTGTGCTATTCCCTTTTCATGGACCTTTTTGCCCTGAACAATACCATAAAAATGGCCCATCTCAAACCTATAAATACTTGTTGAAAACTAAAAGATGATAGCAAACTGTGATATATAATGAATTGCGATAATTTTTTTTAATAATAATCAAGTAACAAAAATTTGTGCAACTAACCGTATTCACTTATTTTCGAAGACAACAAATGATGACCTATTACAAAGGATATTGTCAAGACGAGTACACTCAGGAGCATGTATACTCGTGCTATTCCCTTTTCATGGACCTTTTTGCTCCTCGAACAATACCATAAAAATGGCCCATCTCAAAACCTATAAATACTGCTGAAAACTAAAAGTCGTACAAAGAACCGTGATATATAATGAATCGCGATAATTTTTTTTAATAATAACTACAATAAGTATTTGAAAATTCAATCGTATCATCAGATTTTGAAGACAATTAAATGATGACCTATTAAGGGCTCTGTCAAGACGAGCATAATTTGTGAGCATAGACACTCTTGTGCTATTCCCTTTTCATGGACCTTTTTGCCCTGAACAATACCATAAAAATGGCCCATGCGGAATTTGACTTATACATTATACAGAGTCAAGCACCCGGGCATTTTGATGAGGTGAGGTGAGTACAATGCGGGTTCGTCCAGTAACTTGTAATGCGGGGAAGGGACACACAATGGGCGAACTACTATAACTGTAAAGGCGATGCGAGTGGGGAAGTGGATACATTATACAGCTGGAAGAACGCGGCATGCGGAATTTGACTTATCCAGACTTAAAAACAAAGAAAACACAGACTTAAAAATGTTGATTCTCATCCCTACTAATCATAGGAGAGCTACCACAGATATAATACTAAGCCCAGAAGTAGAACACTGATTAAGGGCAATTAGTCCAAACTATTACAGACCAACGCAACAACACTTTCTTTAACTACCTGTTAATTTTAGAATTCAGCTCTGCTATGATGCATACTATCCAGAAAAAGGTAACGAAGTGAATGGAGATGAAAACAGAAAACAACAGAAACTATCCCGTTACAAGGTTTGAACAAAAAATTGCAGAAAACAACACGAACTTAAGATAGTGAACTCCAACTGCTATCCACTATAACAACATTTGCCATGTATAAGACCACTTGAAAATATGGGGCTTCATAACAAAACACCCACCTCATTCATGACCAGAGCTGCAAGATATCCATATAAAGGTCTAATACCAGCTATACCCAAGAAAACAAGAACATATCCATATAAAGGTCTAATACCAACAATACCCAATAAAACAAGAACAGTTAAACATAATTCCACCGAACAACGACTGAAAGTGTTGATAAACAGAGTGAGCAAGTGTTAAATAACACACAGAATGATTGGTAGGATTCAGAGAATCCTACCAGAGGTCGCCGAAGGTCCGCCGCCGCCGAGGATGCAGAGAAGCCGCCACAATGAACCTCGCCATCGCCAATGCCAACCATGGAACCCTGTGCCTGCATAATTACAAGAAAATCAGCAATTTATCATCAAAATTGGCATTCGCCCAGTAAAAAATAAAAGAAATGCAAGAATACCTGAACAGGTTGACGAAAAAGAGAAAATGAACCGAAACCCTGGCGGTCCAGCATCAGAGGATTCATGGACACAACGACAGACTTCGCGTCCAAGAACAGGAGGCGTCGTCAAGCTGCAACGTCTAGCAACCAACAAATGCATATACCCAACAATCTCAAGAACCCGGAACTGGCGAACAGGTTTACATACTGCGACAAACAGCTAACATGTAGCAGTGAGCATTGAAACGCACAACCGCTAATAGGAAATCGCAACAGGTTGCGCAGGTTCTGGAACCCGCAGCGACCACCACCGGCGGAGCTGAACGCCCACAGACCGGTCCCGAGCAAGAATGAACGCGAGTTGATAGACATCGCGGGAAAATGGACAGCACAAACCCTAGGTGGCGTTAAAACCCGCGCATTCAATTGACCCACCAACCCAACACGTGGCCAGTCCGAGTGGGCAGCTGTCGTACAACGTCCACGTGGTTTATGCCTCCGTTTGCTGAGGTGGACGGGAGGGCGCCCAACAACTGGCGTCCCTCCCCTATGTTCTGTGTAAATGGGAAGTAATAAGTTTGAGTAATAAGTTGCGTTCTCTTTCATGGTATAAGAGCTCCTTCATTGGAGTTATTCTGATTCTTTCATGGTATCAGAGCCGATGGTTTCGGCTTGGTGGGTGTTTGCAGGGGTGAGTGCCTGCAGTGGATTGTGTTGTGAGGAGCTGTATGCTCGATGAGAGCTATAAGTGCTCAGTGTTTGCTGCAGTGAGCGTTTGTGTTGAGCAGAGTCGTGAGAGCTCCAGAGGCTATTGAGCCTGTTGTGTAAAGCTGTTACAGCGTTGTGAGAAGTGTTTGCAGCTGTGTGTGTTAAGCTACTGCGTGTGAAGGAAGGTAACCTAAGAGTAGCATGAAATTTGCGTGGATTTGCTCCTGTGCGTATATGTGATATATGCCAGTGTTGCTCCTATACGTGTTGGAGTATTTGTGTTGTGTGTTGTAGATTGGGGCTGTGGCGTTGTAAGTGGAGGACGCCTTAGATTTGCCCGATACTGTGAAAAGTGGTGAGAACCGACCTCTCGTGAAAGTTGTGGAAAGGTTTTTCCTGAGAGGCAGAGTAGTACAGTGCTATGTGTGGAGAGAGCCTGTTGTGTAGAGAGATTGCTGCACACAAATCGTAAGCTGACTGTAAGCGTTGATTTGTGGACAGCGCTGGAGCAGAGATTTGTGAAGTTGAAATTCGTGTTGGATTTGGACGTGTATGCTTGCTGTATAGCGGATATTGTTATGAAGAAGGAGAGCTCAACGGATGAAATCCTCTGTGTGCGGCTAGCTTGTCTGGGATCACAGCCTGAGAAGTTGTAGGGTGAAATTCCTGTGGCTGTTGGATGCTGCATATTTATTGCATGAAGTGAGGAACTGTGAGCAACATTTGTAGTGCCTAGTGTTCAAAAGAAGGCCGAGTAGTATTTCGGTGAGGCCAGATCTGAGTGTCAAGGAAAGTACTGAGAAAGAGCGTAGAGTCTTCTATTGGCTGAATTTTGGCTGCGTAAGCTGCTGCGCTGAACAAGAGAGGATGGATCAAACTAGTTTCTTGTTTAAATGATCGCTTGGAAGCTCGGAGCGGAACTCCATAGCTGGTGAAGCCGTTGTCTGTTTTTGCTCCACGAGAAATTCAAATGTTGCATACCGCAATTATATTTAGCATAAATATTCTGAATTGAATGATCTATTTTCTTGAATGTTCTATTTTCTTTTGAGTAGGGCGCATGAGCTTTGGTGCGTTATTTTATGGGCGAATTGAGTGTACCCTGAGAGTCTGAGCGTTGCTGCCTGTAGCAGTGTGGAGTAACAGTTGTGTGTCAAAGAAGGTGTCGTGTGAAGCCCAAGTTGGGTGGTGTCGTAGAGTGCTGGAGCCCACTGAAGTTGTGAGCATGTTGAAGTTGCACTGTGAGTTTGTGCAACCGTTGAATCAATGTTTAATTTCTGTTGGAAAAGGCCCAGCTTTCCAATAGTTCTAAGATCCTGCCATTGCAGGCCGCTAAGCCGAAGTCAACTAAGGGCTCAATGTGTGAAAAGCCATTGAAAAGATGATCCTTCATTTTTTGAGTTTGTTGTGTATTTAAAAATGTATCTACTACATGGTGAACTTGGAGGAGAGAAGTAGCGACTGTGGAAAGTTCTCGTCGCGCAGTGTTGACCGGTGGTGTGATGCATATTGAAGATCGAACTTAAGCTACTGTGCATTTGTGTGCATCTCACAAAATAGTGTGATCAGAGATCCATCTGCGTGCAAAATTGTGGTTGCTGCTCAGCTGGGTGAATGGTTGCTGTTGCAGACCAAAAGCCGAGGGAGAGTCATTTGGCTGTGGAAAACGCTGTGCAGAAGCTTGTATAACTAGTGTCGAAGCAATCTGAAAGTGTATTCTGTTGATCTTTCTGCAAGGTGTATGTGTTGCTGTGTATATTTTTTTTGTTCGCGCTGAACGCTGCAACCAGATTTACAAGTGGAATATATTGTCGAGCTGTTGTAAGTGGATCCTCTCATCCAACGAAATCGTGCATTAAGTTTTAAGAGGTTTGTCTTTTGAGAGATAAGTTTTAAAATACTTTTTTTTTTAAAGGTTGTGAAAGCAACACCTTGCATGAAAATATTTTGGAGGCAGTTGAGTTTTTTTTTTTAAAGTGGGTTTATTAAAAAGAGTTTATTATATATAATGAATTTGTGAATGCCTCATAAAAATCTGAAAGCGTGATTGTTGTTTCGGCTATTACCCCTATGTTGTGAACTTGAGTTTGGTGCCAAAAATTTCTTTGGAAACTTTGTTTGGTATGAATTAATGTGTGTTGTAAAGTCAAAATTTGCTGTAGATTTGGCTCTGTTGAAGAGAAATGGGTCGGCAGAAAAGACTCAAAGAGTTCCGAAGAGAACTAAAAAATATCAAGAGAAAGTATCAAGAAATAGAAGTTGCAGAAGAATATGCATTGTTTCTCGTCATAGAATCAATGCATAATGAAGACATAAATCCAAATACAGATTTGGATCAGCAGAAAAAATTTGAATTTGAAGACACTGATGCAATATTGAGGTGATTAATGCCAGTGCTGCCATTATTCTCAGGTAAAATTTTTGAACTTTGGGCTATTAAAATGGAGGGACTACTAGGTTCAGTAGATTTATGGAAATTTGTCCAAGAAACTAATATGAATTCTGAAAATAAAAGTAGACGTGCAATAGCATTGTTTCTCATTATATCAGCTCTAGATGCAAACATCCTGTCAAGCATTTTAAATGAATTTGGTGAAATATTTGATCCAAAAATGTTTTGGCATATTCTTGAAATGAAGTATAGCATGAAGTGGAGTCAGAAAGACGAGATTGATGAAATTGTTGTTAAAAATAGTGATTGCGTTGAAAGCATCATAACTGGGATCAAGTTTGAAAGTATGTTCGTAGATGACAATAAAGTAGCATGTGATAGTCAGGAAATTCCCTATGATGCAAAAATTTGTGAAGTCAAATTTGATGAGAATTATGTATCTCATGAAGACTGGTTCAGTTTGATGCATGAAAAGCAACTCATTGATGAGTTGTTGTTTGGTGAGGAGATATGCCTATCTTCGTATACAAATCAAATGCAGGATGACACAACAACAGAATTGATTAAAGAGGTTGAAGACACGAATCAACCAACTATGAAAGATGAAGATCTACAGATTGCAAAGAGCAAAAACGTGGAGGATCGAATAACAACTTATGAAGCTGTAGAAGACTTGATAATAATTGATGAACTGAAGAAAGTTAATAGACCCTTTGAAGAAGAGTGTGCAGATTTTGACACTGAGGAAAAAACAATTGAAGAAATGGCAAGCATTGAGGACAAGTGTAAATCCCAAAAACCTCCATCAATGGTGAATGGAAAGACTATTAGCCTGCAATCAAGAAAGGAGAAACTTCACCACTATCTTATGGCGAGAAAGGTGAAGATGAAGAAGATGAAATTTCATTTGAAAATAAACAAGTATGGACCATTTAGAAAGAAGACAAAAATGAAAGTCTTGTTGTCATGTACTGTTGTAAGCCTAGTTGAGACTTAGACCAACAGGCATGTCAATTAGGAAATGTTTATATGTATAGCGTATTTTGCATGTCTGTATATGGTTGAAATTAAGGGGGAGTGTTGGATGAACTATAATTTCAACCTACCCTGCAGAGTAACCTTTTGAAGGACTTGATTCAATCGAATGAAGAAATACACAGTGCTGATGAAGGTAAAGAAAAGCTTAGAAGGTATCTTTCATCTTCTCACGCTCTCATTATTTTAGATGATGTGGATAATATCGGGCAGTTGGATGCATTACTTTTACCAGCCAAGGATGTCCTTAATCCTAGTAGCTTAATTTTAGTACATCTCACAATAAGGATGTCCTCAAAAGAAAAGGCGTTCCAGAGTCATCGATTTACAGGCTAACATGCCTCAATCGACAACACTCTCGAGAGCTCTTTTGCTCGAATGCATTCGGCCAACTTCAACCTGCTGCAGGATTTAAGCAAGTGGTTGAAAAGGTTTTTGGATGCGTGCCAAGGATTGCCATTATCAGTGAAAGTGCTTGAATCTCTTCTTCTTGGGAAAAATGATCTAAAACACTGGAAAGCTCGATAATCAATTGCACAATATTTCCAATTTACTTCTCGGGGATCTACAAAGCAGACTTAAAATTAGCTACCATGGTCGTGATGAACAGGAGAAGCAGATGTTCTTAGACGTTGCCTGTTTCTTTACAGAAGAAGACAGTGATGTCTTTATAAAAATATGGGATGGATCAAGGCTTTCTGGGTCTTAGGAATCTGGAAAATAAATTCTTAGGTGGAAGTCGATGAACCGTATAAGAATGCATGACCATATTAGAGGAACCTCGCGGATGTGGGTTTCGTGTTGGAATTTCATAGTTGTTTTATTGGGAATGGATTATCTGGAGTAACTAGTATTTTGGGATTCATTTTGAGTACTTAAAAAAAAGGTAATGATAATGGTTTGGAAATTTATTAATGTTTGGATTTTGGTGTCAGAGCGTTAGCCTAGGTTCGATCTCGATTCACCTGGTTGAAAATCGATCATGTGGACTAACAACCAACTTTCCTAGGATTTACTTACCTTCCTAGGATTTACTGTTAAGAAAAAATCACCTGGTTAAGAATTGATTATGTAGACACTCTGAGATTCACCTTGGAACCACTTAAAAAAATAATGATAATGATTTAGAAGTTTACTAATGTCTAATATTTATAGACTTTGACAACTTTCTTGATAATTTATTGGGCTAATCACCTATAAGATATAACTTAATAGTGATTATAAGATATAACTTATATCAAAATTTTGTGTCAAATTTTCACTTCTTAAAAACTTTGCACCATTGATTGAATGTTGTTTCTAACAGCTTCCAATGAAAAATTCAAGGAATTAGCATGGCTCCTATAAATGACCCTGCAAAATCTTTCGAAAACCTTGGGGAGCTTGTTGTCAGTCATTTATTAGTCACTGTTGAAATTAGTAGCTTCTTTCAGCAAGACTATTGCGATCGGTAGATCGTTGACAAGCAATTAATTAAGTCGCTGACTGATTTGTTTTGTTTTGGGTTTTATTACTGTTTAATCAAAATTTTATAATGGCAATCCAAATTTTATCTAATGTTTTCGGCTCGAAGGAAATCAACCTCTTATTGCATGCTTCCCTCATTCCAATGTGAAATATTGTGACAAGTTAATTTATTCGAAGTGTAGAGATGTTGTATGCTCTGACAATTTTATTTATATCCAAATTTTTTGTATTTTGTAACAATTTACTTATATCTAAAGTGTTTTTTTAACTTATGCCAGGTGCCAATCCTACTACTACTCTCTTTGTGTGTTGTTCTTGTTATTGGACATGTTACTTCTTGAAAATACAGGGATCGGTTAAAGGACACACGGACAGGTTAAAGGACACGCTAAGATACCCATTGGTAAAGGAGACAGAAACAAATAGAGATAGGGACACGCTAAGATACCTGTTGGTAAAGGAGACAAAAGCAAACAGAAATGGGTATAGGTGTGTTTCGAGAAACCAAATCACCCTGAATAGCTCTAGCCCCTTCCTCTTCCCATAGTGGAAGTCTCCATTGCCTGTTGAAACACTGTTACCAATGAAATAGGTAACCTGACCTCAAAACGGGAACTCTAGCTCAAAAAGACTCAAAAAACATGAAAAAACACCCAAAAAAAAAAAAAAAGTGTATTCCAGAACGCACTTGATTTTTTTTTAAAGTCAAATTTCAACATTTTATAAAATTATGCTAAAAACAAAATTGTTTCTTGAAAAAAGGATTGAAAAAACACCTTCAAAACAAAACCAGTTGATGTTGGAAAAAAATAATAATAATAATAATTTAAAAAAAAGAAGAAGAAGAAGAAGAAGAAGAAGAGAAGAAAAAAGTAGTGTTTTTTTTTTACATTTTTAAAAGTAGAAATAACATTTTTTAATTTTTAAAATTCAAACATTAAAAAAAACCTAAAATTTAAGAAAAAAACATTTTAAAGCTTAAAATTTAAAAATATATATGAATAAAAAAATAAAAAATAAAAACAAAATAATTTTTTTAATTCAAACATTAAAAAAAAACCTAAAATTAAAGAAAAAAAAATAAAAAAAAAATTTAAAGATTAAAATTTCAAAATATATAGAAATAAAAAAAGAAAAAAAAAAGGAAGGAAGAGAAAGAAAGAAAGAAAGAAAGAAGAGAGAGTTAAAAAAAGAAAGAAATTATAAAAAATTAAATATAAAAATTAAATTTATAAAAAGAAAAAGAAAATGTTTATTAAATTTAAAAATTAAAAAAAAATAAAATTTAATTTTAAAATAAAAAATTAAATTTAAAGAAATATATTATTAACCAAAAAATAAAAAAAAATATTTAAATTTAAAAATAAAAAAAATGACATTAATTAAAAATGAAAAATGAAAAATAAAATACTATAAAAATATTAAATTTAAAAAATATGTATTAAAAAAGCAAATAAATTATAAAATATATAAATATATAAATATAAACTTAAATTAATATATATATATATATATATATATATATATATATATATATTATAGATTTTATTAAATTAAAAAAAAATGTTAATATTAAAATAACAAAATAAATTTAAAAAAGAAAAATATTAAATTTAAATAAATAAAAGAATAAACAAATAAATTTTAAATATAAAGGAAAAATAAATAAATAAATAAATTGTTAAAATAAACAGTTAAAAAACTTTAAAAATCAATTAAGAATGAAAAATTGAAAAATATAAATTAAATAAAAAACAAATTAATTTAAATAATAATAATAATAATAATAATAATAATAATTCTAATTTTAAATACACAATTTTAATTGATATATATACAAAATTTATTAAATTGTAAAATATCTTTCAGTAATAATCACATGCAATGGAACATCATCAGGATCATGTGAGAGATCAGATCAGGACATTTAGTTTAAATAGATGTAGAGAAGGCTAAACTGGCGGTTAGGAAAACGACTAGTTTGACCAATTATTTATTTATTTTATTATTATTATTATTTTTATTTTTAATAAATAACCGCTAGTTTCATTTTTATTATCTAATTAATTTATTCAATTAATTAATAATTTATTAAATAATTATTTAGTAAATATAAATATAAATTTCATATTTTAATTTGGTTAATTTACTTATTTAATTATAAATTTTATTTATTAATCCACACATGAGGTCCAAATAAAAGATCAACAATGACCTTAAAAAATAAATAAATAAATAAAATAAAATAATTATAAAATATAAAAAATAAATAAAAAACAAATAAAAAATAAATAAACTAAAATAAAATAAAATAAATAAAGGAGGGAAAGACTTAATAAAATAAATAAATAAAATAAAATAAAAAAATCATGAATATAATGCAGGTATCCAACACCTTTTGATGATTCGGCCATCATCTCTATTGAGATTAACGGGTATTTTTCAATTTCTAAGGCCTCTCTTAGCTTCGGATGATGGAAATGGTCGATCCTAGAAATGACCTTAGAGATGATGGCTGGATCATCAATAGGTGTTGGATACCTATCTTATATTCATGATTTTTTTTTTTTTTAAAGTCTTTCTCTTCTTATTGCTCCTTTATTTATTTATTTTATTTTATTTTATTTTAGTTTATTTATTTATTTATTTTTTATATTTTTTATTTATTTTATTTATTTATTTTCATTATTAGTATTATTTATTTATTTATTTGATTTTTAGTTTTAATTTAAATTTTATTTTATTTATTTATTTATTTTTTAAATATTTTATTTATTTATTTATTTTTTAAGGTCATTGTTGATATTTTATTTGGGCCTTGTGTGTGGATTAATAAATAAAATTTATAATTAAATAAGTAAATTAACCAAATTAAAATATGAAATTTATATTTATATTTACTAAATAATCATTAAATAAATTATTAATTAATTGAATAAATTAATTAGATAATAAAAATGAAACTAGTGGTTATTTATTAAAAATAATAATAATAATAATTAAATAAATAATTAAATAAACTAAAAAATATAAATAAATAAAAAATTGGTCAAACTAGTCGTTTTCCTAATGGCTAGTTTAGCTTTCTCTACATCTATTTAAACTTAATGTCCTGATCTGATCTCTCACAGAAGCATAGATTCCAAAAATTTATTAAATTTTAAAAAATTAAATGAAAAAACTAAACATAAAATTTAATAATTAAAAAAAATAAATAAAAAAATAAAAATACAAAATACAAAAGAAATACAAATTTTAATAAAAATTATTAACAAAATTTAGAAGGAAAAAAAAATAAATTAAAAAAAAAAAAAAAAAAAAAAAATATTTTGAATTAAAATTAAAAAAAAGGGGGAGGGCGGGGGGGGGGGGGGGGGGGGGGCGGGCGTGTGTTCCCCATCGTGGTGGCGCCGTCAATCGGCCACTCGCCTAGGTGGCGGCGGAGGTCGGCCGCTGCAGCACCCTGACCGTCTAGGTGGCGGCGAGCGGCGGAGGAGAAGGGGGAGGGGGGGATTTTTTTGATCGTGGTGGCGCCGCCAATCGGCCACTCGCCCAAGTGGTGGCGGAGGCCGACCGCTGCAGCACCCCGACCGTCCAGGTGGCGGCGAGCGGCCGGCCTCTGCCACCACCTGGATGGGAGGGCCGATTCTTGGAATCGGCCTCCCGCGCGGGAGGGGGGGAGGGATTTTTTGATCGTGGTGGCGCCGCCAATCGGCCACTCGCCTAGGTGGTGGCGGAGGTCAGCCGCTGCAGCACTCCGACCGCCCAGGTGGCGGCGGACCGGCCTCCACCGCCACCTAGACGGGAGGCTAATTCCGGGAATCGCCCTCCCGCGGCGGGAGGCCGATTCCGAGAATCGTCCCTCCCTCAGAATCGGCCTCGAATCGCCCTCCCGCTGAGGGGGAATTGGCCTCCCGCCCAGGTGGCGACCGTGCCGGCCTCCGTCGCCACCTGGGCGAGAGGCCGATTAGCGGTGCCACCACGATCAAATTGTTCACCCCACGTGGCTTTTTTTTTTCTTAATTTAATTTAATTTTTTAGATTAATTATTTTTTAAAATTTAAAATTAATTTATTAAATTTTATTTTATTTTAATTTTTTAGTTTATTTAGTTTTTTATTTTTAAAATTTATAAATTGTTTCATTTATTAAAAAGAAGAAGTAAATTTATGAATATTTGTTTTTTAATTATTTGCGCGTGGTTTTTTTCATTTTTTTGTTTTTTAATGATAGTGTTGTTGTTGTTGTTGGTTTGTTTTTTTTTTTAATTTTTTTTTTTAACTTTAATTTTTTTTTTTGTATTTTTTGTATTTTTTTTTTTTTAAATCTAAATTTTAATTTTGTAATTTAAATTATTTTTAAATTTTCTATTTAGATTATTTTTTTTAATAACTTGGAAAAAATTGTTGTTGTTGTTGTTGTTGTTTTTTTTTTTTTTTTTGGTCAATACGTTTCAAAATTAGCATGAAAATCACCGCTCTTATTAAAAAAAAAAAAAAAAAAAAAAAAAAAAAAAAATTGATGTTGCATCAATACGTTTCAAAATTAGCATGAAAATCACTAACATTTTAAAACAAATATTCATACTTCATAAATAGAAATATTAGAGTGTCAAAAGTGTGCACAAAAAAAAGGGGTGATTATGCATCACCACTTTTCAAAATTAGGTGCTTTTTATGCTACCAAAAAAAAGTAGGTAACAGTGCGGTTACCTATTTCATCGGTAACATTGTTTTGATCTCAGTTTAGCTAAACCAATCTCTCATCTTTAGTAGTGGGTGTAGGAACTATTGAATCGATTTAGGTCTCGCTTGCTTTCTGCATTTCAACGGTTCCTTTTCTGCAGCTAGGCTCTGGTTACTTGATTGCGGATGCTCTAGGTAGGAAGGCCATGAACCCCACTAAATATTATCAGTCATCTATCAATAATTTCTATGCAGTTGTCATTGTACTTAAGATATTTACAAATGATGGGCCATTTTTTTGCTATTCTGAATTGAAATTTAACCCTCTTGATGATGGGCGTGGTTTTTCAGTGAGCTTGAGAGCAGGTTGAGCAGTACAGTCCACTGTGATTCTGCTCATACCCGAATCACATTTTCAACTTCAACCCAAATCACATTTTCAGCGTCATTTTGAGGCTCGATGACAGTTAGCAAGTCTCCACAAAAATCTATGTGATTGGCCACCAAACATGAGGCAATACATTTTGTTTTCCCACCAAGATCATTCAGTTCCATTTGTTATTTTGTCTCTTTCTTCTTCGAATATCATTGGCATGAGTTAGAAGTAAAGCAAGGTATGCTTTAAGCAAATTAAGTCCACGGTAAATAAGAAAATATGTAACATAAAATTCGATAGCTTTGCTAGTTGAAGTAATGCTAAACTACATAGAAAATATGTAACATAAAATTCTATAACTTTGCTGGTTGAAGTAATGCTAAAGTATCTTAGATGGCTTACTTGACTATGGATGCTTTGGATTGCTTGTTAGAGGCTTGTTGCTTGCTGATGTGGTTGCTGAATTATTTGACAGTGGATGATTTGGGTTACTTGTTGCAGGCCTGCTGCTTGCTGTTATGGTTGTTGAATCAATTGCCATAGTAGCTTTCTGGCTAAATACCGTCCCGGCTCCTTGTCCATTTCTCAAAGGGGTGCACATAAAGAACAACCCCTTCCTTAGGGAAGTTTAATTGTTCTTGCTTCCACACCTCTGGGACAGTTTCCACCCATTTATTCCCAACGCCTTCCCTTACTGTGCATTCGAGCGAGTCAAAGGTAAAAGGTATCAGCAGGCAAGGATAAAGACACTCAATCACGAAACAATCGATTAAATTTGGCCTTTCATAGAGAAAAATCTTGAAATGGCAGAAAAAATTTCACTTTAAGTCTCCAAATGGGGAAATTTATGTGTGTGCCCCCTCAACTAGAGGTTTCGCATAATTAAAAACCTAAATTTATTTCCCCTTCACAGGGAACCCCAAAGGGTGTTCTATATTTTCATAAGCCCCGTATTTTTCACAGCTTCCCATTAATCCTTAATAATAAATTCTCTGTTTCTCCTCGCCCGATGGAGAACCATTTAGAAAACTGACTAGAAACCGTTGTTGTGGCCATGAGACCCTGCTTTCAACAGTTGTTCTTCACTCTTCTGCCTTGTTGCTTTGACCACTTGTTGAACGGCCACTGCGAGGATGGTCGCGCCAATCACTGCCCACCACTAGTCAACCATTTTTATTAAATTCCCTTTAATTCTCTCTAGCTATAGCTCCAAAAATAGTGGTATTTTAGTCGATTTCATAGAGATTTGAGGAAGGTTTTACCTCCAAGACGGGTTATGTTTAGAGATAAAACGATGCTCTGTTTTTTATTCAATTGGAATTTCATCCAAGGCTTCGTTTGTGAAAAGCAGAAGCTCTGCTTCGGAAGCAAGTGAAATCTAAGGAGCTATAAAAGAATTGAAATACCATGGCTCAGATGTTACATAGTTGAGTGCCATGTGTTCTCACTCTTCGAATCGTGTAATATCTTATGATTTGCTCTATATGATGTGGTTGGTTTCTATGACTAATTTGAAGTTGAAGCTCTTTTTTGGAAAAAAGGAACCGACCAAGATAGCAAAAACCACCATTTAGACATACTATGTAGCGTGAGTTAGCAGCGCCTTTGCCCTCATAGAGCGAGCCAATAGGGGTCTCTTTGTGAGCTTTTTATTTGAGTTAGCAGTGTCTTTTCCTTCGTAGATCCAGCCAAGCGAGGCTAGCCCCTACAGGTGTACCCTTGACTCTCTCTTGGAAAGGACCAGTGGTGGGCATTTGGGAAAGTAAGGTTCTTGTTCACACATCATATAGCATTTCTTGTGCATAGTGCACGTTGGGCATTGAGTTGTCGCAAGGAGAGACAAATGGTAAGGTCGTGGGCCCCTAGGGAGACAAATGGTAAAATCATGGACCCACAGGTTATTTGTTTTTTTTTGTATGTGACAATTTCTGCATGTATTACAGGTGTTTACACAGGGGTCTTATAGGTGTTTTTTTGCAAGAGGTCTAAGAGAAAGCAAGGCAGTTTCACTTTGGTGTTTTTTTGTAAGAGGTTTGAGAGAGTTTTTTTCAAGAGCTTTGAGAGAAAACGATATCAATTTGATCGGAGTGAAATCGTCCCCCTTCTATACCTCTTCCAACTCTGCTAAGTTCTGTAGTTCCACTCTATCATCGTCCCCTTACTATACCACGTCCAACTCTGCTAAGTTATGTAGTTCCACACTATTAATGTTGTCCCCTGAGTGAGGTGATAAACACGCATAAAGCCGGATGGATGGGAAATCGGGTGGGTGAGCCGTATTAAGTGTGTGGTCGGATGGTTTCCTGAATTTGCTTTCACTTGTATTAAGACAAAAAGGTACATCTTCTGCGTACAAATTTCTTCTAACTCAGAGTTATCTTATTTTTTCATGGATAGTGGCAAGTAGAAAAACTTGGTATCATATCAATTAAATCCATTTATTTCAATTACAACCTAAATTTTCTATTGGTCTTTCTCTTGGTTTTGTGTTTTGTGGCTAGATTTTTGATATATTATTTAGTTATATCCAAAACCTTCTCAATTACTTATATGTCAATCGTACTTTTTTTTTTCCAAGAACAAAGGTCCTTTACACATCAAAATACGTATATCGATAGATTTATTTTTTTGAAATTAATTGGATTCTTGGTTCTACCATTTGCATTTTGGACTTTGTGCAAGCTCTATTTGCGTACATATAAACCTATTCAAATCGCCTTCTAGAGGTCCTGCTCTTCCCCTCTCTCGGCCCAAGTGATAACCCTATTGACTATAACTCTTCTGGCTTCCCTGGAACACTAAAATGAATGTGTTGTTGACCTAGTAAGTCACTAGCAATAGAAAAGTGAAAAACCAGAGCTATGAACTACTATAGGTTGTTGCATTGCTGCACAAAGCAGATATCTTTTTCTGTAGTTCTATTTGACTAGGAGCTTACTATTATAATCATACAAAGGGCACATTACCACCATAAATGCCAGGTTTTCTAGAAGCCTATCATTTGTGCTGGAGCCTTTCTTTACCCTTGAGATTTCAATTTTATGTCATCCTCGTCACACCGTTTACAGTGTTGGACGTTGTATATTTCACAAATTCCAGTTTTTCATGATACCCTTAATTTTTAATGGAATTTTAATTGTCATGGCATTGCTCACAATAAGAACTTCAGGTCTTAAGTGATACCCTATATTCTAGAAATTTGAGATTTTGATGATGCCTGTCGTTGACAATTAAATTTTTATAGTCAGAACGTTGCCCACAATAGAAACTTTCAGCGTATGCACCTTGTGCCCCATACAAATTTCAGATTTTATATGATATCCATCATGTTACCTTTTCAGTAGTGGAAAAATTAAGTTCCAATTGAAGTCTGTCATATCATTCACATATTTGGAGAAAAACATTCTAAGACACAAAATATTGGAAACAAACTCAATAATATATCAATGAATGTCTCAAAGAATGATGTACAATGTGTACACATATAAATACATCAAGAAACTGTTGAATCAGTTCCCCAAGTTTCTTGGACTCTAATAACCAACACAAACTAACCCGATGATTAGTTGTCTAACATTCCCCCCTTAATCCGAAGGGATATACCAAAGTCCAAAAATGAGAGCTCAAAAAGCAGAAATGCATCTCAGCCAAGAGCTAAATGTCTCTCAGAAATGGTTTTTAAAGATGACCACAAACAAAAAATGGGAGAACTCAATGTCTCAACCAACACTAATTCTGGAACCTACATAGCAGTTCCCAGAACAAAAAGTGTGGTTTTAAGATGACGACAAACATTGGAACTGTCATAACAATTTCTCAAACAATTCTGAATCTGGAAGTGCTTGTTGAAGTCTCACAACCCTGGCTCTAACTGGTACAGGTTGTAAAAATTCTACTGTAGTGTATTGGTTTATTTCCTCCTACTTGATTTAATTTATACAAGTTATTTTCAGAAATTAGATTCAGAAAATACCGAAAATAAACACAACTACAACCTACACATGCAGATCATTTATTGAATAATTCACTCATGCAACAATGTGACACATGGATTTTTGGACTAAGTCCCCGGAAAAACCCAAAGCGAGAAAATCGGTTCAACAGATATGAGGGTTTTATTATTAAGTAGTTCTGAGTACAAAAAATATGGGTTCTAACCTTGGAAAACCCGATAGAGAATAAAAGATATAAAATATGTAGCTAACTTGAAGATCTAGTGCCAAATATCTGACTGATCCACACCCTCAAACGAGATTTACAGGACTCAACCTGGATCTAACTCTAGAAACCCTCAGCGTTGCTTCTAAAGCCCTAGCTTTTCCCTGGAGGGACTACGTCAGCCTCTGCGTGGCTCTAGGAGGGCCCGCGTCACCCTAGGAGGGTCTACGTTGCCCCTGCACTGCCTCTACTTGACCAAAATCAGCCCAGCGTGGCCCTAGATGCCTCTGCGCTGTCCCTGCTGCTCTGCGTGGCTCTAAAGCTTCTCTGCGTTGTCCTTGTGGCTGCTCCTCTTGCCTCTTACTGTCTCTTGGCTCTTGGAATCAGATCATTCCCTCAGCCAATACTACCCCTCACTGCAGGAAATTCTATTGGAAATTCTTAGCAAACCCACCCTAGAATTCCATATATATTCCTCAGTTTTACAAAAATTGTGTGTCTTTAATTGACCCTCAAGCCTTTCTCTTATACTTTTTCATGGAAACCTTCAATGGCTGAGATTAAAAGACTGCTTGATCCATGTGACTTAAGACAATTTCAGCACGTGTTAATTAATTCACTTTAATTATTTTATTTTCCTAAGTTAGACTTAGGAAATCCATTAAAATAATTAATTATTTGAATAACTCGAACACAACTTGAAATTTCTCAAATCCATTTAT
This sequence comes from Pinus albicaulis, assembly GCA_034641835.2. Classification (NCBI taxonomy): domain Eukaryota; kingdom Viridiplantae; phylum Streptophyta; class Pinopsida; order Pinales; family Pinaceae; genus Pinus; species Pinus albicaulis. Next base: position 624,054,650 of record CM076572.1, on the reverse strand, counting down.
GGGTCTTGTAGATCAAGTGTACTCTAGTCCCTCCACAAAATTTGGGACCTAGAGCACAACTGATTCTACCCCAAATACACAAAATATCAACACTCCCTCTAAGAATCAAAAGTGTGCTCTAGCAATACATCACACCATGCATTACACGATCTTGAGTACTTGGTTTGTGTTGTTGATGTTTGGCCTGGTTCCCTCCATCTATTGCACTGCTGATCTGTGTACTGCTGCCCATGCCACTGCCACATCTGTACTGCAGCTCCCTCTCAAATTGTTGCATCATGTTGCCCATAACACTGCCACTACTAACTGTTGCACTGCAACTCAGTTGCTGAGAAGTAAGAAACTGAAAGACTTTGCCCAACTGTTTGACAGATAAGTGAAGATTCCCTCCATCACTGAAGCTCCTTGGATGCTGAATCACGCTGTCCCCTTGGAGACACTGTCATGTTGCAACATTGCACTGTGTGAGCCCAACTTCTCTACGTTGTTGAAGTCCCATCAACCTCTTTGCGCTGCTGCCTCCACGCTGTTGTTGCCTCTGCATTATGCTGCTCCCTCTTCCGCTTCAATGTGGCCAACTGCAACCATCTCCCGACTCATCCTGCTACCATCTTAAGGCTCCCGTAGCTCGTATGTGATCCAAGAGTAGGGCTGACTCAAGGATCCCGCCATCAATCTGGATACTCTATATAACCATGTCACCCCACCTCTTCTCTCGAGGTGTATGAGCACTCATGGCTACATCATAATCAGAGCCATCTTCATTTGTTGTTGCATCCTTGGAATCAGAAGCTCCTTTGTCCTTCTTCTTAGGACCACTGCTAGCGAAATGACCAATATCACCACAGTTAAAGCACCAGACCTTGGGTAGGTCCTTCTTCTTCTTCCCTTGCTTATTTTCCCTTGATGCAAGGGCTGCATCCTCCTCTTCTTTCTTCACTTTGGCTGATCCACTTCCTCCACTGATAGACTGTTTCTTGGTGATTCTTTTGATCTCCTCTTGGCGGAGAATAGCCCACATATCTGCCCATGATGGTAATACTGCCCTTCCCAGAATGCTCTGGACAAACGTTTCCCATTCTTCAGAGACAACATTCAGGGCCGTCCTCACTGGGAGCCCTTCGTCTGGAGTAGCACCCATGCCAATCAACTGGTCACAGATAGCTTGGAGTCTGAAGAGAAATGAATCTATCTCTTCACCCTCCATCATTTGGAACATCCGCATCTGATTCTCAAGAAGCATTCTTCTTTGCACATAGCCTCCTTGGTACATCACCTCTAAAGCCTTCCACATAGCATTTGTTATTTTCTTATCAACAATATGCGGAATCACGTGGTCCTTGACTCCATTTATGATTAACCACTTTGTCCATGCTTGATTTTCTTCATACTTCTTGAGTGGATCTGCATCAATTGGTACAAAAAGTGTTTTCTCTGCATGATCTTTGAGACCATACTCATCTAGAAATTAGAGGATTATGGCCTTCCAGATGACATAGTTGGACATGCCATCCAATTTTTCTTGATCCCTCAGTCCATATCGATCCATCTTTGCTCAGATCTGAATAAACTGACTTCCCTCCTGGAAGTCTTCCACCAAATTTCAAACAGACAGTATTCTCTAATCCTCCTAATTGAATCTCAGATCTGTTTGGCTCATATATTCTAAATATCTGTCTTCCTCCCGCCTTTGTTTCCTTAGCTAGGCACAATTATGCACCTGCAGAATCTCTACCCCACCAGCACTACTTCCAGAACTTGGCTGAATTCTTCTGCAACAAGAGAACTGACTGGAAAACATCCCCCTGGATGGCCCAACGTAGTCCCAGTGTGGCTCAGAAGTGGACTGCGTAACCCCAGACTGGGTGACGTAGTCCTTACGCTGCCCTAGGAAGGGTCTGTGTAAGCCCAGAGGTCTTCTGCAGCTTCAGCGTTGTCTTCTTCTGGAACTGCATCCTCCTTTTGTCAAGATGCCCTTTCCGGATTTGCTGCTTCTTCTGCCACCCTGCAGAAAAAATATTTCTTCAGCCGATTTTCTGGAGATTCAGCTTGATCTGCTATCGCTCTAATACCATGTGAAAATTCTACTGCAGTGTATTGGTTTATTTCCTCCTACTTGATTTAATTTATACAAGTTATTTTTAGAAATTAGATTAAAAAAATACCGAAAATAAACACAACTAAAGCCTACATATGCAGATCATTTACTGAATAATTCACTCATGCAACAAAGTGACACATGGATTTATGGACAGAAGTCCTCGGAAAAACCCAAATCGGGAAACCCGGTTCAATAGATATGAGGGTTTTATTATTAAGTAGTTTTGAGTACAACAAATCTAGGTTCCAACCTTGGAAAACCTGACAAAGAATAAAAGATATAAAATATGCAACTAATTTGAAGATCTAGTGCCAAATATCTGACTGATCCACACCCTCAAACGGGATTTATAGGACTCATTCCATATCTGACTCTAGAAACCCTCAACGCTACTTCTGAAGCCCTAGATTTTCCCTGGAGGGACTGCGTCAACCTCTGCGTGGCTCTAGGAGGGCTTGCGTCACCCTAGGAGGGTCTATGCTGCCCCTGCGCTGCCTTTACTTGGCCAATGTCAGCCCAGTGTGGCCCTAGTTGCCTCTGCTCTATCCCTGCTGCTCTGCGTGGCTCTGAAACTTCTTTGCACTGTCCTTGTGGCTGCTCCTCTTGCCTCTTGCTGTCTCTTGGCTCTTGGAATCAGATCATTCCCTCATGCAATACTACCTCTCACTGTAGGAAATTCCACTGAAAATTCTTAGCAAACTCGCCCTCGAATTCCAGATCTATTCCTCAGTTCTACAGAAATTGTGTGTCTTCAACTGACCTTCAAGCCTTTCTCTTCTACTTTTTCGTTGAACCCTTCAACGGCTAGGATTAAATCATCCATCAACGATTGAGATTAAAAGATTGTTTGATCCATGTGACTTAAGACAATTTCAACACATGTGTTAATTAATTCACTTTAATTATTTTATTTTCCTAAGTTAGACTTATGAAATCCATTAAAATAATTAATTATTTGAAAAACTTGAACACAACTTGAAATTTCTCAAATCCATTTCTTGGTCTTGTAGATCAAGTGTACTCTAGTCCCTCCAAAAAACTTTGGACCTAGAGCACAACTGATGCTATCCCAAATACACAAAATATCAACACAAGTTGTGGCTCATGATGTGGATCTCTGACTCAGGCTTGCTTGACATCTTGAATTCGAACCTGTAGCAGACCACCCACCAATAAATCCCCCCTTGTCGGATACAGGGTGAAAAATATTCTTCATCAATGCAAGCTTCGTCAACATTCTTGAACAAATCCTATAGTATGATCTGTAGATCTTCTTGGTTGCTTTTGACCATTCCCAAGAACAAATCCATCCGAAATTTTGTTTATCTCTTGCAATACTCTTTTTTTTTGGAACATCTCTCTGAATTGTGATTACGCTTTCCACAATGCTCACACGGGTGAAGATCAAAACATTGATCTTTCACATGCCCAACTTTGTTTCACTGTTGGCATCTATCAACTTTTTCTGGAATTACACCATCCAGAAATCCCGCACTTCGAAATTTTATAGGTTTAGTGAAGTCTGGAATGTGAAAAGATACATCATTTTTCAAGATACAGGAATAACCCGTTCCAAGTATTTTAACAACCCAATGTTTCGGACTACATAAGTGAGTCCATCCTCAAGAGTAAACACCCAATATTCTTTGAAAGATTTGCGAGGATTAGGGCAAAATAATCCAAACATAAATAGTTAAATTTGAGGAAATTTTTTAATTTTTATTTTTATTAAGGAGGTCGATTGGAAAGGAAATTAATGTAATTTTAATTTATTAATGTTTATTTATTTATTTATTTTTATTTTTATATTTATTTTTAGATTTGATTTTTATTTATTTAATTATTTGTTTATTTATTTTATTTATTTATTTAATTATTTGTTTGTTTATTTATTTTTATTTTTATTTAGTTTTATTAATAATATTGTTAAGAATTATTGTATTAAAAATTATGAAATTAATAATTTAGAGAGGTTATATTAGAGGATAGGTTAGAAAATTAAAAAAAGTTTGACACAAATTATAGCTTTAAAGATTTATTATTTTTAAATTTGTCATGAGAGGTATGATATATTAAGGGTTTCCAAGTAGTGCTAATGTTAAGGCCATCGTCACAATTCATGTTATTTTTTCTGCTATAACAATGTCATAAGAGTAATGTAATACTCGTCACGATTCATTGTTATAACCAAGACTAGTTCTGTGTTTATTGTGTGTAATCTCTTCCCATGGTCTTATAATAGGTTTCACATCAGAACTTCTAACTACATCCAAATTTTCACCTGAAATCACTTCATTTCTCTGATCATTCTTTGACTAATGATCAGGCTCAAACAAAATGTTGCTCTGAACAAACACCAGTTCAGAATCACAAGTTTTCTTTTGAAGTTCGTCTCGCTGTAACTGCGACTCTAACTCCAAGAATTCAATTTTGCTTTTACTATTTTGCAAACATGATTGGATGTCAGAGAGCGTGTCTTTGCTGACTTGGACACTGTTATGAACAATATACAATATTAAACTGCTTAATAATTGTAACAAATTATCGATTTTGACCATTTTCGCCAGCAATCAACTTTGAAAAAAGGGTGTCGGCTACCACCGAAAATGCACCCAATACAAACAAATTTACAATGATTTAACTGAATGTTGGATTCAACCGCTCATGTGTCCATTTTACAAACAACTTCAAATTTTTTTTGGCCAAATGTGCAGGAAAGCAATCAATCGAAGTTGGGAGGTTCAATGACCGACCTTTAAAATAAAGCACCATGCATGTTCTTCCTCCTAAAAATTTTGTAATAGGGCTTTTGCTGCATCATATAATGAATTTGTAAACCATTAAAAATAATAATACAAATGTGACTCCACCATTATCTTATCTTTGAATTTTCAATCTTCAAAGAATTGATCCGTGACAAGTTTGTCCACTAGCAATGTTATTCACTTCACAAAAAAAACCTTCAAAGCCTTCAAAGTTAAAACAAACTTTCCCGGCAATCAACCCAGTGTCATATCATACCAATCCTTCCTACGAATCTATGTCATTACATAAATCACTTTTCATTTAAAATCTTTTTAACCTCACATCAATCCTTTCTGCCAATAAAATATTTTTAACTTCCAATCTTGATCTTTTCAATCCAAAATAAAAATACTTTCCACTTTGGTGTGAAGATCATGCATGAAGAATAAAGAAAGTAAATACAACACTTTGTAATTCCATAAAATTTTGAAACTCCTGGTATATAGTTCTCAAAATATATTGTCAACGTATTTTGGCATCTCTGGTTGTGGACAAAATTGTTTCAAAACAGATTTCTACAAGCAAATGCACATGGAGGATGCCTATGGGGCAGTTGCAACAAATCGAGGTCTTACTCCAATGTTAGCAAAACAAGCAGCAATGCTTCCCACACTTCAACACCAATTCATGAAAACACTACAACAGAGGCTATGTTTCAACCACTGTTTTAAATCTAATGCATAGCTATGTGATTTCCCACAGACATTTTGTCGAACATTTACACTACCTTCGAGTAGTCATCAAAAACTTGAGATTCAAAAACTTCGGCAAGTACTCTGGCAAACACATACCTTAGGTGCATAAAATTCACCCAACACTTCTTGCAAACATATCAACAAACACATACTAGGTACCGGTAGCACTTTGGCACAAATTGTGTGGGTATAAAAAAAATGCCAAGAGTTCTCAATACTTATGCTAATGCTCGAAATCCAAGGCAAAACTGCGACAGAGTTGGTCCCATACATTAGTTGTCCAACCACCAAATTCACTGGGAGGTGGTGCTCTCTTCAGAAAACCGGCATTCACACAACACACTCAGGTCATATCAGGCACTAAAGGAACTTCAACTTCATCACAATGTTAGTCACAGACACTTGTGCAACTTAAAACAATCTTCAGACCACAGTAAAAATCTTTCAATATAGTTGCAATTGGTACAACATATTTTTTTATGAGACAGTTAAAGAAACCAAACTCATTCCAAACCCCTCCTTTGCATAAATGATTCAGTCATTTCATATTTTTTGTTGTTCTTGAAATCAGGTCCAATTCAAGCCTCAACACATGTTTGAAAATGACTGCCAACGCAAGCTCAGGCACAAATTTCAAATAAATTATATGGTCAAGCTGGAGGACAACTCGCTGATTTGGCACAACATAATGGAAACAACTCATCTTTACAAACATAAAATCTTGGAAAGTATACAAAGGCCATGGCATACTGACCTAGAAAACCAATATATGAATTCAGATTAGGCCAACAATACTCAATTCAAATGAGGTTTCCAATACGCTGAGAGCATATTGAAAAGAAAAAACTTAGGAGAAGAAAAAATATCACTTACGGTCCCGATGACAAAACAAATTTCAAGCGCTCTGGACTTGTTGTTCCTCTTCAGTCGGGCCCTTCACTCGAGTGCTTTAACTAAATATCTGTTCCTCTTTCACAATTTCTGGGAGTTACAATTTCGATCATAGTCACTTTCATCACTACAGTGCCATGACAAAACAAATCTCAAGCACCGTCGACTTGTTGTTCCTCTTTAGTCGGGCCCTTTACTCCAGTGCTTTAACTAAATATTTGTTCCTCTCTCACAATTTCTGGGAGTTACAATTTCGATCATAGTCACTTTCATTGCACCAAACACCATTTCTTGTTATCATAAATGCAGTTTCTTTATTTCATTGTGCGAATGTTTTCATTGTAATTATCAAGATGTTACCAATCTAGTCAGAACAATTGTCACACATGTTCGAAAGGGCCCCACTATGCACAAACACCCTTAAATAACACTCCATTAGCAAACAACGACCTCCATTTTGCTGTGTAAAATTCGATGTAACTGTTACGTATGTCCTCTCTTTTGCTGTGTAAAATTCATTGTCACTGTTACGTGTATATGTGAACAACAGTAAAGAAGTAAAGAGATATTCCAACTTACACCTACACTTAGTCGCAAGTTTCACAATGATTTAACTACATAAGCTAACTTGACATCCATGGCCACAAAACAACTAGCAGAATTCAATCAACTATCACCAAGCAAATAAACTATCAACTCTGATACCATTGTAAGACACAAAATATTGGAAACAAACTCAACAATATATTAATAAATGTCTCAAATAATGCTGTACAATGTGTACACATATAAATACATCAAGAAACTGTTGAATCAAGTCTCAGATTTCTTGGCCTCTAATAACTAACACAAATTAACCCGAGGATTAATTGTCTAACAAACATCTCTAAGTATAAAAAATCAAGTGTCCAGAGTTTCTCTCCATAATTGTTTTGGTGCTGGAACATTTCTCATCAAATAAAGGGAAGACATCAGATGACACAAGTTTTTTTTTAATACATTGAAATATTTCCAAGGTTTATGACGGTTCTTTATGCTAAAATTTTCTAGTAGCCACTTCAGTGCCTTTAAAAGGGCCAGAACTTCTATTCCAAGTATTCTCGGAGGATTCCATCCACAAAAGCAAATTTTATGGCTGAATGATATAACTTTAGTTGTTGCATTTTCTTTCTTCATTGTTGGTCATATGTATATAACTAACATTGGACTGAGTAATGGTAAAAAAAATAATTTGGAATCTCCAGTTTATATATAGATATATATGTGTGTATATATATCGGAATGCTTCACATAAACATATAACTCAAGGGGCTGCAGTGCAAAGAGACGATTCCTTTAGCTTAGGTGCCAAGTTTGAAATCAAAATTTTCTGCAATTTGCATATGTTCCTATCCTTTTTGAAATTCATTTCGTGCAAGTGGGGTAGATCTGGATCATAGCGAGAACATCCTGAAGGATGGCTTTAACACTCGGTTGATTTAACTATGAACCATTACTTTATTGGCAAGAAGTATTTTTTTCAAAAAAATGGTTCCATTAATGAAAATACTTAAATCCATTACAACAAGGAATGGGTTGCAATCTGCAATTAAGATAAACTAAATCACACCCTTCAATGGATTCTGCATATTTTGGTGCACTATGCTCACTCTGTAGAAGATGGAGTATGTGGCCTGTGGAGAGTCTCAGAGCTTTAATTCCAAGTTTGTTCAGACAGTAAAGAATTCATGAGAGCAGTTTGTGAATCTATGGGGGTTAGGCTTGCTAGGAACCAACAGAATGATTACAGCTAGGGATATATGCTTAAAGGCAGACACCACTGTTTTCTGAAGGAACAGATTGATGGAGATATTAATATATATTTGACAGCACCTGGATTGGTCTTGAGGAGGTTCCCTTGTTGCATCATGATTGCATGCCATCTGCAATCATAACGCAACAACAACACTAGGGTTTTGGCAATTCTAATGGAAAAGCCCTGTACAGCTACGAAGCTTCCTTCGTCTCTCTCTGGCTATCTGAGGAGATTTTGTATCACTATAGGTAGTCATATATCTTGGTCCAATTGGCAAAGTATCTGCAAAGTGGGCGAGCAACAGAGAAATCTGATGTGTACAACTTTGGACTCTGGAGTTGTTCTGCTAGAGTTTCTTAGCGGAAAACGGCCAAAAGACCAATCATTTGTAATCAAAGGTTCGAGTGTCGTTGGATGGGTAAGTTATATTTTCCTTTGCCCATAGTAATAATAATTTAATTTAATTCAATTTTAAATTTATCATTGCATGATAATTATGATAATATGATTTTAAAATAGTTAGTTGTGAAAATTTATTTGCTTACATGATTAGACAACTGCATTTCTAATGGATTGTAGAGAGAACAAAACTTCATTTATAAAATTACACTATCATTGATATTTATCCAGTGTTACACGGGGTCTCGCCCCCCCACCTAGGGGTCTAGATTCCTCGCCCCCTCGCGCTCCGGGGTCTTGGGGACTTCTAGGGGACGTTTCCCTCACGCCCCCACACACCCCCTTTCACGCCCCCTCACACCCCCCTTCACGCCCCCTCACGTCCCCTCACCGCCCCTTTTAGTTTATGGTTTCGTGTTAAAAGTTGATGTGCCACTTAGCATATTTGGAAATCAAGTGATTGATTAGGATGGTGACATGGTTGATCTGATATATTCGTGCAGGTTGGATCTGAGATACTAGTTGGGCATTAACTTGAGCATTTATGCTCATTATCATTATGATGATATCATTTGATATTCATATGTTATGTTTTATGTTTATGTTTTAGGACATAACTTATTTGCGTTTAAGTTTTATGTTTCGGACTTGAGTTAATAACCGGTTTAAGAAACTCTATTTTGAATCTTGATATAATATGTCATATGATATCTTAAACTTTATTTTCATTGTACATTGTTAGTAGTTACATTAATGATTATATAGTTACAAACTTACAAACTTACATGCATGATTGTATGATGTATGTTTCACTTTTAACTTTTAAATTTGTTTCAATTATATGATTCATCATTCATCGATTTGTAATTTTATCATTTATGATTTATCTTTCATGATGCAAGTGTATGATGACTGTATATACATTCCTTGCAAAGATACAGTTACATTATAAATATTAAATTTTATAATTTTTATGAACCCGACGTCCCCCCACGTTTCCTGAAAATTGGTAGGGAGCTTTTGCATAGGCCGCTCCCTCGCCCCCTCGCTCCCACCTCCAGGGGACTTGGTGGAACATTGTATTTATCTTTATTTCAAATGCAGGAAAACACGCTATTGAGGGAAAATAGGCTGGAAGAAATTGTTGATACACGTTGTGATTTCACTTGTAAATAAAGCATGGAGGTTGTTCTGCAAATCATTGTGAGGTGCATAACTTCCAATCCTGAAGAGCATCCAACAATGAACCAAGTTATTATTCAGATGCTAGAAGCAGAGACTGTGTCTCCATGCCCTAGTGACTTTTATGTATCTAATTCAGAGTGACGAGATGAATTTAATCCCAGGATTTCCATACCCATTTTGAAAACTAACTACTCATTTCTAGGTTATTGGACATAAACTCTTTACGCCCTCGGTTGTTTTGTTCTGGTCTGCTTGTATATATTACCCAATTTGGAACCTAACTTCTTTTCTCTGGGCTATTGGCCATAAACTGTTTACATCTTCAATTATTATGTTCTGGTCTACTTCTATATATTTGGGAGCCCGTGGCTCCCTTTCTAGTCCTTTATATAATGAAGCAAGGCCCATTCTATGATAGTTGTTATAGTGTTAGCTAGGATTCTTGGATTTGATTAATAGTTCCTCTTTAATTTTCATGCATTTTCTGTGGTGGATTAATTCCTTTTTTTCCTATTAGAATACCATTGTTTCCATTTTAAATTGAATTTTCATTTATAATTTGATTAAAAAGTTATTTTTTCCCAACATTGTTTCCATTCATAATTTGATTAAAAAGTTATTTTTTCCCAATAGATCAATGTTGTGTGCTGAATAGAACACATATCTTATACACCATTAGGACAATGTACATTACAAGCTATAGAAGATGTTATAATGAACGAGCTGTGATTGCTACTAGAAGTGAGAGACATTGTTATAATGAGCGAGTTGTGATTACTATGATATAACATAAGCTTATTTCCTTTGCTATTACAGTCCTAACAATAGCTAAGAACTTATTTGGAACAGGGATCATAACTCATTCACTGGATACAACTACTGTTGTACTAAAATTGAATGTCACTGTGATACATTAGGGTGATTTTATGGAACATAAATGTTTTGTTACTCACGGTGAAGCAGGTGATTGGATTTGTTTTCTTATTTATAGTTTTAGCAACTGTGAATATAACTTGGACCCTAAAGCAATTCGTGCTTCCATTAGGGGATAAATTCATCATGTTGCATAAATGATTCTAAGTTAAAGAATGGTTCTTTCATTCAAACTGTTTTGGGTTAGTTTGTGCATTAATTTAAACTTTGTTCTATTTTGAGGAAGGGATAAACACTGTATGACAGAGGTTGATTACCATGTTATTTTGGAAGATGACATCTCATGTCAGTGCTATTGATGCCCTCACTTAAGACTGATTTGGGTGATTATACATGAGCTACTCTCAGCAAGATTGGGGTGCTAAGGAAGGTTCTCTTGTTAAATTTTCCCAACTGTTTTAAACTGACAAACTATTTCCTCGTAATTTCCTTGCTTGGTAAGGTCGATGATTTTAGCATCACAAACGCACTCCAAATTTGGACAGGGATGGTGATTGATGCAAAGTTAAGGAAGGTGCTCCATATTGAACATTATTGTCTCAAACTTATGTGCACTTGCTTGTCTACCTAGGCTGCCCCACTTGGCCCTAAATTTAACTTTCTTGTGTGTGCATCCTCTCTCCTATCATTGTACAAGGCTTTTTTCGAGGGGAATAAGCTATCAATAGGTCAAGGTCAAGTATAAGAGCAAGTGAAGATTACAAGTATTGAAGCAGGCTGGCAAGTATGTATGGAATCAATTGTCTCAAGCAATTGCAAAAAGGAAAATCCCAACCCCATTCCAATGTAATGCCTTTCCTGGATGATTGTGCAGGTGAGTCCAAATCTATATGGGGACAATAACACAAGGCTCTTCACATCTGTAAGCTCCTTGTAGCTTCAATTTCTTTTCGATTGTGCTTGGTGGGGGAGGGCACTTTGAGCTTTCAAAGAAGTTTGGTTAGTTGAAAACAGTTACTTTGACAAAAGAGTTACATTAATGGTCCAATTCCAATTGTTGCTTCTTGTATAGCTTGATGCTTATCAAGCTACTGGATGCTACAAGTTGCTCTGCTCAGGATCATATTCTTGACAGTTTATTGACATACAAACAATGTTTTGAATTGGCAGGATCCAAAAGAAGGGAACTGTGCCAGCACCTCTATTTTCCTACTTAGCAGACAATGCCAGCATGATTGAATGCGACTGGTGGATGCAATTTGGAAATCACAATGTCTTAGGATACTGGCCAGCACCTCTATTTTCCTACTGAGCACATAGTGCCAACATGATTGAAGGCCATCACATCTATTTTCCTACTTAGCACAAAGTGCCAACATGATTGAATGGGGTGGTGAAGTTGTTAAATCTATGCCAGATGGTGAACACACCTCCACTGAGAGGGGCAGTGGTCATTTCCCAAATGAAGGGTTCAGAACTTTTAGTTACTTCCGGAATATCCAGGTAGTTGATGGATCGAATAATCTGAGAGATCCAAAAGGATTAGCTACCTACACCGAGGCATCCAACTGGAAAGGCTACAACAGCACTTGGGGTAACTACTTCTATTATGGAGGTCCTCAGAGATTGTAGATAGTCTGCCTCTCTGACAGTAGTCTTTCTTTCTTCTCCTTGTCTCTTCTTGCATGATATTGTGGGCAAGTTCATGTGAAACAGAGGGCTGCCCTCTCCAAGGACGGGTGACGGTAGAGAGAAGATAGGGGCAAGCTATTGAGGGAAGCTTTGGTTGAGAAAGATTATCTATTCGTCTTAGCTCCGCAATTGCAGCCTATTTATCCATCCGCTTGGGGCGAAGTAGCAAGAGTTCAGGTTATCCCAAAAGAACTCCTTATTCACCTTCCTGAGTTGAAACAAGACCATGAAGGTCTGATCCTTGTATCTATCTCGCTCGTATATAATATCAACAGAACCCAGGCCTGACCCATCAGCGCTCCCAACATCCGCAACAGCTATGTGGACAGAGGAACAAGCTACACTTTATGTTTTATTAATTGTTTTCATACCCGGCAAGGACTCCGGCTGCCTGCAGCTATTGTTAAGTAATGTGAACAGTTTGCAATTGCTTATGGTTAAAGGTTGTTTTGTTGAACGCCTATTCAGCGTTGGGAAGTTTCCACAACTAATATATCTCCGCTGGGTAAGTGTCCCAACCCCTTACTTTCCTCTATTCCAATAAATAATCTAAGGGTGTTGCATAACACTCTGGCAACATGAATCTCAGGTAGTCATCTTATCTTTTTACATATATTTTGTTTTGTTTCTTCTTCAAATTGTAAAAATTGATTGCATTTAAGAGATGTCTTCGTATACCGCAATGCCTAAATGTTGACATTTACAGTGTCTGGTTCAATTTCATAATGTATGCGAACACTGCAGGCACCTCTGAAATTGTGAGAATTGTGTATTGATGCTTCCCTTTTAGATGTTCCAAGGTTTATTGGTAAGCTGAAGCATCTCGAAAAATTTGTCCTGCACGAGAGTGATCTCGAAACTTTGTTCAATGAATTATGTGATCTGCGTTCCTTGAAGCACGTCAGTCTAATCTATTGCAAAAGAATGACGTTACTGCCAGATTCAGTTGGTAGTCTGATGGGCCTCAAAATTCTTGACTTGAGCGGGTGCTCCAATCTGCAGATATTCCCAGATTCCATTGGGAACCTGGCAGGCCTCCAAAGTCTTGACTTGAGCGGGTGTTCCACTTTGCAGAGGTTGCCAGACTCGGTTGGGACACTGACAGGACTCAAAAGTATTGATTTGAGCGGGTGCTCCACTTTGCCTCCAAATTCTTGGCTTGGGCAGGTGTTCAATTCTGCAGACACTCCCAGACTCGGTTGGGAACTTAAAGGGCCTCCGACAACTTGATTTACACAGGTGTTCCAATTTACAGATGTTGCCCAATTTTGAGAATTTGAGGTCTATGAAGACGCTTGCTATGTTTGAATCTCCCAAACTGCAATGGGGTACGGGAGTATGTTGTGGGAAAGAAATAGAACTAGAACGGGAGAAATGAAACTGAATTGAACAACCCTAAGGATAAAAACACTTTGAAACTTTATTGATCAAATTCTCCGTGCATACAAGCTCTCAGGCCACCTCTTTTAACTAGACATATTTCGTTATCTCGTTATTCAACTATATCTCGTTATTTACCTAAATTCTATTATTCTAACTACATAGTAAATTTACATCTGTTTTCACATTTATAACAAACTCCACCTTGACAACAGAAATCCTAATGCCCATTCATCATCTTTTCATAGGCCGAGAGAAGCAAGACACCATCTCAACTTCTCTATTGTAACTGGCTTCGTGAATATATCTGCATGATTCTCCTGTATGCGGACCTTCTTGAGGACTACTTTGCCGCCTTCGATTACATGTCTCACAAAGTGATACCTTACATCAATGTGCTTGGTCTTGCTGTGATAGGCTGGATTTGTAGCCAAATGAATATAGTGCTCACTGTCACAAAACACATTCACTTTCTCCTACGTCCTTCCAATCTCATCAATCAGACCTTTTAAACAGATTTCCTCTTCTGATGAATCTAAGCACCATATACCGTCTGTGAGGTGGACAAAATCACTGTCTTGAAGCTTTGACATCCAACCGATTACTCCACTTGCAAGAGTAAAAACATAACCCGTAGTAGACCTCCTTTGTCCAAATCACCTGCATAATTAGCATCCACATATCCACAGACCGTACCTTCACGACCATCAAAGTTGATGCAATGGTCACTTGTGCCTCTCAAATACCGAAGCACCCATTTCACTCGCTCGCCAATGTTCTTCCCCCTGATTTGCCAGTGAACCCGCCGACAACTCCAAACCGCATGTGAAATGTCAGTCTTGTAGATACCATCGATACATTAAGTTGCCTACCACATTTGCATATGGTACACGAGACATAAACTCGCTTTTTCTTCATTAGTTCTAGGACTTAAATCCGAAGAAAGCTTAAAATGGGAAGCTAATGGAACATTAACAAGTTTCACTTGTTCATACCGAACTTTTCAAGTATTTTCTCCACATACTGCCTGTTGTGATAACCAAAGCTTACCATTCTTCCCCGTCTCCGTGTATCTCCATGCCCAAGATATGTTTTGCCGCCCTCCCAAGATCCTTCATTTCAAACGTCCTACACTAAACTCGAGCCTTTAATATGCTGATTTCTTCCATGCTTTGCTTGCAATAAGCATATCATCAACATACAACACCAAAGATAATGAATATGCCATTGAAACTTTTGAAGTATACACAATGATCATACTCACTTTTGATAAAATTCTCGGCTCATCAAGAAGGAATCAAACTTCTTGTACCATTTCTCACGACATCACTCAGAGCCATACAATGATTTCCCGAGCTTGCAAACTAATCTTCTGCCGCGGCCTTGTACAAAACCTTCTGGATGATCCATATATATCTCTTCATCCAAATCACCATGAAGAAAGTCTCGTTTTAACATCTAACTGCTCTAACTCAAGGTCAAGTAAAGTAGTTAGTGCTAACACATACTGAATAGAAACAAGTTTAACTCATCGGTGAAAAAGATCTTATGAAAGTCAATACCTTCAACCTCGAGAATACCCTTTTGCAAACTAGCTCGCCTTATACCTTTCGTTACTTCCATCAACTTTTCTCTTCAACTTGAAGACCCATTTTCACCCAACAACGCTTCTCTTCAGAAGTTCTACAAGATCTCAGTATTGTTCTTGGCTAAGGAGTCCATTTCTTCTTCCATAGCCTTTTTTCCATATCTTTCTATTTGCGTCATCAATCGCTTTGATAACAAGATGGTTCCCCGTCTTCTAGCAATCAATGCAAATGATGAAGCAGTAGTCTTCATACCTTTTTGGTGTTCTTCTTTCCCTTGTAGACCTTCTTAGAGTGATCTGGTCACTGACTCGGATTCTCGAATTTCTCCGCTTTCATGTTGCTCCACCTTTTTTAGAAGTCTCTCCTTCCTTTCGACTTTTTGGAAAAGGTACAGTCTCCAATTGAATTCGCTGACCTGGAAATACCTGCTTCTATTCAAAATTTTCAACATCTGATTTTAAAAGAGATGATTCATAAAATGTTACATCTCTACTAATGATTATCTTCTGTGAAGTAGGATCCCACAATCTATATCCCTTCATTGAATAATCATATCCAACAAAGACACAACATTTTGATTTTGGATCTAATTTTGAATGCTGATTTCTAGGAATAAGAACATAGGCATCACAACCAAAAATCTTCAAATGCGAATAATCACAAGACTGACTCGACCAAAAATTCTTCGTAAATTTGATGACTTTATTGCAACCCAAAAGTGATTCGTTAACTAAATAAAAAAGCGATAGATATCGCTTCCGTACACTAACTCCTTTTGCGATTAGCATTACTAATCATGCTTCGGCTCTTTCCATAAGAGTCCGATTCATCCGTTCAAGTAACACCATTCTCGCTCGAGGAGTATAAATAGCAGCTTTATGTCTAACTATCCCTTCATCCTTACAAAATTGTTCAAATTCTAAAGAGGTAAATTCACCGCCATTGTCGCTCTAAACATTTGATTGATTTTTCCCGTTTTCTTTTCCACCATTGTTTTAAATTGTTTAAACACATTAAACACACTCACCTTTCTTTTTCAACATATAGACCCAAACTTTTCTCGAGAAATCATCAATAAAAGTTAAAAAATACAAGGCACCTCCATATGACACAATAGGAGATGGTCCCGACAGATCAGAATGAATGTAGTCCAAAATCTGCTTGCTATTATGATTTCCAGACTTGAATCTTTGTTTACATTGTTTTCCAAAAACACGATATTTACAAAAATCCAACTTCAAGGACTTCAAATCGGAAGTAGCTTGCGGTTCATCACACTCAAGACCTTTCTCGCTCATGTGACCCAACCATTGATGCCATAGACGAGAACCTTCTTCCCTGCTTTATCCGACACGATCGCTGCTTCACTAACTTGAGTACTTCCCTTGAGTCCGTACGTGTTTCCAACCTTTTCACCTCTTCATAACAACCAAGGCTCCTTTGAGACTTTCAACACCCATTCGACTTGTAAACTTATAACCATTCGAATCCAAAACTCCCAAGAAAATCAAGTTTTTCTTTAGATCGTGCACATGCCTAACATCGATAAGGTTTTAATTGTACCACCATACATTTTAATTTTCACATTTCCAATCCCAACATACCGACAAGATGCATTATTTCCCATGAATATAGAATTACCATCTACAGCTTCATATGATGAAAACCATTTTCGTGCGGACTCACATGATGAGAAGCACCCGCAGTCTAATAGCCAATAGTCGCCCATCTTTGTGAGATATTACAAACAGAGAGTGCTTCAAAGCAATTAAAACCTCATCATCCATACCGAATCGACCTCGATTTGCTTCCTTGTTGTTTTCCGCCTCCTTCCGTTTCCAGCAATCCTTTTGAGATGTCCCGCTTTGTTGCAGTACTAGCATTTTACTTTTACTCTTCTTGCCGCCCTTGACTTCGATCCGGAAGAACCTCTTGTCTTCTCCCCCGTTCCTTCGACCGACCTCTAGCTACCATGGCTTTAGGTGCAGAAGTCTCAATGCTAGATTGTCTTCGCACCTCTTCGATAAGAGACACCCACGACAGCATTCAAATGTTTAATGAATCGACGAGTGTTCAAACCGACTGAGGTCACGAAGTGATCCCATGACTCAGGCAGGGAACACAACAAGGTTATTGCCTTGTCTTCTTCCTCCATCTTTATTTCCATATCAGAAAACTGACAGATAAGTGTATTAAAAACATTTAAGTGATCTGCAATTTTCGTACCCTCCCTCATCTGAAGGCTGTACAATTGTCTTTTTAAATAGATTATGTTTGTCAAAGATTTGGTCATATAGAGTGTTTCCAATTTCTTCCACAACCTTTCGGTTGTACTCTCTCTAACAATATTGAAGAGTACTTCGTCTGCCAAACATAACTGAACAGTATTGAGAGCTCAGGCATCCAAGTCCTCCCAGTCCGATTTTGACATGCTTGCTGGTTTTTTAGTTACCCCAGTCAAGTGCCTTGTGCAACCCTTGTTGCACAAGCAAATCCCTAACCTTCAGTTTCCATAGAGCAAAATTGTTTTTCCCGGTGAATTTCTCCACCTCAAATCTTGCGTTTGTCATTTTCGTCATTTCTCCCTCCTAGGGTTTCAGATTTCCCTTCTTCTACAAAAAAAATTTCCCTTCTTCTTCTAGGGTTTCAAGATTTTCCCTCTTCTTCTAAGGTTTCAAGGGTTTCAAATCTCTTCTTTCTACTACAAACTTTAAATAGAAATAAAAATTTTTCTTCTTTCACTAAATCAATTCTTATGAAACCTGAACCCTTTTAAACATATTTTTGTTCAAACCCTTTAAATTTTGTTCAACCCCTTTCTCAAAAAAACTCGAACCTTTTTTTTAACTCAAAAAGATCCTTAAAAAACAAAGGTCTGCTTTTTAAAAAAACTGTTCAACCCTTCTCTCACATCGAATCTATTATGTTTCTCAATGTCTGCCTTAAAGAATCTGTTTCTTCAACCTTGTCTGCCTTATATATATATTATATTGAAAAAATATATATATATGGATTTATGATTACTATCACAGCAACTCTCACTGCAAACGATTTCTTCTCACAGAAATATATATATATATATATATATATATATATATATATATATATATATACAGCAAACAGTTTCTTCTCACAAAATATATATATATACCCATTTTCTTTCAGCAGTCGGGCTCCCCGTACTTAAGAAAATCCTTTGCGTCTAGCAGCAAGCTCATCTCCTTCTACAGCCTCGACGGCTCTTCAGCGTGCCACTGTTTCACTCGACGGCCTTTCTCCTCTGACAAAGCAGCCTCAACAGAGCGGACAATCACTCGTGCTCCTTTTTGACAACAACTGTTCTTCTTCTCCGACGGCAGCTTCTGTTTGCGGCCAAAAAATACTTCACGGCAGACGGATTCAATGGCTGGCTTCTCCTTTTTTATTTAAGGTGAACAGTTCCCTTCTTTTCTGCAATCTCTGGCAGCCGCAAACCCTTCCACGTGCACTCCCAAGTTCCCTTCTTTTCTGCAATCTCACGGCACGCAAACCCTTCCACGCAGTCAAACAAACTTCTTGGCTTCGGCCTTTCTTTTCAGCGGATTACGCAGACTCCAAAAACAACCAATCTCTGAAGCTCTGATACCACTTGTTGTGGGAAAGAAATAGAATGAGAGAAATGAAACTGAATTGAACAATTGAAGGATAAAAACACTTTGAAACTTTATTGATCAAATTCTCCGTGCATACAAGCCTCTCGGGCCACCTCTTTTAACTAGACATATTTCATTATCTCGTTATTCAACTATATCTCGTTATTTACCTAAATTATGTTATTCTAACTACATAGTAAATTTACATCTGTTGTCACATTTATAACAGAGTAGTCGAGCAGGTGCGCCAACGACTAGGAGAAAAGCTTCATTGAAAACAAAGGAAGTAATAAAATATAACAACAGTTCATAATTACAATCGTGGTCAAGTGGCCACAGTGATCGGCACGCGCTGCATCCAGAGCTCTGTCATTAATTTAAATATATGTAATCATAGGCAAAATGCATTATCCTATGTACATAATGCGATACAATTTAATTAATTTGTTGTTTAATGAATTATAAGATGTACAAAACGCTTTACAATTTATTTAATTTGTTGTTACAAACTGGCCAATATGATTTGATGGTACATTTTTGTCTTGACTGGTTATATATATATATATATATATTATTTAAATTGATGTATTTTTATGGAGTTGCTTTTAGTATGAATATTTGGAAATTTTAGTGTTTATAATTTGCTGGAAAATTTTGAAGTGTTTTTAATTTGGAGGAAAAATTTGAGGTGAAATCTTGATTTGTGTTATTTAAAGTGGTTTTTTATTGTAAATATAGATTCAGCAGTCTGAAAAACATCTAAGATATTTTGATTGTGCAAAAAATATCTAGGGCATTTCGATTGTTTAAGGATTATCTATCAAAAACTTACGTGTTTCGAACTACCAACTGTAATTCATCATCAGGATAAGGATAATGAAGACTCGCTGATTTCACTTTTATACCAAGAAGAGAGAAGCAATGGTCAAAACCCAAGAAAAATTAAAAATGTTAAAAAATGGGTAAAAAATAAGAATAAAAATATAAAATAAAACAAAAATATAATTAAGCCATCCTTAAAATTAAAAATGTTAAAAACGGTAAAAAAGAAAAAGAAAAATATAAAATGAACCAAAAATATAATTCACCCATCCTTAAAAATTAAGGAAACAACCAAGAAAAAATATATAAAAACACAAGTAAAAACTAAAAATAAAAATAAATAATATAAAATCAAAACTAAAAACTAAAAATATCACCTCTCCCAAAAAGATAAGATAAAAAAGTTTTTAAACTTAAATTAAATCATCAAGTCAAAAAGTCAAAGTCAAAGTCATAAATTATAAATAAATAAATAAAAATAATAATTTATTTTTCTTGGGTTTTGACTGTTGCTTCTCTCTTTCTGGTATAAAAGTGAAAGTCAGAGCAGCCAGTCTTCATTATTGTGATGATGAACTACACTTGGTAGTTCGAAACGCGTCGGTTCCAAAATTTATTATGTGATTTCCCAGAAGATTTATAATTTAAATTGTTATGGATCACAAAAGCTTGCACTCTCAACTATCAAAAACTTGTGATTTCAATGAATTAATGCAATATTTAAGAAAAAATAGACCAGAAAAAACCACCAAAAACACTTCCAAAAAATCGCACTAAACAACTCATTTACATATATTTATATTCACAATATTACAATATATATATATATAATTTTTTATATTTTTCATTCTCATAATGGTCTCTGGACCACCAGGCCTCTATGGAGTCAAGCCTTCAGAGCTTCGCTGGGCGCAGGGCAAAAATGGAATCTACGCTCGAGCTCTCTGCGTGCAGGAAGGGAAGCAGTCATTTGATGGTCGACCACGATACGACTCCAGCACTATTGAAAAATGGTGGAATGCTCTCTATAAAGCTGCAGAAATAAAAGTTTTCAACCATTACAGGTAAGAATCCCATTCCTCCCTGGATTAGTATCTAGATTGATACATAGTAATTTGACTTCACTCGACTTTAATTTGATTGTAGATTTCCATATATCATGGAAATTTTCTAAATACTTCAAAAATAGCCAATATGCTGCTAGGTAAACTGTTTTAATTCAGTCAAATCAAAAAGTTATTTTACTCGATTTCATCAAATTATTCATATTCCCACTCCAGTTGAATCATGTTAATCAAAATCTTAAAATTTGACAGTTTTAGTTTATTTGGAGAAAAAAAATTTAGATTTTATCACAAATTTGCTGAAATTTCTATGGGTCTAGGAAAATTTGAAGTCCGGTTAGACTACCCCATTAAAACGGTTTACTTATAGCAATCTATTTAGACTACCCTATTAAAAAGGTTTACTTGTAGTAATCTATTTTTGAGTAGTCTTTCCGTTTTTGAAAAATTTTCCAAGGTATCTGATCTAATTTGTCTAAAATCCCACGAAGATTCGCCAAAATCACAAGTTTGGCCGGTAAACTCTTCATAATCAAAGAGCCTCAGATCTAATTTGTCTAAAATCCCACAAATATTCGGCAAAATCACAAGTTTGGCTGGTAAATTCAAGTTTTTGAGGGTGTTGAATAAAAAAACTAGTTTAAACAACACAAATCAAGATTTGACCATAGATTTTTTTGCTAGATTTCAGCTATAAATCCATCAAAAAATCCAAAAAATCTCAATTAAAAGAGTACTCCATTTATTATTGGTTTATGTTTCATTTTGAAATGGGACAATAAACAAATATTTTAGAGCAGTAGATGGAAACATAGGAAAAGCGAGGGAAATTCATAAATTACAAACTTGAGTTGTGACATGAGGTTATGAGTTTTGATCTATGGACTTGGTCAATGGCTATGAGGTTCTATGAGGTTCCCGAACCTAAAATCTTTTTAAGGTTCACTAAAATTCGAACCTCAAGGTTAAAGTTCGGTGAATCTTGTGACATAGATGGTAAATATGTTATTTAGTTGAGTATATTCTATTTTCAAGGATTTAATTTTTGGATGGTTTTTTTTTCAAATCTTAAGAATAAAAAATTACTACACAAACATTTAAAAATCATGGATGAATATTGCAACCATATCCATAAATTATGGCATAAAATATGTTTGCAATAAAACCTTCAACTTATGGTCCAACTGAATGTTTGAAATTAGACTAGTATTGATCAACAAACAAATCCATTGTTGGGGTCCTACCTTGACATGGACTAATAATGATTCCATAAACATATTTTAATTTAATTAATAAGCACATAAAAAATTAATACTTAAAATATAACAAGATTCTTAACCATAGATATCCATCTCCACTTTCCCATGGATATTATTAATTTGTAAACAAGTTTTATTACAATACCACAGGGGGACTTTACTCAATGAACCTCTGACTTTACTCAATGAACCTCTGACATACCATGTGCGTTCATGGCATCCTAAACAATTCCCTTAATTTGACTATATATTGGAAAATACCTTTAAAAACACATTATTTATCCCCCTACCAATACAAACCCAATACACCTTCCTAATTTAAAAAACCCTACTTCCACTAGATATTGTAGGTATCCATTTTCTCATTAACATTTTTTATATTCCCTTATATTTTTTCATTAACTTTGAACTTCATTTTTTATACCTATCAATATAAAATCTCTTTACTCCTATATATCCCCCAATAATTATGTTATTTTTCCTCAATATATATCCCCCAATATGAATGCACGTGGTATGGTATTTCCCCCAATGAAGTCCCCATGCAATACCATGGGCCAATAACATGGCTCATCAATACCACATGCCAAAAAGCCATAACTCATTTCACAATAAAAAAAACTAAAATGTAAAATATATTAGACCTTACATATATCATTGATTATACTTAGTGACAATTCTCGATCATGTGGATGGAGAAAGAGAGGGGAGAGGGGGGTGGACGGGGGAAGGAGGGTAGGAAGAGAAGGAGAGAGGGAGGGAGAAAGAGATGGAGTTTGAGGGAAATAGAGAGATAGTGATAGAGAGCGAGGACATGACAAGGGAGAGATGGACATAGAGTGAGGGAGAGAGGAGAGGAGGGAAGATAGAGAGAAGGAGAGGACAGAGGGAGGGAGATAGTGTCAAAGTTGGAAGGTAGAGAAAGAGAGAGAGTGATGGGGGGAGACAAAGGGAGGTGGGAATGAAAGGGAAATATAAGTAAGAAGAGAGAGAGGACATGAGAGAGAGAGAGAGAGGGATTTGGAGGGGCAGAGAGAGAGAGAGAGGGAAGAAAAAATGCATAGAGATAGAGGTGGAGAGAGATAGGGAGTGATGAGAGAGAGAGAGAGAAGGGGAGAGATAGAAGGAGATAGTGACAAAGTTGGAGGGCATAGAGAGAGAGTAAGACACTGATGGGGGGAAGAGACATAAGGAGGTGGGAGAGAAAGGAAGAGAGAGGAAGGAAAATAGAGAGGACTCGAGAGAGAGAGAGAAGGAGAGAGGGAGGGAAGAAGAAAGACAAAAAGAGAAAGTTGGAGAGAGAGAGAGAGAGAGAGAGAGAGAGAGAAGGGATAGATGGAGAGAGAGAGAGAGAGAGTTTATGTTTGGGCGATGAGATAAATAGAAAGAAAAGGAGAGACGAAGGGAAATAGAGATATATATGGAGGGGGGAGAGAGGGAAGAAGAGAGAGAGGGAGGCAAGGAGAGATATATGTGGAGAGAAAGAGTGTGTGTGTTTAGGGGGTGATATGTAGAGACAAAGAATGAGAGATGGAGGGGAGAGAAAGAGGGAAGAAGAAAGAGATATACAAAGATAAATACATATATTATATAATATTACATAATATTGAACATTATTAACCATAGAGAAAGAGGAAGTAAGGCTTTTACAAAACATAAAAGAAGTTGGATTTAGAAAGTCATGGATATTTTGGGTTTTAATTGAAATAGATGCATTGATTTTAGTGTAGATGTTGATTCCTGATCCTATTTGATTGTTGCACAGGATGCATTGATTTTCAATGTAGTTGTTGATTTTTAATCCTATTTGGTTGCTTTCACTAGATGCATTGATTTCAAAGTAGATGCTGATTTCTAATTGTATTTGATTGATTGCAATAAATGTTAGTTGATTTCAATGTAGATGTTGATTTCTAGTCCTATTTGATTGCTTGTAGAAGATGCATTGGTTTTAGTGTATATGTTGATTTATAATCCTATTTGATTGTTTGCACTAGATGCATTGATTTCAATGTATATGATTTATGATGTGATGTAACTAGATGTATGATGTACATTAATTTCAAAGTAATTATATTAATATTGTGCATTGATTTCAGTGTAAGCGTAAAAAATTATTAACGACATGCATTGATTTATGTGATACAATAACTCAACCATAAATAAAGTACTTGAATTTTCATCTTCAATAAAATGTTCACTTACCTAAAATGTTTCCATCTTGAAACTGTAAACTATTTGTAATTGACTACGTTCGTATTATTCCCATTTTCCATCATTAAATATTATTAGCCACTTTGCATTCAAACGAGGTAATAGAAAAAAACTACCATTGAAATTTACTTAGGGTTTGATACTCCATAAGTCACAATGATTGACATTGGAGAAAGCTACTATTAATATTGGAGATCAAGAGAGATAAGGTATGACTTTTACTACAATATCCCGAGTTAAATATTTGAATGGTCTACAATTATAACGACCCTTTTCATATGATTGATATGGAAAGATGGCAAAACTAATAAGTGTGACAATAAGAACAGTAAAAGAAAATCGTTTGAAAATGGTCACAATGAAGACTATTGGTCATTGAATACATTTATTATTATTCATATTTTTTATCATTCAACATTGTTACATTGTCACTTCGCATTCAAAAGTTTTACTTCATCATTTTTCATCATTCAAGTTATTAGCAATCTCCATAATATCAAAACATTGAGTAACTGAGTAAATTTAAAATTAAAATGACCATATTAATCTTAGATATATTTAGCATATTTAAAATGTTCAGAACAATTAGATGTTCAATAAAATGTGTGTGATTTTGCACAACTGAAACCAGCCTAGCTCCATCTTAACACTAGATATATCATGCGCTGAGAGGGATCAAATCTCTCGAGGTGCAAACCTTTCCTCAATTTTTGTACTAAAAAAAAATTGCACCTCAAGAGATTTGACTCCTCTCAGTGCTTGATATATCCAAGGTTAAGATGAATCTAGGCTAATTTATTAACAATTACACCTTATTGTAATATAATCTAAGTTAGATGTCATCCTCCAAATTTGAATGCATTATTATATTATTGAAAATACTTAAACTACGTTAGAAGAGATGCTCCAAAAGCCAAAAATATAAGTATATTATTTTATTATTTAATGATTAAGAAATAAATACTTATTAAAATAAGTTAGATAGGATGTTCCAAAGAATTGAGTGTATTATTTTTAATATTAAAAATACTTAAACTATGTTATAAGAGATTCCCCAAAAGTTTGAGTGTAGTATTTTATTATTTAAAGATTAAGAAATTATTAGCTAAACTGTGTTACATGATATGCTCTAAAGGTTTGAGTATATTATTGTTAGAGGTCGAAAAAATTTTATAGTGTTAATGCAGGGGACCACGCAGAAGAGATAATGGTGCGAGAGAGAAGTATCTAGTGCAGAAGAGACAATCGTGGCGTAGGGAGGTACCACATGTAGGAGGAAGAAGTGTCCAACAGACAAGACATGTGTGAATAAATCCGGTAGTTAGGATCTTACAAATGATGGGAAAAGGATAGGTAGGTCATAGTGGTAGGAGAATATGGAGTTATTTACAGAAGGAAGGAAGTCAGTGGAGTGGTGATGAGATGGTGGTAGATATTTTTAGTAGGCTCGACCAGATGGTTATATGGCATGGGACACCTAGAGAGAAGCTGTCAAAAAATATCCCATATAGTTAGCCAGCGTGGAGGACAGTTGGAAGAGAGGCGTAGCAAATCGAAGAAGACTGAGAGGCTATGAAGGATTGATAAGAGGACTCGTCTGAGATTGTTCAAGGGTTGGGATGAAAGAGGGATAACGAATTTTTGAGACCGTGTCTTTTGCTACATTAGTTCTAGATGTTAACTGTATGTGTTTGTAGTTGTTATGCAACAAAGGCGTAAAGGAAACAAGTTGTAGTGAAATCTATTTATTTTTTTCCTTGTAATGGTTATTGCACCATTCCCTGAGTAATATAAAAGGTTTTTGAGTTGAGTTCAGAATTAATTCTCTTGTAGCACATTGTGCCTTTTTATTTTATTGTGAAGTAATGAAAGGAAGCATGGATTCCCTCCTCTATATGGGTGTGTAAATGTGTTGTTTGGTTGTTGTTCCTATATATTTGTTCATTATATGTTTAATGATATCATGTTGAACCAGTGTCTCTCAATGTCTTGAATGGACGAGAGGATCGATAGTCTTGTGATAGTTTTATTATGTTAAATCATATGTGTGATGAATGGTAAGTCGCTTTATTGATGTCGAAAAAGTTGATGAGAAGGATAATATATTTTGGCCATCGCGTTGTTGTAGGTAATGACCCATGTGCTAACTATAAAGTGTAATAACCTCTCAAGTCTCGCGTAGCTCGTAGTCCCAGAATTATTGTGAAGTGTTTGTTTGTCCTCTATCTAGACCCCTACACGGTAAGCCGAAGTCTGAGTGTCATAGAATATTAGTAATACCATATGACTGCAGAAACTTGGTTCTAACAATCCCCATAACATCTCGAGTGAGACTTCATCCACTCTATGGGTGATGTCAAAAGGGTCGATGTTGAGCGGGTTTTTTGGCCAACTGCACGAAAAATATAGTATTTGTTAGAATCTCATGTGCCAAAAAATGGTTTCATTATCAGGATAGTGATCATTATATGATGGGATTGTTCTATGATATAAATGTGGAAACCATGGAATCCCACCAAGGAAGATATTACTCGATGGTTTAAGTAGAAGGAGCACAAATTCACAGCAAAATAAATCATGGATAAAACATTGAGCATGGAGAAATGGTTGCAGAAGTATATGTTTACTGAACACCATGAAGTTTTCTTTAGAGAATTTCCAAATATTTTAACTAAGTGGGTTCAACGGCTGAAGGATAATAATCTGACCTATTGCCACGAGGGACCAAGGTAATGGAATCTAGAGGAGGTACGCCAGTTGCAAGCGATAAGTAATAAAATTTCACGTGTTGTATATTTCTAGTTTGAGAGCATGTTGGAAGGTTATATTATTGAATTTGAAATAAAAGCAACAATATCCTATAGTGCAACACAAAGGAAATTCATGAAAGGACCATGAGGCGGATTCATATGGTCACTTACATTATCAATTAAGATATTACTATCTAACCATGGAATTTTTCCATTGAAGTCAGACAACATGAGCAACTAAACCGCCTACATGCTAGGGGAAAGTGGGGAAGAACTAGGAGGTAGTTTGAAAGAAGAGGAAGGAGAAAGGATGGGAAAAATACAATGGAGGCTAACAGTAAGTAAGGGATTGCATAGGTGAGAAAGAAGAGATAGTATGGAGATAGGGAGTTTTGAGGGCAACAACTTTAGGAGTGGAAAAAGGTTCCAACAAAGTGACGCGGGAGAAGGTCAGTCATCATTGATGCCTTCTGCAAGGAGAATCTCAAGGAGAGGGGTAAGGAAAGGCCATCAGAGGACAAGGAGTAGTGTGAGTAACTAGATTTATGAGAGATGTAATTTGATACCCCATGCACTGAAGCAAAGGAAGAAGAGAAGTTAATCCCACACAATATGGAGTCCCTGGACCCTAGACGAAAAAGTCATACCATGTTTGGTGTCAAACCCATGACCCTGCACACTTCTACCAATGTAGAGGTAAGTGCTCAACAAATTATAATAAATAGTGTAAAAGGTTATTATAGTCAAGGGGAAGGAGATGCTATTAGTAGTGGATTCGGTTAAGCAATAGGTGGATTTCAGTGTTGTGTGCAGCCAAGTGCACATTTTTCTAGTAGTACAATGGGTGTGACTCAATTTACTTCACCAAGAAGTACTATGCAGAGTAAAATGGAAGATGTAGAGATAAGTATGCCTAGGTTCCATAGTGCTAGGAGTAAGGACCCATAACAACATTTGTTTATGTGTGAAGTCGTCTGCACAACCAAGTAATTTCAAGATGAGGCAACAAAGATTGCACAGTTGGAAGCTATTTTTAGAGATTGCGCATTGACATGGTACATGAAATATAAGAGTGTGATCCCAACTGGACATAATAAGACACTAAATGATATTAAGCAGGCTTTTATTAGGGAGTTTTAGAAGCCAAAATATGAATCTCATTGTATTACTGAGCTAAAGGATACTAAGCAAGGTCTAAGCAAGTATGTGTGGGATTTTGACCAACATTTTCAGATTTTGAAGGACAGGTTAACGTTTGAGATTCTGAACGCGTAGCATAAGGAGTGGTTCATTGCTAGACTATTTCCACATATTAGGATATTGTTGACGCAACAAAAAATTGGCTCACAAATAGAGGCATTGGAGCTCACAATGAAGTTGGAAATTTTCCCAGCCAAGAATGGAGAGAATAATGGGATGGCACAAGTGCAGTCATAACTTCTTGCACTGACTCTTCAGCTACAAGATCTAACCAAATGGAAAGAGAAGCAATAAGAAGTGTGGTGTACCATTTTCTAAAGAAAAGGTCGCCACTGAAATGAATGCAAGTTGCTGACAGACTATATGGCAACCGATGCAACAAATTCGCTTTTGAAAAGTAGAGGGTTGTGGTGTGAACTTTTCCGAATATGGGGCCACACGACATCATATATTGGCCAATCGACATCATATATTCCCCATTAGTAGATTGATGGGTATACCAGTACATATTGATGGAGTTACAAATATTGTTAGTCTCAAAGTTATAGAGATCGTTGATGACACTGATCCATACCGTACTCTGTTGGGGATCTGTTGGGATTTTGATAATCAAGTGATTATCAACTTGAAGAAGGGACAAATGATCTTCAAAGTTGGTGTATTCGAGTTACATCACCTTTATATCCACGTGAAGGAGACTACTATACTGAACCAGTTAAAGGTGAGCTAAGTAGGGAAGAATTAGATAGTATTTACAATGTGACATCTCCTTAACATGATAATGTAAACCCTACCACTAATGAAGTGTTGAGTTGGTGTAATGTTGGATCATATACTTCTAATTCAGAAGAGGCACTGGAAAATTGTCAAAATAGAACTTGAAGGTGTGCACATATCACCAGGGTAGTTCGTTGGGTAGGAACTGAGGTGCATAACCCACCCCTCTTTTATGGATTGTAAGTGGTGACAATTTTTATGCAAGAATTTTAGGATCACATACCTAAGTAGGTAAGGATTCTTGCATTGGATGTTGCATTGCATGCAACCCTTACCAGATGGTGGATTGTGCTCAAGGACCAAGTTGTAGTATGGAAACAATGTAGGCAATTGATGTGCATCAGGTTTGGGACCAATTCCAAGGTCCCTGGGGAGAATTATTCAAGCATGGACTACCCAAGGACTCACTTAAAGTGGTGTGTCGTAGCATCGACTCAAAAATGTGTGCCAAAACAAGAGTGAGTATATATGTTTGTACATACTCTAGACATTGTTCCCATGAACTAGTATATTGAGATGGAGGTGTGTAGAGAAATGAAGGAGTGGAATGAGATGGTGTAGATATTTAAAATTACATTTAGTTTTGAGGCAGAAGAACTAGCACTCGATGAGTCCTTGAAGGTACTTTGACATAAAATATTTACGAATGGAGACTCAACAATGTTGAAAGATATATCGTTGTTTCCTTCACACAAGCATTCACAACAGATATTGGATTTTATGGAGTGTTATAACATAGTAGAATTGGGAGGGGATGATGACGATCCCAAAAACATATAGATCCTAGAAACCAAAGGGGAGCATCTAAGAAATGGACCAGAGTTGTAATCCGTCGAGTATGTTTAGCCTATCAAAACCAGGAAAGTAAACATTGGGACAGAGGAAAATCCCAAGATGGTGGTTATAGGAGATTATTGGGATGATGAAATTGTAGATAAGGTTGTATATTTGATGCACGAGTACCAAGATTTGTTCCCCAACACATTCGAGGAAATGAATGGAATCATAGGAGATTTGTGCGAGATGAGAATTCCATTGAAACCTGTGAAGTAGTGGTCTTATCGGTTGAATCTGGTGTACAAGGAGAAGGTCAAGCAGGAGTTGCATAAAATGTTAAAGGTATGAATCAATGAAATCGTGGAAGAGTCTAAGTGGATAAGCTTAATGGTGGTCTAGAATAAGAAGATGGGAGAAATTAGAATTTTTGTAGACCTTCAGAAGTTAAATGATGCGTGTGTACATGACCCCTTTCCTACGTCATTTACTGATGAGATATTGGAAAATGTCGATGGAAATGAAGATTATTCATTCAATGATGGATTCTCTTGCTACCATCAGGTGAAGATTGCTAAAGAGGATCGACATAAGACCACCTTTGCAAAAGAATGGGGATTTTTCAGTACAAATTCATGCCATTTGGGTAGAATAATGCGTAAACCATTTTCATGCACATAGTAGTCACAACGTTCAAGGAATTTACTCATAAATTCTTGGAAGTATATTGAAGAAGCATATTGAGGAGCTACGAATAATGCTAGATAGTTGCAAATAGTTGTAGATTTCATTAAATATAAAGAAATGTATATTTTATTAAAGAAAGAACATATGGATGACACTAACCATAACCATATTACAAAATCAGTCATTTTTTAACACTCCCATTCTACCAAACACCTTATTTTTTTCGACAAATCCAAAATCTTAGCATATGCGCCCTTTCATTCGAACTGGTTCATTCGAGAAGCCCTCAAAATTGAAAAGCATCCTAACAACTTTTTCCTTTGGTACGTTGGGCTATTTTATTAATTCGAAATCATATAGTTACATATGCTACAGGCTGGGTTGGCAAGCTGCGCTTAGCCAATCCCAGCCTTTGTTACACATTTTTTGGGCTACCTCGGGGGAGGAAACCATCCCAGCCAAAACTTAAAACAGAGAATTACATTATGCGCAGTAGCGCTGACATATCTAAGAAACACAAAGTAAACAGTAGCAGAAAGACACTGATGGCGAGCATGACAAAAAACATAGGAGAACTATGTAGCTGCGCAGGCTTCACTTTTCATCTTCATCATCACTGTTGGGGGCCTCCTCCTCAATGGGGCAAGCAAGAGCCTTCACAACAACTTCCTTCGCATCAGCCACTATGCGCCTTGGATTGCAAACCAGTGCGCAGAGGATAGGGGAGTCTGGATCTACTCCGTCAGGTACTCGTGTCTAGATTCCATCGAATTCCATCACCCAGATGTCTGTGTCCTCATCATCCTTCTCCAGAACCGGCAACAGGTCAGTTTTGCGGTGCTGGGGGTGCGTCTAGGGAGAGATGGTGGAATTCCTCGGACTGCATCTTCCTCTCTGCGTAGCATGCCCAAAGGCTTCTGCATGTTGCTTGAGCTTGAGACTATGACGTGAAAAAGTGCTGGAAGAGGAGCCTTCCATCAACTTGAGGCGATTGTCCTCGCCATGATGATAACGACCAGGAAGAGCCCCTCTCTGTCCTCCTCGAATAGTTTGTTGGCGAATTCTTGGAGCTATTGCGCACCGAGGCAGGGGGGAGCAGTTCAGGAAGAAAGGTAGCACAAAAGGGGAAGCAGTGCAGGGGCTAAGGGGGAAGGAGTATCTGGGGGGTAGATGCGCAGGAAGGGGTGCGACAGCCCAAAGGAGGCTGCGCAACGCTACGCTAAGAGTAGAGCTTCACAAGATAATAGGGAGAAGCCAGAGCAGAGTTAGGGAAGAGTAAGGTCAAGCTCACACTCTGAGTATTGAAAGGGACTGAGAGCTCATCTTTTTAAAGGGGCGGGGATGTGTCCGATGTGGATATCAATGAGTAGACTTTGCACGCATCTGCGTGCTATGATTAAGAACTTGAGCAGGCTTGAGGGAAGCGGGGTGGCTTCAATACAGGTTAATCATGAAGGTCATTAGTGGTGATAGATGCAAGATGATGCTCAGGACATGGTGACGCAGTTCCCGTCCCCTCATCGTCATTTCTGATTCTGTGAGTCTCGTGTGAATGGCTAACGATATGATGATCTACAACATATGAGGCTCTGCACAGGAGATATCTGTTTCCCGAGGAGTGTGGGATGTGATTGTCAAGCGTGTCAATTTTGTCACTACATCTGGGGAGCATCCTAATAACTTTAATTGTGATACTGGTTATCAATTAAGTCATTCTTGGAAGCCCACCATCCACTTCCTATCATCTAAGTGCCTTCCCTCCATTCCCAAATCTAACCTTTCCTAGCCTGTCATTTTCCCCTCCACCTCCCCCCCCCCCCTCTCTTTTTTAAATTCCAAATTTATTTTTATTCCTTCTCCCCCCTTTCTTCAGTTTTAAATCACCCCCCCTCCCCCTTTATTTCATTCTTCTTTAATGTCATCTATTTTAATTTAACTCATTATACTAAAAGTTCCTAATTTGATTAATTCATCCTATAAAATCAAAACATTTCATCACTCTACATCCTCTTCTACATCCTCTTCCCTTTCTTCAAGTTTAATCTTATTAATGCATTTTATAATTCATCCATTAAAATTAAAATCAAAATTCAATCCTATTATATTTCTTTCATCCTATGAATACCCCTATCATATTTTTTTAAATAAATTATTTACTTTATTTTATTTATCTTAATTTATTTATTTTCAATTGCTTTTAAATTTAAATCACCAAAGCTCCCTTCCATTTCCCTAATGGATAAATCATTTATTTTATTATTTATTTTATTTTAATCTTTCATTTATTTAATTATTTTAAAATAAATCAATTCTTAAATTCATTTATCTTTGGACCTAGTCAAATTATTCCCGTAATTCTCTAAGAGCTAATAACTTAATTAATATATTTTTAAATTTGAATTTAACTAACATCATATTTCTTGTGGACTATCCCCAACGACTAGATTTTTCCTTATTTATATATATTCAGGTCATGCACTCTTCCTATCTTACGCTAAGCTTCTTTTTCCTGAAGATGGGTGAAGTTTTCACCCAAAACGTCGATATTGAAGGGCTCTTCAATCATAATACACAGGTTTCCAGAAGTTCACAACAACATAATGTATATTTTGTTAAACTTTTGATATTATTTTGGGACATTTCGTTTGCAAGCAAGGTTTACCAGTAAATACTAACAATATTGTGGTGATAGTAGACCTGCCACTGCCCACATCAGTCAGGAATCTACCGTCTGCCCTAGGGCATACAAATTACTATCATAAATTTATCCAGGGATACGCTCAAATCACTACTCCCATGGAAAATTTATTGAATAAAGGGACCAATTTTCAGTAGATTGATGAGTTCCAACAAGCTTTAGACACCTTTAAGG
This sequence comes from Pinus albicaulis, assembly GCA_034641835.2. NCBI lineage: Eukaryota > Viridiplantae > Streptophyta > Pinopsida > Pinales > Pinaceae > Pinus > Pinus albicaulis. The sequence continues at coordinate 624,021,194 of CM076572.1, read as the reverse complement.
AGAAGTTGGTGTTGGGACCGAGTTTGTTATTTCTAGAATGGCATAAGGAGTTCCACGTGCATGTCGATGCTTCATTGATTGCACTAAGTGCGATCTTAGCCCAACTTGGGGAGGGAGAGGTTTATCATCCCATTTATTTTTCAAGTAGAAAGCTATTAATGATCGAGCCAAACTACACCACGATAGCAAGAGAAGGATTGGTATGCACTTCAATAATTTATGCATACCTACTTGGCAATAAGTTTAAATTATAAATCGATCATTTTGTGCTGAAATACCTCGTCAAAAATCTTGTGTTGGGGGGGAGAATTTGCAGATGGCTACTCTATTTTGAGGAAAAAAAAATTAGGTGGTGATCAATCTTGGTAAACTAAATGCAGGAGTCGATCATTTGTTGTGGTTGACCTTAGGAGAGGATGAACATAAGTTGGAAGAAAATTTTCCAGATGCGCAGATTTTTTATATGACCTTGGTGGATGACCATTTTGTTGAAGAATGTAACTAGGTTCAATGTTCATTATTAATGTATTTTTGAAAAAAAATTATTATTATTATTAAATGAATTATTAAAGCACAGGTTTCATGCTTGGGTTATATTTAGATTAAGGTCCCAATGTGGACTTCTAGGTTAGTCATTACAGATTTAAATTGATCCATCTTGGGTCTTTAATTCATGTAATATTAGTTTGGTCAAAATGCTCCTCCATTAAGTCATCTCCTTCAAAGATTATCATCCTTGGTCTTCAACAAAGATCTACTTCAAAGGAATCCCTCAAGTCAAGTGATACAAGTCATCAAATTAGCCTCCTTAAGTCAGCCTCAATCTGTCTTCATGTCGGCTCAAAACAAGACACCACTCATCACACTGTCAAGTCAGCTTAAAAGCTATGGAAAACAACTATATATACTTGGGTATAGTTTTTCATTTTATACTCAGAACTTCAGATCACTCTGAAGTCTTTGGACCATATGTAAGGTATAGTTTGGATCATAATCATAGAAGTATGAAAGTTCAGATACATTTCAAGATTAGGTTGTCCCTATGTTTTATCTATTTCAAAAAAGCTATAAATTCTTGGTAATATGTCTCTATGATACTACAAGGTCTCAGTGATGTTGCTTGGTGACATTTATTATGGTGATAACAATGTTACCGATGAAATAGGTAACCGCAATGTTACCTACTTTTTTTTGGTAGCATAAAAAGCACCCGATTTTGAAAAGTGGTGATGCAGAATCACCATTTTTATTTATGAAGTATGAATATTTGTTTTAAAATGTTAGTGAATTTCATGTTAATTTTGAAATGTATTGATGCAGCATCAACTTTTTTTTTTTTTAGAGTGGTGATTTTCATGCTAATTTTGAAACGTATTGATGCTGCATCAATTTTTTTTTTAAGAGCGGTGATTTTCATGCTAATTTTGAAACGTATTGATGCTGCATCAACCTTTTTTTTGTAGAGTGGTGATTTTCATGTTGGTAATAAAACACAAAACTTAGATAAAAATATATATATATATATAAAAACAATAAAAAAAACCCAATAAAAATGTAAAAAAAAACAAAAATAGCTCGTAAAAATAAAAAAATTTAAACAAAAATAAATAAATAAAAAACAAAAATATTTGAAACTTATATCAAAGGAAATGACAAAATTTGAAAAAAAAAACACATAATTTAAAGAAAAAAAACAAAAATTGACCCCCCCCAAAAAAAACAAAAAACAAAAAAAACTTTTTTTTCTAACTTATTAAAAAAAACCATATTAAAAATTTAAAAAAAAAATTAAAAATAATTAAAATTACAAAATTAAATTCAGAATTTAAAAGAAAAAAATAAAAAATAATAATAATAAATAAATAAATAAATAATTAAATTAAAAAATAATAATAATAATAAGAAAAAAAATACAGCTTTTAAAAAAAGAAAAAAGAAAAAAAGGAAAAAAACCACATGCAAATAATTAAAAAACAAATACACATAAATTTAGTGTTGGTTTATTTTATTTTTTTTATTTTTTTTTATTTTTAGAATTATATATATATATATATATATATATATATATATATATTTTAATGAAACAATTTATAGATTTTAAAAATGAAAAACTAAATAAACTAAAAAATTAAAAAAAAAAAACAATTAAATTAAATTAAAATTTTAAAAATAAATTTTAAATTTTAAAAAATAAGTAATCTATAATATTAAATATAAAAATAAAAGAAAATTAAAAAAAAAAAAAAATTAAACAAATTGAATTTAAGATTTAAAATAAATAAATAAATAAATTTTTTGAAATTAAAAAATAAAAAATAAAAATGGCGGTGGTGGTGGTGGTGGGGGCGGCGCCACCCGGCTCTCCCCACCCGGGCGGCGGAGAAAGCCGAGCGGGGGGCTGCGCCCACCACCGCCGCCGCTCTTTTTTTTTTTTTTTTTCAAAAAAATTATTTTTTATTTATTTATTTTATCTTATTTTATTATTATTATTATTATTTTTTAAATATAATTTGTTTTGTTTTTTTTTTTAAGATTTCGTTTTTATTTTTTGTAAATTTTATTATTTTTTTGTTTTATTTTATTATTATTATTATTATTTTAAATAGTAATTTTTATTAAATTTTGCTTCTTTTTTTTTTTTTTTTTTAATATAATTTAATATATATATATATATATATATATATATATATATTAATTTTATTTGAATTTAATATTGTTTTTTAAATGTTTCACTTTTTTATTAATTTTTTTTGTTAATAACATAAAATTTTTATATTTCAATTAAAATTGTGTATTTAAAATTAGATTTTTTTTTAATTAAACTTAATTTTTTTAAATTAATTTGTTTTTATTTAATATTATTTTATTTATTTATTTATCTTTTTAATTTTCCATTTTTAATTGATTTTTAAAGTTTTTATTTTAACAATGTTTTTTTTTTTTTCAAAATTTATTTGTTTATTTAATAAAATTTAATATTTTTGTTTTTAAATTTAATTTGTTATTTTAATATTATTATTATTATTATTATTATTAATTTAATAAAATCTGATATATATACATATTTTAATTTAAGTTCATATATATATTTTATTTTTTATTATTTAAATTTAATTTATTTTTTATAGTTTATTTGTTTTTCTAATATATATTGTTTTAAATTTAATATTTTCATTGTATTTTATTTTTAATTAATTTTTCATTTTTTTACTTTTAATTTAAATAATGTTTTTTTTTTTAATATTTTTATTTTAAATTTTTAAATTTATTAAAATTTCATATATTTCCTTAAATTTAATTTTTTGTTTTAATTTTTTTTTTTTTTTTTTTTTTTTTTAAATTTAATAAGCATTTTCTTTTTCTTTTTTAAATTTAATTTCTATATTTTATTTTTTTATAATTTCCTTCTTTTTTTAACTCTTTTTTTTTCTTCTAATTTCTATATTTTTTTAAATTTTAATCTTAATTTTTTTTTGTTTATTGTTTTTTTTTTCCTTAAATTTTAGGTTTTTTTAATGTTTGAATTAAAATTTTTATTTTGTTTTTATTATTATTATTATTTTTTATCTTCATATATTTTTAAATTTTAAGCTTTTAAATGTTTTTATTTAAAATATTTTTTTTTCTTAAATTTTAGGTTTTTTTTTTAATGTTTGAATTTTAAAAATTAAAAAATGTTATTTCTATTTTTAAAAATGCCAAAAGTATAACACAATTTTTTTTTTGTTATTCCAGCATCAACTTGTTTTGTTTTGAGGATGTTTTTTCAATCCTTTTTTCAAGAAACAATTTTGTTTTTACCATAATTTTATAAAATGTTGAAATTTGACCTTAAAAAAAAAACGAATTGCGTTCTGGAATACACACTTTTTGTTTTTGGGGTGTTTTTTCAATCCTTTTTTCAAGAAACAATTTTGTTTTTACCATAATTTTATAAAATGTTGAAAGTTGACCTTCAAGAAAAACGAAGTGTGTTCTGGAATACACACTTTTTGTTTTTGGGGTGTTTTTTCATGTTTTTTGAGTCTTTTTGGGCTAGAGTTCCCGTTTTGAGGTCAGGTTACCTATTTGATCGGTAACTGTGTTTGATTAGTAATGTTGCTTAGTGACATTCCTTATGACAATTGGTGATGTTTCTCAGTGACATTTCTTATGGTGATTAGTAATACTTGGTGACATTCCTTATGACAATTAGTGAAGTTGCTCGGTGATACTCTTTATGATGTTACAAATGATGTTGCACAGTGAAATTTCTTATGATGTTCAGTGATTATGCTCATACTATGATGATGCTTAAGTGATGTGTCGGTGTTATGTTGTTATCTAAACCTCAGTCAAGATAATGAGGATGAATTTTGGGTGCAAGAAAGGGAGATCTCGGTTTCGTAGAGATCTTGGTTCTTACATAGTGAATGGATTACTTGATGGGGGAATCCAATAGGCTAAAGGTCTTGGTCGTCTTATCTTGAACCTATTGAAGAAACAATTTTGACTGAGTTTTCCCCAAAGAGTAGGGTTTTTCCCTAGCAGTGTGCCTACATCTTGTGTCCTCTTCTATTTGTTTGGAATTAGTCTTGATGATGAAATATAAAACACAATAACACATAATAATAATCACAAGATAATGTCATGATAAGAGAAATTAATTAACTTCCATTTCTCTAACATGGTATCGGAGCTATGGTCATGATCTAAGGAAATTTGAAAAATCACTTAGGTACATTTGAGTTAAAGATCAAGTCAGAAGGATTAAAGAGCGTTTTGAAGGACCTATTTTAAAAGGTTCAAATCATAAAGCTATGTCAGTCGAGTAAGAAAACAAGTCAGTCCTCAAGCTCAGTGAAGTTCACCAAGTCACTGTAGAATACCAAATCATATTGGTTCATGAGAAGTCCTTATAACATTATAGCAATTCTATCGTACATTTCAGAAGTTCAGGATAAACTCAGAAATAGTAGTTCAGATGATATCACCGTTCATATATCAATTTTAGGAAAGATCCCTATGACATGTCATGAACAAAACCCAACCACATAAGTTCGATATAGCTTGATAAGTTCATATATCATGGTGATAGAAATTCGGATACATCACAAGGATGATTACAATAATAAAGTTTGACAAGATTTCAGAGATAGTCACAATAACAAGTATTCGGTTGGTTCACAGAGATGATTATAGTTTCAGAGAAAATGTCTTGAAAGTATCTCAATCTCACAAGGAAAGGACTTGGTTTCCTCTCAACCTCATCTCGATGGTACTTCGGTGATGCCATGGTGGTACAAGTCTCGATACATTTCAAGTATCATTACATTAGATAAGTAAAATCATAATATACATATCACTCACTACAAGCATTGCTATGGTCAAGTATAAGGTTAAAACAAAACAAAAAAGTATATCTTGTATTCACACAATGACGAATCAAAGCCTAGTACAACTATCTATCAAGAATATGAAATAATATTTCAAGCATAAGAAGTTAGGAAACCAATTAAGTACTCCCTCATAAAATGAATATGCAGCAAGCAATCAAATCAAAAGTACGTAGCTAAAAGGTACAAATTTGCATATATCTAGTTTAAATTATGACCCCTAGATATCACACATGATTCTTAGGTTTTACAAATTACTCTAGATATATAATAAATGTCTTGTTAAATTAGTCTTAGATATTTTAGAAACTCATCCCTCATGGGTGTATAAAGGATCTAACTTGAAAGATGTAATATTCTCAATTAGCCATGAGCTAGTTGGAATATTAATTTTTGTTTTTGCTTCCTTGTTTGATGAATATGAGGGTATGGAGACCCATAAATCCCCTTAATAGGAATAAAATCATTGCTAATGTGAAAGGATATCACCTTAGAGGCTTGATAAAGCACCCTTATGTGTGAAAAGGGGCTAGAACACATAGATTGGGTCAACTTTGACCAAATCAACAACTTTATCATGGAGGAGTAGCATTCATTATGGGACGACGCAGTTTGGGATGGAGACTCCATGCATGGGAATAATTCCTTTAATGAGTGGGGCCAAGGGTGAGGAAACTCACCACTTATATAAGGAAGAGGATGGCAGCCATGGATCATGATGTTTTTATGTTTTGATATTTGATTTATGGTCTGTTTAGACTTGTTTCTCTCTTCATCTGTTTATCTAAGATTGCAGTGTTGTTTAGCACAAGGTGTTCCCGAGCGAGAATCCCACCTATTTCCTTGAGTGACCTCAAAGGAGGCGAATTTTCACTACATTCCACATTCAATCATTGGGCCAAAAGCTTCAGTCTTGTGGTACAATGCGGTTTCTATTGAGAGATGTGCTGAGTTGCAGGTTGCAGTAGTGGAGAATACATTCGGGTGATTTATGATCTTTTTTCAGTGGAGGAAGGTTTCCTTCCATTGGGAGGTTGGTGAGGAAGGCCCTTGAGCCTTATTGCAGCATTTGGCTTCAGGCCACTTTATCATTTTCCCCTATAACACAGTTTTTGTCTTGGGCTGTGTTATTTTAAGGAGGAGTTGCAGGGGTGATTTCAGTACACCATCTGGGGAGGAGGTTTTCTAGTGAAGGGATCATCCTTTCATCTAGAGGATCCATTGGAGGAGGCTACATTATTTTTCATATTATATCAGCTACATCTTTCTAGTTGTATTGTTGCAGTGAATCTTTTGCCTTAGGGCTTTGGTTCATATCTTGTATATTGCTGTATTTCTGAAAACCCTCTTGGGTTTCTTGTTGGAGGTTGTATAAACCCTAGATCTACATTTATTTTATCTTTTGAGGCATATATCATCCATTTATCTTTTTTGTATTCATTTTTTGTAGCAGTGCTTCTATGGCTGCGCTATAGCAATGTCTCCGACATTTTGATATAGTAGTAGCACCCCATTCTTGAGGGTTTTCTTATTGGAGGCTTGTTGTATCTTTTTATATGCTTTGTGGCCCATTATATTATACATGTTTTCTGATTTTATGATGAATAAGAAGGCTCCATATTGGTCTCATACTTTTTTGTGATGTTTTACACTGCTATTCAAGCATTTTGCACTATATTCCTAATTTTCCCATTTGGGTATATTACAGTGGTATCAAATCATAATATTGGCTCAACCTGTGCATTTTAAGCCAATATATCATCAGAAGAAGGAGATCCTCTCACAGATAGAGAGAATAGGTATATCAGAAGAAGAAACTGGAAGTTTGATTATACAAATGATAAAGAAGACAAGGGTAAAACCCCTTTATCAGGATAAGATGAGGAGAAGGAGTATCCAAAGCTTCTTTTTCGAACTATGCAAGATATTGCTAGAGAAATAAAGGAGATGAGGATGGATATACATAAGGAATCCCCTAAAGGGTTTCTACATGGTGAAGGCTCTGACATTTCTCATCAGTGGAGTGATAAACCAGTGAAGCAGCAACAAGTTTCCCAACACTCTACAATGCCTACATTCTTAGCAGTGGGAAATGGAGGGTTTCAAGAACAAGAAAATCTTGAAGATTATTTCATGGAGTATGAGTCTCAATCTTAGGGAATCAGAGATCACTTAAGTTTTCAAGAAATTTGTCAGATCAAGGACAATAGGAGACCCCAACATCACAATAGAGGTGGAGGATTCATACATAATCATGATATACATTGTATTATGGGCAGATTTATCTTACCCAACTTTGATGGGTCATCAAAATGCACTTCCAAATCATGGGTAGAGATGCTTGGCATCTACTTCCAGTTGAACCAAGTACCAGAGATGGAGGCCATCAAGATAGCAGCGCTGCACCTTGAGGGTGAAGCATATGATTGGTGGTTTCATGGCTTATCTACATTGGGTCATGCCAATGTGACTACATATTCAGAGTTCACCAGGAGGTTGGTGGAGAGGTTTGATCGAAGAGACCCAGAGGCACCTTTCATGGGGCTAGCAAAGCTCAAACAATCAGGTAATCCAGAAACTTATATTTCTGAATTTCTAAAACTTTCTGTTATGGTTCCTGATTTATCTACATCAAGAAGGGTCTATATGTTTATTGATGGGTTAGCAGAGCCTATTCATGGGATGGTTAAGTCTACCAAGTCCACTGTTGTGGACAATTTTGTCACCTTCTAGAGACAGTCTAGAGTTGCAATAGACCAGTGCCTAGGACATCTTAATATAGCAGGGAGACACGTAATATAGCTTGGGTTGTCAATCCAAATGCCTTCCCACTATCTCTTGTTTGAACAAGGAAATTAGTTTTGAATGGGACCAATCTCTCTCAGAAGCTGATACAAAGATAAGAATAGTGTAGGAACATCATGTAAAACTCCAATACTAAGGCATCAGACAGTTAAGAGACAACTTACTGTAAAGAGGGCCGATTCAGATAATATATCACAGAAATCAATCATAAGAAAGTGAGTGTAATGCAGAAACTTAAGAAAATATTAGCTGAAATGAGACTGATACCCAGATACGCAACAGAACCATATAAGGGCATACCAATTTATGAATCCTTATATGACAATGGCGTTTTAAAAGCACCCCCCTCAAGCAACTAATATAGCAGAAAATATGGATGAAGTGAACATGGAACAATATACCATGACTAGGCCTATTTAAAGCGCTTGACTAATTCCAGAAAGGGCATCAACAAGGATGAATCCTTACTGCAAACTAGTGAGCCACTCGCATTCTAGAACATGATACAAGAAGATAATAAGCATGAAAGGGATATTGTATTAACACATTAGATAAAATTACATACTGTGAGATACTAGAGACCAGAATCCTCCTTACAGTTATAACTCCTCCTCACTGAGACCCTACGGGCTCTGAACCTTCATACAAAAATATTACAGAATGTATACAAGAGCCTTTTCATTGCACAGTCTGCTGATAGAAATCTGGAACCCTTACAATGTCTCCTTTTCGGGCCTTTATAGGAAAGATAGAGAATTATAGAGGAGGAGGTAGATGGAGCACATTTAATGACTCAATTTGAATAATATGGCGGAAAGTATTCGCGCCCACTCAATGAATGACTGGCTATAAATGTCTGTACTTTACAATTTGTCTACAGAAATAAATGTTGGGAGATGAAAATATCCATATATAAAAGACACAAATAATAAAATATATATAGTTCTCTGCCTTCTGCTGGAAGTAGGATCTGCTGCCGTAAGGACCCTGAGATAATCTGCAATCCTGTACTGCACTCTCGGCCCTTAACTTCAGATTTGAATCCTGGATCTTTAATGTAGGGCGAATTTCTCTAGAGGGTTCTGTAGGTCCATATCTTCGTCTTCTTTAATGGTGGTCATTTCACACACCTACCCTCGACCTCTTCTTTAAATTCCACCAGCAAAATGTCGTCCTTCAACATGCTTTTTAACTTTTGCAATAGAGGCAATAAATTATGAGGCCTCTTATCATCTCGGAACCTGCAAAACCCAAAAACATTAGATAAACCAGACTCACAGGCAAGGGGCGTGGAGACGTAAATGAGAATGGTATCGTGAACATGAACGGATAACAGGAATATGAAGGGTGGCGGAGGAAACGTGAAGAGGGCTTTGACAAATAAATGAAATGCGGATTTTCTACGTGACACAGTGCGGAGGTGGTGGCTGAAGAACGACAAATGCGAATGAAAACACATATAAACACACACACACACACACACACACACATATATATATATAGCACGGAGGAATATTACGGATGTATGAAATGAGGACGCGTGGGTGTATGATGGACAGATGGGAAGGTGATGTGGCGGTGGAGTCAATGGACAGGAGAGACTATATCTTGAGCCGTCGGATTGCAAACATAGATCAACGGCTAATAATCGATGGGAGCAGCACGATGGTGGGCCATATGACATAGCGGACACGAGATAACGGGTGGGCGACTCTGGAGGATATCCACCGTCGGATTGACATCGCCATATCTGACGGTTCAAACGAATTCTGCTGCCCGACGATTGTACATACTTTAACGCGCGGGGAAAGCGGTTTCATGGCCTGTACCAAGGACACGAGGCGCTTTTTCTATGGAATCGCTGCCCCCGCGGTAAATACTGCCGTCTCGATGAGAGTGGTGCAGGAGTTACCGCCGGTTTTCTACGCGTGGGGCCCTCCACACAGGACGATTGCCGCTCCGTTGATTTGACTTCGATCGGACGGCCACCATTGCACCCGAACATAAAAAGATAAGCCCCTTTTTCTTTTGACTTGTGGTTTTCGGGCTCGGGTCATGTGATGACGACAGGAAAGGAGCTAAGGCCCTGGGACTTTGGTCTAATAGATTTAAATTGCGGGTTTTAAACTTTGGCCAAGTGTATTTTCTGAACGGGGATGGCGCTGTTAAGTGGGAGCATCGGGATTTAAGCCACGGTGGAGATCTGAAAGAGATTTAGAAAAGGTGGTAGGCCGAAAATTTACATGCAGGAGTAAATATGTACAACACCCACTACCCTTCAAGATGCTATTTAAAGGGCTAGAGATTTACAAGATGCCTTACCAAAAGAAAAGGCAACATTTCAACCAAAGTCCACTTTTCCATCCAAGGGAAAAGATGAGAAGGCTCCTCTTTCAAAGGAGAGCCAAAACAAAGTACCTCTTAGTGATGATGTCTGAAGATATTTGAGGAGAAGGAAGCTTTGTTTCACATGCCAAGAATCATGGGCACCCGGACATAGATGTGCAATATGAAAGGCACACTATATAGAGGTCTTTTCAGATGATGAGGAGGATGAGGAAGAAGAACCAAAAGGAGGTCATAGCGATGGAATAGCAGGAGATGATCCACCACCACTAGGAGGTGGGAATGGAGCATTTTCTCCCATTGGAGGGGCTCTTGCATCATTGAGGGGAGTGCCCAAGTACTTGACCTTGAGGGTTCGAGGTTCCATATTAGATCAGATGGTTTCAGTTTTGATTGACAGTGAGGCTACCCACAACTTTATTGATGCCCAACTAGTGCAGAGGAGGGCAATACCCACTGATTATTTTGAGGTATTTTTTGTTTTGGTCCCAGGAGCTAGAACTATGCAGTGCATGCATTATGTTCCATATTTATCTGTCACCATGGGGACATATACATTGACTGATCACTTCTTTGTGGTTGACATACATGACACCAATAAGAATGTTACCGATGAAATAGGTAACCGCAATGTTACCTACTTTTTTTTGGTAGCATAAAAATCACCCGATTTTGAAAAGTGGTGATGCAGAATCACCATTTTTTTTATTTTTTTTATTTTTGGTGCACATTTTTGACACTAATATTTTTATTTATGAAGTATTAATATTTGTTTTAAAATGTTAGTGATTTTCATGCTAATTTTGAAATGTATTGATGCAGCATCAATTTTTTTTTTTTTTAGAGTGGTGATTTTATTGCTAATTTTGAAATGTATTGATGTTGCATCAACCTTTTTTTTTAGAGTGGTGATTTTCATGTTGGTAATAAAACACAAAACTTATATATATATATATATATATATATATATATATATATATATATATATATATAAACAATAAAAAAAACAAAAAAAATGTAAAAAAAATAACTATTAATAATAATAAAATTAAACAAAAATAAATTAAAAAAAAACAAAAATATTTGAAAGGAGGTATATATCAAAGGAGATGACAAAATTTGAAAAAAAAACACATAATTTAAGAAAAAAAACAAAAATTGACCAAAAAAAAAAAAAACATCCAAAACTTATTTTCTAACTTATTAAAAAACCCTATAATAAAAAAACATATATATATATATATATATATATATATATATATATATATATATATATATATATATGTATATTACAAAATTAAAATTTAGATTTAAAAAAAAAAAAAAAATTAAAATAATAATAATAATAATAAGAAAAAAAAATACAAATTTTAAAATTAACAAAAAAAAAAAAAAACAATTAAAATATATATATATATAATTTAAATTAAAAAAAATAAAATTATTTTTTTGAAAATAAAAATAAAATAAAATAATCAATTAAAAAAAATAAAATAAAATTGCGTAAATGAGTAAATGCATTATTAAGCGGTGGCAGTAATGTGCACAAGCCCCTTAATCTTATTACCCATTGACGCCAATGGCCAGGGTCATGTGACAATGCTTCTTTTTAATTGATTATATATATATATATATATATATATATATATATATATATATATTCAAAAAATTAATTAATTTTTTTTTTTAATTTAATTTTTTTATTTAAAATAAATATATATATATATATATATATATATATATATATATATATATATATATATATATATATATATATATATATTATTATTATTATTATTATTTTTGCTAATAATTTTTATTAAATTTTGCTTCTTCTTTTTTTAAAATTTAATTGATTTTTTTTTTAATTTCATAATTTTTCTTTATTATTAACTTATACGTTCAGTTTTTTAATATAATTTTATAAAATTTAATAAATTTTGTATATATATATATATATATATATATATATATATATATATATATTTAAATTTATTTGGATTTAATATTGTTTTTTAAATGTTTTACTTTATTATTATTATTTTTTTGTTAATTATATATATTTTTTATATTTTTTTATTTCAATTAAAATTGTGTATTTAAAATTATATTTTTTTTAATTAGACTTAACTTTAAATTTTTTTTTTTAAATTTAATATATATATATATATATTCAATTTTCTATTTTTAATTGATTTTTAAAGTTTTTCTTTTAATAATGGTTTTTTTTTTCTTTTTTCTTTTTCAAAATTTATTTGTTTATTCATTTATTTATTAAAATTTAATATTTTTGTTTTTAAATTTAATTTGTTATTTTAGTATATATATATATATTTTAATTTAAGTTCATATATATATTTTATTTTTTATAATTTAAATTTAATTTTTTTTTTTAGTTTATTTGTTTTTTTAATATATATTGTTTTAAATTTAATATTTTCATTGTATTTTATTTTAATTTTTTATTTTTAATTAATTTTTCATTTTTTAACTTTTAATTTAAATAATTTTATTTAATTTATTTATTTTTTAAAATTTAATAAGCATTTTCTTTTTCTTTTTTTAATTTAATTTCTATATTTTATTTTTTATAATTTCCTTCTTTTTTATCTTCTTCTTCTTCTTCTTCTTTTCTTTTTTTCTTTTAATATTTTTATTTTGTTTTTATTTTTATTTTTTAATTTCTATATTTGTTAAATTTTAATCTTAAATTATTATTATTATTATTATTATTTCCTTAAATTTTAGGTTTTTTATAATGTTTGAATTAAAATTTTTATTTTGTTTTTATCTTCATATGTTTTTATATTTTAAGCTTTTAAATGTTTTTATTTTTTTATTTATTTTTTTAATTTTAGGTTTTTTTTTAATGTTTGAATTTTAAAAATTAAAAAATGTTATTTCTATTTTTTAAAATGCCAAAAGTATGACACAATTTTTTTTTTTGTTATTCCAGCATCAACTTGTTTTGTTTTGAGGGTATTTTTTCAATCCTTTTTTCAAGAAACAATTTTGTTTTTACCGTAATTTTATAAAATGTTGAAATTTGACCTTAAAAAAAAACGAAGTGCGTTCTGGAATACACACTTTTTGTTTTTGGGGTGTTTTTTCATGTTTTTTGAGTCTTTTTGGGCTAGAGTTCCCGTTTTGAGGTCAGGTTACCTATTTGATTGGTAACAATGTTCGATGTGATATTGGGTGTGCAGTGGTTGATTACTTTGGGAAAGGTCACCACAGATTGGGAGACTTTGTAGATGGAATGGGTGGATAGAGAAAGTGGAAAAAATCAGATGATTAAGGGCATGCACACATATCCTTCACAAACAACTTCCACACAGAAAATAGAGATGGATTTACGCAGTGGAAGCAAGGACCTAACAGTCCATCTATTATGCACATGACTTTGGCCCATGAGACATTACTTTTTTGAGGCAAACCACCTGGGAGGCCACCCGATCCGGAGTTAGTGAGGAATGTATCACATCATGATGCACCAATCATAGGTCCAGGAGGAGTGGGGGCATTGGGAGGTCATGGTACAACATTGAGAGTCTTGGGTAGACTCAAGGAGGAGGGAGACACTCTCCCAACATCATCATTACCCACTCTCATTTCAGATCTTGCGCTGAGAAAGGAGCAACATAGGGAGTGTTGTCGCACAGATTGTCCAGGCACCGCGACAACAGCTCAGATTGGGGGCTGTCACCTTTATCCCCAATCTCTCTATTTAAGCTATCTCCTTGCAAGCTAAGGGAGGTAGACCCTATTAGAAATGAGGATGAAGAATCCAGGAGACACAGCTAAGACATCAAATACTTGATAAAATGAACGAGATTCCACAGATCTAAATTAGATTCCACGTTTAAGACCAGTGCCTTATGGAGTCAAACAAGATCCCGTTATGCAATTATAAACAAGTAAGTGACGATTAACTGCTGCTTATTAAAACACGATTGATCACAATGATATTCAATTGAAAACGCCACAACCATGAATAACTTGAACTCACAATAATATGAGAATGCCAAATACTTGAAAGATTTTCGAAAAACAAAAATATTCCAATTATAATCCAGTTCGAAAATCAAAATGCTCCACAGTGAAACTTCAGATGGAAAAATTAAGCTCATTTGACTATAGAACTTAGAATTTTTTTTTAGAATTTTGAAATTTTGAAATTTTTTATTATTTTTATTTTTAAAAACAAATTAAAACCAAAATTCAAAACTAACACTAACTCTAATTAAAATTTAACAGAAAAACTAAAATTAAAATCTAAATTTCAAAAAAAAAAAAAAGAAGAAGAAGAAAAGAAAGAAAAAGAAGAAGAAGAAGTTAAAGTTAAGTTCTAAAGCTAATCTAAAAGAAAATTAAATCCTAAAACTTAAACAAATTTAAAATCTAAATTAAAACTAAATATTAAAAATTAAATCCTAAAACTAAACTAAACTATAACTAAATCGAAATCTAAAGTTAGATCTACCCTAAAATAAATTCAATTTGAAACTACCTATGATAACACAACCGAATTAAAATCTTAAAAAAAAATATAAAAAAAATGAAATCTAAAATAGAAAAAATTTAAAATTAAAATCCAAAGTCTAAACTATGAAAATTAAAATGAAACGTTTTACAAACCATGATGTCGGATTAAAAAAAAAAAAAAAATCAAATGTGGGCTTTGATTTTTTTGAAAATGTGTATGCGTTTATTGTTTGTCATATTGCAGGTCAGGTCAGAGTGAGGGACGGCGGCATGAAGAACGAGGGCAGAGTTGGCGGATGGGGAACGGACGACAAAGACAAGAAGATGCCCGATTGCAAGCTGATGAGGCAAAGACGGGTCGATGCCTTTGATGGCAGATGAGGAAACGCAGAGAAAATGAAGAACGAGGTTGCAGATTCGTGAAAGCTAGCAAAAGTGAGGAGGAATGAAGATGGAGGGCCAGGTTGATAATGCAGTGTTTAAATGAAGAGGCATATTTGCTGGACGGTAAGAGCAGATTGAATAGAAAAGAGATGGGTTGGATGTTCGACATAGACAGCGTTTTATTCAGAAAAAATTTGATGCACCCAATACGCATAAACTTCAGCAACTTAGAAATTAAATAAATAAATATATATATATATATATATATATATATATATATATATATATATATATATATATATATATATATATATATATATTTATTTTTATTTTTATTTTCAAAATATCCTTGATTATTTGGCTCGGATAATCATATTCTAACTTGTAAATCAAATAATGCAAATCTGCCTGATGCTTGAGTTTGAGTTAGATCGGCCTTTGGAGGCTCGTCACCTGGACTCTTTAAAAAAATTGATTTGAACCATGAATGCACCAAGAGACCGTATATCTGAAGATACACACACCAAGAAACGATTAAACCCTTACAGTCTTGAAAAATTTACAAATATACAAACTAGTTTACAAATTTAAAACCCTCATGGTCAGATCTGAATCTGTTTTAGCACAATTTTCAGAGATTCAAAGTTTTAGTGAGAGGCACAAGCCCTAGAAAACCCTGCAAAACCACCAATTCCGTAAGATAGACCTGGAATTTAACAAATAAAGAGCTTATCAAATTTATGTTTATTGAGAGTCGGCTGGTCCAACCGAAGACTTCTCTAGACGCCCAATCTTAAAAAAAATTCCCTGCACACGTAGATCTGAATCTTAGATCGATAGAGATTTAAGAAAACAAGATGAGACCTTTGCAAAAAAATCAGAATGTTATTTTATAAACCCAGAAAACTGCACAAGAATGCAGATTAATCCATGAAGGCCATCAACCATAAAATACAAGAAACAAAGTAGCAGAGTTTAGAGACAATTCACCACATAGATCTGAGAAGGAACATCCAGATTTGTAACCCCAAAGTCTTTATGCTTTATTCCTCAAAAATTTACAAGAGCTTCTAAGAACAAGTGCACGATCCTGAGATCGGATGACTCAAGAATGACAAAGACTTCTAAATTTATAGGACAAGATCTCTAACGACTAGTTTGGATGATCCTTGTCAAAATAATCTCAACCGTCCAAAAGATTTAATTATATTTTAATCTGGAGCGTTGAAATTAAAATTTTGGGGAAAAAACGAATTTATCATTTAATTCAATTTTAATTAACTCAAAAATATTATTTTTGAGTTAATTACCCCAAAATTTTGACCTTGACTTAACCACCAAGGCCCAAGGGTCCAATATTTCTTAGAATTCTCAATATTCCCTTGGCATGGGGCTGTCAAAATCATTTTCCAAGGACCCACAAATTTTGCCTTTAAAGATTTAATCCTAATTTAGGATCCTAAATTAATTAAATTTCTGGTTTATGATTTTATTAATTAATTGACCAGAAAATTTAATTAATTGACTAAGAGGGGATTATAATTATTTTTCCAACCCTCTTTTACATGAGATAATACATTTACATACATGAAGGGGGAATACCCATTCGTATAGACCCTCAAATAAATACCCAATTCTGCGATTCAAAACATGATCTAGTAGACAAAGTAGTTGAAACTACTTTTACAAGGACTCGATAAAAAACACTAGGACTCACTTAGCATGTTGATGACAAAATCCACCCTAGCTTTGGGGTGAGGTTGGAGGGAAAAACTCTGCCAATCACTTTCGTGAATTAGTGAGACAAAAAACCTCCTAGGATAGAGATCATCAACAACATACTAGGCTTACCTAGGTTGTTACATACATTGACGGTCTTACTTAGATCATTTACATCATAACAGGAAAAATGGGTTTACATCATTTGTAAAACTGTCGACTATTGACTGATGATGGAATCTGAATGGTGCAACCACGTCGAACATGATGAATCCCATTTGAAAAAATGGGGGTGTACTGCTATGGGGTAGTTGACAAAGTGCATTCAACATCTGGCTCTACTTGGGGACACGTTGCTTCATTGAAAGAATGTGAGAATCCAGAATCTGCATCCAGGCAACACACAAGATTACATAAGTAGCGTCCATCCAAATATCATCATATAACATTAAGCTCATGAAAAATAGAAGCTCTTCTTTTATTTATTATTCTACTTAACATGAAAATTAAATCTATTCTAACTGCAAAATGAAATGCTGAAATAACAAGGTGTAAGGTTAGAGATACAATACAGAGGATGCCCTGTGGCATCAGATGTGCTTAATATAGTGTATGCTGAGCATTTGCCTGCTTTCAGGCAAGTCTGTAGGCTGCTTTTCAGATGTGCCATGTCCAATCTTGCTAATTGTAGGACTCTGTCTTATCCGAATGTCAAGCTGCTCTCGACCATTTTGTGTAAAAATAAAGAGGTACTCGCCATAAATGGTGGGGGAAAAATGGAACCAAAATCATTGTCGTGTCGGCAGTATGTCGCTCTTGAACATGGCACTTGTTTGAATTTGTGTCAAGTTGGGGACATCTCATATCATTTTTCACTTGCCTCCATGGGTTTGGGTGATCCCTTTTGACCTCTCATCTGCTCTTTGCCTCGTCATCATGACCTCTGATCTTTTGATGTCAAATACTGCCAAATCCACTGTCGTGCCGCCGATATGTTCAAGAGAAGTTGACCTCTGCAAAATTTCAACCTTCCTCTGATTCTCATCTGATCTTGATTCACAAAGACATTATGTTCCTCTTTCTAGTGTCGATGATGTGGGAAACACTATGGCCCACCTTCGATCAAGGTCACTTCCTATCGACTTCATCTCATTATCCAGGAAGCTGATCTAGAGACTCCCTTCTGGTACCTTGGATCCTGCATGCCTCAATGGCAGGTTCTTCGCATTCGACGTGAGGTTTTCATCATTGGCCTCTGATCGAGTGATTCTACGGGTGTTCGACGTCATCTCACTGTTTCACATGCCGTAGATTGTACCTATATTACCTTGAGGGCCATTGTCATTATTGGTGGTACCTCTCGCGTCTGTTAACAGCTTTCATCGTTGGCTGGTAATCAGGCAATGTTCTCGCATGTTCGACTTCAGCTCACTTATTCGCATGCTTAAACTTGTACTTTGTTCGAGTCAAGATGGAGTGCAAGACCCTGGATTCTTGTCTGTTATAATCCAAGCTGCGATTTTGTGGATTATTATGATTAGTTACATGACTCACTGATTGGATGGCTGCGACCATACCTGAGTCTATTTACCGATCCTCACTAGATGGCTGCGTCCATACCTTGGATCTGGATTATTGTATACTCTGTTATGGATGGCTGCACCCATATCGCATATATATCATGTATCTGAGATATCAGTTGTATTTCTCTACGCAGGTTTTCTGACGGCGGTGTTTTCAATTGGACACGTTCTCATAAAGCATTAAACCCCTCTCTCTCTTTCGGGCCTCATGCTTTAGGGGGCTTCTGTTACACAGTAATTTGTCACTGTCCCTGCAATCCCCATCTCGCCCATTGGAGGGTCGTTTCTGTGACCAATAATCAGTGTCATGCCTTGCAAATACCATCATTGCATCCCTTTCCATGAGGACAACATTTATTTTATTGATCATTTCCTAAGCATACCCCTAAAAACACATGTTTTTTCCTTGGCGCTGGTAGCCCGTTATGTACTCGCGCCAATGAGGAAAATTAACACTGAGCCCATGCCAATTTGCGCTCTATCCCATTTAATCACCCGCGCCAATCTTATTTTCGAAAGTTTTTAAAAAAAGAGGCGAAGTTTCGATTACAACAACTTTGTGGATGAGTCATCAGGAGTGGTTTCGACTGAATAACCACGACCTTCCTCTTTTGGCCTCTTGTTTCCACCTTATGGGGAACCTCCCAAGGGATAAGGCCTCCCTTCCACTATTGTAGGGATCCCAACCTCCTCCTCTCCTCTATAAATATAGCCTTCATCCATTGATGAAGGGGCTGAAGGGCTGAATGGTTGAGTCTCCAAGTTCCCAAGAGCCATCAGAGCCTTATGCTGCAAGAGCCTTGATTCATTCCCTTAAGGCCAAATCCAAGCAAGGAGATTATCGTCGAGACATCCGAAGAGAGAGGTTTGTCCCATCCCCGACAGGCTTTTTCGAGACGTGTTCCGCTGGCGACCCTCCGAAGGAGAATTCAGCGTTAGGGCTATGGTTGTATTCTTCTTTGATTGATTAATGATAAGCGACTATTGGTTATGGTTCCACTCTTGTTGATGATTATGATGATGAGTTATATGTGTGGGCGATATATAGTTTCATATCTTTGGATTTTAAACTGGTTTTGGTTTTTTTCTTGCGTGTGCAGGTGTCTACAGTCAAGAGGGAGCCTAGATAAAATAATAAGTGATTGTTTTGGTTCTCTACCTCATGTGTCATGCACTAGACCAAGACTAGTAGTCAAAAGTCTTAGTGAAGACCATGAGTAAGAATCATACTCATGATTAGAGAATGCTTTGTTTTGGTACTACGATAAGAAGGAAAGCGAGATCTGATTGAAGAATATGTTGCTACATGAAAAGTATGAAAGGAAAGTGTTGGGGTCTGTGGTGTAGCTAAGAAAACTCCTTCAACACTTAATTGTCAAACCAGGGGTTTCGTAAACTTAGAGACGAAGCACAGGGAATGCCAAAAATAGTATGGACTTTTCCTATCTCTATTCCTACTTTAATTACAATCTTGCAGAATCGAAAAGAAAGATCACACAACAATTTACACCAAATAAATTCTAGTGCTAAAATATGAAAGAAAGTACCTTGCAAAAAAACCAATGAAAGGAACTTTCAAACTGCTGCAAACAATCCTAATTACCGAAGTGAAATTCTATTTTTATCTTTCAGTATAGTTGTTAACAGATTAACAATTGGGCCCTTGAAGAGATATGCCTTATTTAGGGATTTTCCTTCCTGCACTAAGATGTTTTCGTGTACTCCTGCAATCTTATTGCACTAGTACATGCACAAGGTTTATGTGCTGGAAGTAAATTTTACACTTATACTGGATATTTATGTCTTTATGAAGGGGCTCTCAACCTTAGGACTAGAACACTTTGTTCCTATATCAGTATATTGGTTCCTGTACCGGAACAGAGGTACCTGCACCAAGTTTTCCAATTACTTTTAGGAAAAATTAAAGAGTGTGTTAACTATGAAACGAATTTGCAAAGGCGAACATAAATTTGAAATAACTTCCACAAACAAAATAATGCTTCAACCAAACTGAACTTCGAAATGAAAACAAACTTTGAAATAAAAATGATATTCAGAAGCCAAAGCACACTTTCTTCAATCAAGGAAATCTTTCATGCAATCAATGATATTAGCTAAGTATGGCAACAAGTTTTATCCCTGTAATAGTTACCCACATAAATCAGATATGCCTTTTAATCCTTTTAACTCATAAAGGTTCACTTTAATAATTAAAAATGAGTTTTAATCATTTCCTTAAAAGTGTAAAGTGCAGGTACAAATCAATGCATTGTAGTATCTTTCATTCCTTAATTACCAAACATCTTTAATCCCTAATATTTTAACTCTTTATATTAAAAATACTTCTATCTATATTGAACAATCACTTGCGGAAATGTATCAAATCTCTGTGAAAGAAAGGAATGAAAAATATTTGATGTGATGAACCAAAAAAATCAAGTTGCAGAATTGTAAATGCAGTAGTGCAGGAATAACGTGCTTGCATGATCCAGGCAGAAGTAAAATAAGATTTGGAAAAGGAGATTATTGAAGGTAAATCAAACTTAATTAACATTCACACCACGGATCTGTCACACATTGACTATTAATGAAATAGAACCAGAACTCTTGGGAAAGAATGAAACACAAGCTTAATCCACGCTTTGCATGTAAATGAAATCAACGCACACCTTTAGCGAAACGAAAGTGAAAGGGAGAACGAGATGGTTTGGCTAGGCCCTAGCCAACAAGCTTGTTTCCCATTTAGGAAACTTGAAATTTCAGCACTCAGTGACGCATCATTAAATAATTGAAACTCAGGATGAAAAGAACATGGCGTAGCTCCTTTGTATTAATTTCAAGTCAGCAAATGTACATTGTGAGATCAAGTCCAGCCCAGAACAAGGGCGACAACAGAAAAATCACAATTTCACCAAAGTTACAGTAGCATTGCTATCTCTCACTCCGCAAGCTAATTCCTATATGAAATCTACATTTTATACAACCCTTAGGCCTGTGGCCATAACAAAATTACATACATTTGTTCCAATCCAAGCCTTTCGGCTAGAACAAAATAACAATAACGTCACAAAATAAGCCTGCGGCTGTAACGAAGTGCTAATCTAATCATTGGACAACGACCTAATCTCGACCATATCCTTGAATTTCCTCTGCTTCAATTCCAACTCGAGATGACCGCAACTGAACAAGACAAATTGGAACGTGATGCCCGCGTTAGGTAGTGAGTTATCGCGAGAGTTTAGGAGCAAGTGGTTTCCAATGGTGCAGGAATCTACCTGTACTCGACCATGCTAATGAAACGATTAATATATCAAATAATTTAGGGGGGAGAAAATATCAGTTGCAAGAAATATTAAAAGCATAAAATATATTAAAATGATTAATTAAGTGCTTTGTAAACCTTAAATGCGAAATATAAATCTAGTGTAGGAATAGTCATGATCCTTGGAATAGTGCAGGAATAAGGAGGCTTGCGAGGATAAAATAGAGGTATAAGGTTGTGGTTTTGAAGTAGGAAAGGGGTAAAAGACTAAGCAGTTTAGCCTATCAACATCCTGTCATCCCTAAGTTGTTGTGTGTCCTCACACAACCTTTACCTGCTGCAAAAATCAAAACAAGGAGCCTCCCTTCAATCCTGAACTTGTATGTTGATCCCTGATTTCACTGTCTTCATCTTCTTACCTCAAGCCTTCTTGAGTCACTTGGTCACATTTTTAAGATGTTTAAAGCACCTTGAGGCCCATAACTTCCATATCTTCACCTGTCCTTTCTGCTCCTTTGTAGAAATTATACAAACAATATGTATACCAATGGATTCAATCCGATCATGCGATATGCTAAAGCAAGACACTGAATCCTTATACAAATTAATTGCAAAAATTAAACACAATCACACAATCACACCAAGTAAAATAAAGAAGTAAATCAATCCACAACACACATATTTTTCATGGGGAAATCTTTCTGCTCAAAACTCCTCTATCTCTATTGTATAATGAACCAAGGAACCATGAAACAATACAATGCACTCTTCTCACAAGAGTCTGTTGCACTATCGTGACTGTCTCACACTTATCCACACAAAATTGTGCTAGTACTTAACCAATTCTTAGTCGGTGCTAAGCCTGTCGTCTCACGCAATCCCTAGGCAATTAATCCCTATTATTTATGATAATTAGTCTTCCTTGACTGCGCAATACATCATGGGCATCCTATGGTGTATATCATTGCGCCTCAGTAATTTTCTATAAATACAACTGATATATAACTTCCATTTAACCTCTGTCTCAGCCAGGTATTCATTAGAACTAAATGCATGCATCTATTAATAGTAAATCATTAGTCACTTGACAGATCACTGCATGTGAATTAAATCTGATTTAATTCACTTGACCTCTCACTAGTGCAATAATCAGTTACAACTAGTTAGACTGACTTTAACTCACTTAATTGAGTTAATTTATTTCTCATGCATTAAACTAATACATTAACTGCAACTTGGACTCTAAAACAAATAGAATCACTCTACCTGCCTCACCAACCACCCTCAACTCGAATTTCATGAGATAACTGAGTCTATCACACTCAGTTAACTATTACAAGTGATTAAGAGATAATATTACAATTTATTGTCAAATTTGACACACATTTCTTCTAATTTAATTAAGAAATAATTAAATCAAAAGCCTCCACAGTAGCCATTTATGGGTGCCATTTTCTGGATGTTGTTTCTGGATGCCAATTTCACTGTTTCTTGTTGCAAATTTCAACACTCCCTCTCAACAAGAAAGGAATCAATATGTCCCGATCTGGTAGCTTTGGAATGTTCTACATGCAACACTTTCTAATGTTGTTCGCACGTGAAACTCTCCTGAAACTGAATAGCCTCCAAAAAACCGATTCAATATAATGCATATGTCAACAGAGTCTTATGACTGCTGGATCCTACTGCACATGTATACTAGAATCTCTATGTTGCTGACATCTGCATCCATGCACTTTGCACTGTTGCTAACTTTGATCTGCGCTCCAATATCCAACAACTATCACTCTGATTTATGTCTTCCTGACATCTGATTGCGTCAATATAACCGATCCTTCCTACTACTGCTATACTGTGGGCTCCTCGTATCTAGGTTCGATCCATGAGACAACCATCTCAATGAATCCTACCGAAATTTATTCTTGGGATCAATTTTTCACATCGCCTCACCTCACACCCGGAGGTATCGCTGCATGTACTCCCTCTGCCCTTCTAGCTCGAAATTTCCCCCTCCTAGAGGTCTCTGCTTGAGTGGACTCTTCCACTCAGTCTCCTCTCTGCTTCTCCAATTGTGGATGCTCCACAACCTTCTGAGACTACTTCTGAGGCTGCATGTTGAGAGATAATTACTCCCTCTCAACCACCAAGTCACTAACACTGATTTTCTCCTCAAAGCCTTGTATGCATCCTCAACCTTGAGAGCATAAAAGTTCTTGACTCTTGCACCAATCTGCTTCACCTGTCCCGTGGCTATGTGTTTAAGGAAAAATTTTCCTTTTCTAAACATCACTTCATAACCATATTCTTCTAATACTGCTACGGAGACAAGATTCTTCTTTAGGCCTAGAACATACAAAACATATGCTAGTCTGAGATGGGATCCATTCTCTCTCTACTGGCAGCGTTATACCTCTCGTCATATCCAAACTCTATGCTTTGCTGGAGGTCCTTCTCCTCCAAGTCACTGAAGAGATCTCTATTCCCCGTCATATGGAATGAGGCACCGCTGTCTAAATACCACATGCATCCCATTACACTGTTGGCTATGCATGCAATGAGAGTAAAATCAAGCTCAAAATGTGAATTCAATGCTTCACCCATTGCAACTGCAGGCCCCTTCTTGCTTGCCTTCTTCTGTGGAAAATTTTAAGCGTAGTGCCCATGCTCGTGACAGTGAAAACATCTGATCTTGGACAAGTCTCTCTTGCCTGCTCCACCTTGGGATTTCTTTCCCTTGGCCTTATTTTTCTTATTTACCAAGGCACAATATTCCGCTTCATTAGTCTTGGATGAGGATCCATCCCTGGTATTCCGCCTGAATTCTTCTTGTACCAAATTCGACCAAATTCACTCCCAATCGGGTAAATTCTCCCTCCCATTCACCGAGTCCTGGTAACTACGCTAGCTCTTGGGAAGGCCTAGAAGTGATAGGCTCACCAAGTCATCATCTGCTATGGTCACACCAACACTTCCAAGCTCATATCGACATTGAGTGAACTTCACCAAGTATGTTGGTACTATCTCTCCCTCTTCCTTCTTGATTTTCCTTAGCTTGTCCTTCAGCGCCAACTTCCTTTGGTCGTTGTTGTTCTGAAACAGATATGTCAAGGCCTTCCACATTGCATATGGAGTCACCTTTCTATGGAGACTCGAGAAAATGTGATATCGAACCCCCTCTAATAAGATCCTTCTCGTCCTTGCTACCTTCTCTTGCCAAGCATTAAGAAGAGTGACGTTTGTTGTTGTAGGCTTGGGAATATCATTATCAATGAATTCTTTCAACCCGTTTTCCTCAAGAACTGCCTCCATTCTATCTTTCCATGCGATATAATTAGAATTTTCCTCAAGTGCGTATTCCAATCTTGATCCATTGAAATCCATCTTGATCCGCTTGTCGCACCAACGAAAGTATCTGCAAGTTTGAATACTATTCAACACAAACTCAATTTATTCTCCACTATTGTGATTCTTGGTGCTCTGTTATAATGTAGAAATTATACAAACAATATGTATACCAATGGGTTCAATATGATCATGCGATATGCTAAAGCAAGATATTGAATCCTTCTACAAATTAATTGCGGAAATTAAACAAGATCACTCAATCACACCAAGTAAAAGAAAGAATTAAATCAATCCACAACACAGATATTTTTCCTGGGGAAAGATTGCTGCTCAAAACCCCTCTATCTCATTGTATAATGAAACAAGGAATAATGAAACAATACAATGCACTCTTCTCACAAGAGTCTGATGCACTATCCTGACTGTCTCACACTGATTCAGACAAAAATGGGCTAGTAATTAGCCGATTCTCAGCCTGCCTTGCTCACGCTATCCCTAGGAAATTAATCCCTATTATTTAGGATAATTATCCTTCCTTGACTACGCAATACATCATGGGCATCCTATGGTGTATATAATTGTGTCTGGGCAATTTACTATAAATACAACTAATAGATAACTTCCCTTTAACCTTTGTCTCAACTGGGTATTCATCAGAACTGACATGCATGTAGCTATTAATAGTAAATCATCAGTCACTTGAGAGATCGCTGCATGTCAATTAAATCTGATTTAATTCACTTGACCTCTCACTAATGCAACAATCAGTTACAACTAGTTAGACTGACTTTAACTCACTTAATTGAGTTAACTGATTTCTCATGCATTAAACTAATACACTAACTTCAACTTGGATTGTAAAACAAATATAATCACTCTACATGCCTCACCAACCACCCTGAACTCGAATTTCATGAGATAACTGAGTCTATCACACTCAGTTAACTATTACAAGTGATTATGAGATAAGATTACAATTTATTGTCCAATTTATTTAAGGGATAAATAATTTTGACACACATTTCTTCTAATTTAATTAAGAAATAATTAAATCAAAAGCCTCCATGGTAGCCATTTCTGGGTGCCATTTTCTGGATGTTATTTTTGGATGCCAATTTCATTGTTTCTTGTTGCAACTTTCAACATCCTTGACTTCTTCTGCCAATTTTGTTATGTCTTGCTTCTGCACGGTATCCTTCTCCTTCATGGCTTGGTTTAATGCTTCCAAGGCATGAACTCGTTGCTCAATCTCTTCTATCCGACTGTTTAGATAGATGGTGTAATTTTCTGTTTCTAACTCTCTCGGTGTAAACATATTTTCCTCAATTGATTCTAAACATGTGCCATCATCACCAGGGTCAAAGTTATCTTGGCCACCTAGTTCCTACATTTCGATATCATCAAGGGCTTCAGTGCCCAGAGCTTCAATTTCACCAAGGGTCTTGTCACCCGGAAATTCCATGTCACCAAGGTTTTTGGTGCTCTGCATGTCCATATTACCAGGGGCTTCAGTAACCTACACATCCATCTCACCAGGGGTTTCAGTACCCTGCACTTCAAAATATCGAGGGATTCAATATTCTACGCCTCATCGTCTACCTGACCCTCTGTCGGGTCTCTGATTGCGCTCGATGTTATTTTTATCTTCTTCACCTTATGAAGGACGGTTGACAGGGCTATGTCGTCCTCCCTCTCTGCATAAGCTTCCTTAACCACCATACGAGCCGCTGCCTTAGCAAGAACCGAGAGGTTATGGTTACCTGGTGAAGTAGGTGGTGAATTGTCCAACGATATCGGGGAGGTCGACTGAACATGACCTCATGGTCATTCTTTTTTACTGAGGAAAAAGTTTCTTTGATAGATCGCTCCTTTGCCTGCACTAGTGTTTCCTTGCTTTTTTTCTTGGTAGGGTGCAAGTTCAGGGTCTCTGATTTTCCTTTCTTGATTGCATTCTTTTTCCCAGATGACTTCCCTGCTCCTCATCCTTGCAACTCCTTCAAAAATGCTTTCCAGGTCACATTTTTGACCTCCAGCTCCTTAACTAAAATTGCGATGAGCTTGTGATGATACAAGTTGCATGAAACCTAACTTGACTTCCCTCTCTGAACACCTTTCACCATTTTCTCCAAGCTCCTAAGAATATAATAGGGGGAATTGATGAGTTTACCCGACTCAAAATGAAATAAAAAACATAAATGATACAGGAAAGTCAATGAATAATGACCGTCACAGTTAAGAAACTTCTGCAATATGTAAAGGAGGTCTTTCCATTTCCCGAGCATAGCGTTGCACGGAAGCCCTTTCTTCTAGTCCACCTTTAGCTTCCAGTCGACCATGAATCGCCGCCAGCGCTTCTTCTCAATATTCTCCTTCTTAAACCATTATTCACCCACTGTTGCTAAGATTGTAGCCTAAGATATGGATTCTTTCGTGACCGCAAATTCCAGTGAGCCTACCTTGGCTTTTCTTCCATCAAATTTCCTAGTGAATTCCAGTGCCACGGCCATATCAAATCCGTCAAATTTTTGCAGAAACGGGAAAAACCCAGATTCTTTCAATATTGCAAGACTATTTATATTCTCGATCGTGTGCTCTATTTCCTTCACAGATAGTGGTCAATCCTTACAGGTGCCATATTTGTTTGAATTCACCCCAAATCTTTGTCTAAACCTCAGAAAAATATCACAATCAAGAATTCAAAAGGTCCATCGAGAGATTTATGATGGTAGAGCCATCCACCCACCACCCTATCAGCCATCTTCCATTAAATCATGCTCCATGATTAAAATTACACCCTCAGGACGGATGCAAACATGTATCGGTCTAATTACAGGTAGGCAATGATGATTGGAAAAGGCAGAGGTTTAGGCGGTGATGCTGTGTAACGGTCATGTATGATCAGATTATGAGGTAAGGCCATCATTGAAAGGTGATGATTTTTTTTCAAAAATAGGTAAGTATTGGGTTTCAGGTGAATCATACAATCCCACATTCGCTTCATGATTCACATGAGGTGTACTCAGTACTTATTAAAAAGATGAGATTTCATAACCTAAAATATCTTATACTTAAATGATTTCTTCCTAAATTTGTAAATGATAAGGCAAAGTTTTAACCATAATTCAAATTATTAGATGCCATGGTTTATCGGTGGTGCAGTCATTATGTCTGCAAAAAATAATTATGAATTAAAGATAAACTTTCAAGTGCACATTTTTGCACCAGGTGTTCCTACACTATATTAAACATTCTTGTACTGGGACCATGTGTTTTCACATTCGGGCGCGCTCAGCGGTGTGGATATTTGTACTGAACATGCCTGCACGAGTCGTGCTTGCACTGAACCTGCCTAAACTTGAAAACGCCTGCACTAATTATGTTTGCACCTGAACACACAATCCTACACCAAGGATCTTTGTAGAATTGAAGAGAAAAAAGGGAACCAAAATAAATTCTGATAAAATATAATTCATAGGCTGGATTAAAAAAAAAAAACTTGAATATACAAGGGAAGTTTTATTCGCCATCCTTTGGTGTTGAACATGCCTTCCGATCTGACTTGTGGGTTCACATTAGATCCTGCAGTCGATCCATGAGGGAAAAATAAGAAGTGGGAAAAGAGTAATTTCCATAATGGGAAGGAATATTACAACAGGGATTCCAAGAGTGAAACCACCAAGAGGGATAAATGAAAAAAGGATTTGGAAAAAAAATTCAGGGGAAAAGAGGGAAATACGAAATCGGATCAAAAGAATAAAAATAGCAGTAATTTACGAAACGGGAAGCAGAAGAAGGGTTGAATTATATCTTTAAAATCTGCCTGCACTAGTGCTGGAAAAAGTAAATGCAGCAGGAATTGAACGTTGCTTGAATAAAAAAATTCGTGCTAGCTATCCCAAACTTGGATAAGGGCTTGGTTCCTGCATTTGAACCTGCTTCTTCTTGGTGACAAGAAACATATCTAAAAATCAAGCAACATTCCCTTTTTATTAAAATTTTGTTCTTCCTACCAACATGTTGGTTTTGAGGTTGATCCTTCTGTAATCATGTCAGTCAATTGATTTTCATAATTATAAGAAGAAGTTTTTTTCTTTGTTTTTAATTATTTGTTTATTTATTTTATTTTTTCAGGAAAAGAAAGAATCATATTTTCAATAGGTTGGTGTTGCCACCTACCATCTCCTTTTTGGATTGTTGTTGGACTTGTTGCATAAAAATTTCCTTAGTGAAGGGCTGAAAATATGCCTTCAAATCTATGCCCATTCACCAGGAATACTGAGTTTTGTCCATCAATAGTCTTGATTTCTACCACTCCATTTTCAAACAATTTGACCACGTCATAAGGTCCCACCCAACGTGTATGGAATTTCCCCTTAAAATATTTAAATATGGAATCATAAAGGAGTACCCAATCACCTGGTTGGAACTGCTTTTCCTGGATAGACTTGTCGTGCCATTTCTTGCGTTGTTTTTGAACCAATGTATTCTGTTGAACAACATCCATTCGAAATTCATCTAACTCATTCAGTTGTAGGAGACGTTGTCGTTTTGCTTCTGAGAGGTTTAGTCCCAACTGAACTGCAGTCCTGAAGGTCTTAATCTAGAATTATATCAACAAAAGGACTTGTTTCCTGTATACCAACTCATATGGTGTGTGTCCCGTGTTGTTTCTCCAAGTGGTTCGATATGTCCACAAGGCTTCTGGTAATTTGCTAGCCCAATCCTTTCTATGCATGTTCATTGTATTCGTAAGGATGGAATCGATTACCTTGTTTGTGGACTCCACCCAACCATTTTCTTGCGGGTGATACAATGTAGATTTCCCGTGTTGAATTTTGTGCTGCTCCATCACACCCTGTACTAGATTAGAAATAAACTACGGTCCATTGTCAGAAACAATCTCTCTAGGCACACCAAATCTAGTAAAGATCTCAGTAAAATGAAAATCAACAACAAAATTTTCAGTAGCAAAAGAAACAACTTTAGCTTCTACCGATTTTGTAACGAAATTTGTGCAAACCAAGATATGTTTCTTATTTAATGATTTAGGATTTATTGGTCCTACAAAATCAATAACCCATTTTTCAAAGGGCTTAATCATAACCTAAGGACATAAATGAATTTCATTGGTTTGATTGGGTTGTCCCATTCACTGACAACCATCACATCGCTTGACATATTATTTGGCATCCTTAAATAAGGAGGTCTAAAAATATCCATCTCGTAAAATTTTGTATGCAGTTCGCTTATCAGCGAAGTGGCCTCCGCAAGGTTCGTCATGAGCATATTTTAATATTTCAAACACTTATTCCTCTCTTACACACCTACAAATAATGAGGTCTAGCCCAGTGTAAAAGAGGTCTCCTTGAACCCAATAATATGCAACATTTTTCTGTATAATATTCCGCTTTTCATGAGCAGATAAGTGAGGTGGTGTTTTTCCAATGATTAAATAGTTAGCTATGTCAGCGAACCATGGGGATTCTATTGACATAGAAAAAAGATGTTCGTTAGGAAAATTATCATGAACATGAATGACTTCACCAGGATTATTTAATCTTGAAAGATAATCTGCTACAACATTATATTTTCCTAGTCTATCAACAACAGTAATATTAAATTATTGCAACAATAGTAACCACCTAGTCACTCTACCGCTAGTTAATGGTTTATTCATCAAATATTTTTATCACGGAATGATTATTATGCACAAAGACTTCATACCTTGTAACGTAGTGTCTGAATTTATTAATAGCAAAAATTACAGCTAAAAACTCTTTCTTAGTGACTGTGTAGTTTAGTTCGGCGGGTGACAAGTTTTTGCTGATGAAATAGATAGCATAGGATTGTTTGTCTTCTTCTTATCCTAAAGTTGCGCCAATGGCAGTATCTGAGGCATCGGAGGAAATGTGAAATGACAGGGACCAATTTGGTCCTCTCAAAACTAGTGCATGTACTAGTTTTTCCTTTAATGTCTCAAAATATTGTTGGCAAGATGTGGACCAAGAAAAATCACCATCCTTAGCTAAAAGTAGAAAAAGGGGGGTAATTGTCCTAGATAAGTTGTCAATGAATCTCCTATAGTAGTGCGCATGTCCTAGGAAACCTCTCACTTCCCTTTGATTTTTGGGTGCAGGAAGAGTCAAAATAATCTCTATCTTTTCAGGGTCAAACTGGATACCTTTGTTAGAAATAAGATGGCCAAGAACTACTCCTGCCTTGCACATTAATCTGCACTTTTTTCCACTCAAGGCAAGATGAGCTTCTTGGCAACGAAGAAGCACTTTTTTTCTAGATTTTTGAGGGCCTCTTGAAATGAATCACCAAATAGAGAAAATTCATCCATATATATTTCCACACACTCAAGGTCAGCAAAAATGGCCAAGCCTACCCTTTGAAAGGTAGTTGGGGCATTACATAGCCCAAAGGGGAGAACTTGGTAAGAAAATGTACCCCATGGGCATGTAAAGGTGGTTTTGTCTTGATCCTTGGGTGCGATCTGTATCTCGTTGTAACCACTAAATCCATCTAGAAAAGAGAAGTACCTCTTACCTGCAAGGGTATCAAGCACCTAATCAATAAAAGAAAGGGGGAAGTAATCCTTAAGACTGGATTTTTTCAATTATCTGTAGTCAATGAAAATGTGCCATCTCCCATATTTCTTTGGGACTAATACCAATGGAGAGACCCACTAGCTGTCAGAAATAGGATAGATAAAATCAACATCTAAGAGTTTTTGTAATTATTCCTTTACAACATCTCTTAGAGTTGGGTTCATACACCTTTAGGGTTGTCGGATAGGTCGGGCTCCCTCTTGAATATAGATTTGGTGAGTACAGGTTTCAGGATGGATGCCTTTCATATCTTCGTAACCCCATGCAAAGGCATCAAGATGGTTTCACAACAAATTCAAAAGCTGCTCTTGTTGGGACGAATTCAAGTCTGAACTGATATGCAAAGATTTTCCTAGACTAATCTCAACAAGAGTGGTATCGGGCTCAAGAGTACACAGAGGTGCTACTAGAGACAGCATGGAGGATGATTGGGAATCATAAATTTCCTGAAAAATCTAGACTAAAGATTTGGCTCAATGACTCAAAATTGGGCATGGTATCTAGATTGTTCAGGAAGTATCGTATATCACCATCCTGAGATAACTCAACATAATGATGTAGCATGGAGACATACTGAGTCTCCTCTTCACTCCTGTAATCTAGCCACAAAGTGTCTTGGAGCTCTCGAATGGATCTAGCAAGAGGATATAAGGTGACCTTCTTCCTAGCATCTCCATGGGAAGTATACATGTCACCGGAAGGGCATCCAATGTAGGCATCGACCGTAGCAAGACATGGTCACCCCAAGATCAAGGGATGTACTCCCACGAGATTCTTTGGCTGAAGCACAATGAAGTTTGCAGGATATTCCCAAGAATCTAATGAAATGACTGCATCATCTAATACCCCTTCCGGCTTGATTTTAGATCTGTCTTCCAATTCAAGCATGGTGGGAGTAGGACGAATATGGACCAACCCAATTTGATCCATGGTTTTCTTGGTCATAAAATTAATGGCTGCCCCCAGGTCTATAAGCACATTAGATACAAGGACATCACCTATCTGAATAGAGACAATACGGTTTCCGGGGTTAGTATATTTTTCCATGTGCACACACCCCGTCATTAAATTTACTGCTCTTCCAACAGATTGAATAGTTTGGGGTTCCAATATTCTCCTTCCTGAATTCTTGAGATAGAGTTCCCTAATGATTTTCGTACAGATGGGGATCTCTTTGATAGCTTGGAGCAAAGGTACCTTTATTAAAATATTCCTAAGCTCGCAAGCCAGACTGGACTCAGGAATGGGGTCATTTCTCTCCACATCTAGCCTCTCTGGATAGGGAGGTTGGTTTGAAGAGGATGGAAAAGGATTTGAAGGTACAGGGATGGGTTGAATGGTGACATCTCTCACAGAATGGTCAGGATTTTCATCCTCACCTTTCTCTTCAATAATCACCATGGTCTGCTTCTGCTTTTATGAGGTTACTAGTTCCGCAATCTCAATTGGATATCATTGAAACTACTGGCATGGATTGATAACTGAATGAAGGAAGCAGGTTCATAGAATGGATCATTTTCACTGCTTTGTTATTGGGGTTTGGTATGGGTTGGGCAGGTAGTTGAGGAGGTCGAAATGGTGGAGGCAAAGGTAATGGTGGTATAGGCTGACTTAGCTGGGGAAATGATGGTTGTGGCATTAGGTAACATGAATATGTAGGTGGGTATGATTGCATAGGTGTAGGATACGAATGATGTGAATGGTTTGGCCCTCTCCATCCTTGTTGCCAAGATTTGGATGGTTTTCCATAGTGATATTGGTTCCCATGCTGCCAATGTTGAGAGTGATTAGTGTTAGGATAGGAATATGGATGTGCATTATAACTAAAAAAATGCGGTGGGAGTTCAGGAGCCATACCTGCACTTACCTGAGGTCAGTTTCTTCGTGCTCCCATAACATGCAATGACTCGCTTCAAGTTGCCCTCCTTCAAATAAAACTTTAAATCCAGGTATGGAGGGGCAATTTTCCATGGCATGGTTCTCTACACAAATTTCACATTTATTAGTTCCTTTAAAATCAAGAGGAAATTCTCTTAAAGGATGTTTTTTTTACATTTTGGACAAAAAATAGACAATGAATCTTGTTCCTCTACAAGTTTTTACTGGAATTTCAAAGAGTTTATTTGTTTGCTAACAATATTCATTATTTCATTTTTCATGTTGTCTATTTTGTTCTCCAATCCAATGAGCATAGCATCAGTAGATTCTTTTTTCTTATTTCTATTTCAAATGCCTCTACCAGATCTGTATTGATTCATTTAGAATTTCTTGCACAAGTCAAAAATTTGATCAAAAGGTTTCTGGGAAATATCCCATTGTCCTAAAAAATTTAAATTATTCCTAGCATCATCAGTAGGCCCACGTAAGAACAATGTCCTAATGGTACTTGGATCAAATTTGTGCTTTGACCTTTGGAGGATATACATAAATCTCTCTAAGTAGTCCTCTAAGGTGTCATCATCGTTTTACACAATAGTAAATATTTAATCTTGAATATCTCCAGTTTTACAATATTCCTGATATTTTGACAAGAACACTCTCTTCATCTGCTCCCAGGAAGTTATAGTGTTTCCTCCTAGTCCCATGAACCAACATAATGCTGCGTCCTTGAGATTTGTAGGAAACAACTTTAACTTTTGAGCATCAGATGAGTAATCATAGTTCCTACATAGAATAGAAAACTCAAATAGAAAAGAGTTTGGATCTTCGTGTACCTTACCATAGAAATGAGGAAGAGCTGATGGTGGAATATTCTTCATTTGCACAACTATGTCAGGATCCACAATTGGAAATCCAAAAGTGGAATATTCCTCATTTACCTGGTTCTTGCCAGTTCCCTTTGCATGGTCTTCATGGTCTGCCATTTTTTTTCCTCCAAGTGAGCTACTCTCAACAGGCTGAGAAGGTTGAATATGGGTTCCAATAGTCCCCTTCTTCCCCTTCGTGGGTTGTGTCACACCCGAACTATTGTTACCAGAGTCCAAATAAACAGTTCATGTGTGATGGGTATGCGTCTGCTTGGACTTTCCACCTGCAAAAGAAGGCCCAATATGAGAAATAGTTTCATACTTATCAATATTTCCTCAGTCCTTATTGGGCTTCAGACCCCTACCCTTTTTAGGCATTCGTTTCAAAAAAATGAAAAAAACAAAATTTCAATAAAATGCTGCAAATTTAAAATAACTCAGCACCTATAAATTCCTTCAAACAATAGAAGCACACTGCAGAAAAAAATAATAGCAGATTTACCCCTATTGTTGAAAACGGAAAATTCTTACCAATTCAAATCGCCTCCCCAGAAATGGAGCCAAAATGTTGGGGTGTAGGAATTGGAGTTAAGCAAACTCCTTCAACACTTAATTGTCAAACCAGGGGTTTCGTAAACTTAGAGACGAAGCACAGGGAATGCCAAAAATAGTATGGACTTTTCCTATCTCTATTCCTACTTTAATTACAATCTTGCAGAATCGAAAAGAAAGATCACACAACAATTTACACCAAATAAATTCTAGTGCGGGAATATGGAAGAAATTAATTTGCGAAGAAACCAATGAAAGGAACTTTCAAACTGTTGCAAACAATCCTAATTACCGAAGTGAAATTCTATGTTTATCTTTTAGTATAGTTGTTGACAGATTAACAATTGGGCCATTGAAGAGATTTTCCTTCTTTAGGGATTTTCATTCCTGCACTAAGTTGTTTTCTTGTACTCTTGCAATATGCTTGCACTAGTACATGCACAAGGCTTATGTGTTGGAAGTATCTTTTACACTTATACTGGAGATTTATGTCTTTATGAAGGGGCTCTCAGCCTTAGGACTAGAGCACTCTATTCATGTATCAGGATATTGGTTCTTGTACCAGAACAAAGGTTCTTGCACTAAGTTTTCCAATTACTTTCAGGAAAAATTAAAAAGTGTGTTAACTGTAAAAAGAATTTTCAAAGGCGAACAAAACTTTGAAATAACTTCTGAAAACAAAATAATTCTTCAACCAAACTGAACTTCGAATTGAAAACAAAATTTGAAATAAAAAAGATCTTCAGAATCCAAATCACACTTTCTTCAATCAAGGAACTCTTTCATGCAGTCAACGAAATTAGCTAAGTATGACAGTAGGCTTTATCCCTGTAATAATTACCAACATAAATCAGATCTGCCTTTTAATCTTTTTAACTTAGAAAGGTGCACTTTAGTAATTCAAAATGAGTTTTAATCCTTTCCTTAAAAGTGTAAAGTGCAGGTACAGATCAATGCGTTGTAACATCGTTCATTCCTTAATTACCAAAGCTTCTTTAATCCCTAAGATTTTAACTCTTTATATTAAA
This sequence comes from Pinus albicaulis, assembly GCA_034641835.2. Taxonomy (NCBI): domain Eukaryota; kingdom Viridiplantae; phylum Streptophyta; class Pinopsida; order Pinales; family Pinaceae; genus Pinus; species Pinus albicaulis. The sequence goes on along the minus strand of CM076572.1, from coordinate 623,984,949 downwards.
AATACTTCTATCTGATAATGAACACTCACTTGTGGAAATGTATCGAATCTCTGTGAAAGAAAGGAATGAAAAATATTTGATGTGATGAACCAACAAAATCAAGTTGCATAATTGTAAATGCACTAGTGCAAGAATAACGTGCTTGCACGATCCAGGTAGAAGTAAAATAAGATTTGGAAAAGGAAATTACTTAAGGTAAATCACACTTAGATAACATTCACGCCACAAATCTGTCACACATTGAATATTAATGAAATAGAACCAGAACTATTTTGAAAGAATGAAACATGAGCTTTTTCCACGTTTTGCATGTAAATGAAATCAACACACACCTTTAGCGAAACGAAAGCGAAAGGGAGAACGAGATGGGTTGGTTGGGCCCTAGCCAACCAGCTCGTTTCCCATTTAGGAAACTTGAAACTTCAGCACTCAGTGATGCATCAGTAAAGAATTAAAATGCAGGATGAAAAGAACATGGCACAACTCCTTTGTATTAATTTGAAATCAACAAAAGTACATTGTGAGATAAAGTTTAGCCCAAAACGAGGGCGACAATAGCAAAATCACAATTTCACCAGAGTTATAGTAGCATTGCTATTTCTTGCTCTGCTAGCTAATTCCTATCTGAAATCTACATTTTATACAACCCTTAGGCCTGCGGCCATAATGAAATTACATATATTCATTGCAATCCAAGCCTTTTGGCTGGAACAAAATAACAATAGTGTTACAAAATAATCTTGCAGCTGTAACGAAGTGCTAATCTAATCGTTGGTCGGCGACCTAATCTCGGCCATATCCCCGACTTTCCTCCGCTCCGATTCCAACTCGAGATGACCACAACTGAACAAGACAAATTGGAACACTATGCCCACGTTAGGTATTGAGATGTCACGAGAGTTTAGGAGCGAGCGGTTTCCAATGGTGCAAGAATATACCTGCACTCGACCATGCTAATGAAACGATTAATACATTTGCATATCAAATACTTTAAGGGAGAAAATATTAGTTGCAATAAATATTAAAGGCATAAAATCTATTACAATGATTAATTAAGTGCTTTTTAAACCTTAAATATGAAATATAAATCTAGTGTAGGAATAGTCATGATTCTTGGAATAGTGCAGGAATAAGGAGGTTTGCGAGGATAAAATAGAGGTCTAAGATTGCGGTTTTGAAGTAGGAAGGGGGTCAAAAATGAATCATTTTATCCTACCAAAAGAAAGTGTATGAGGAGTATTCTGTCAAAGATTCAATTGATAGTCCTACTAATATTAGTGGAAGGGAAACATCGAAACCTCGAAGATTCACTTTGATTATGTATTTGAAAGTGTATTGTTGATTGGGATTTGTATTTGCACAAGTGAATCTCTCGAAGGCTTTGATATGATGCTGGTTACCAGTAAATTTGATTTGGAGAGATTGGTTATCATTGATCTGCTAGATCAAGAGGTGTTGAGGCTTTGTGAGTGAAGCATTTCCTAGAAAATACATCGAGCCGACACTTTGATTTGATTTCTAGTAGGGAGGGTGACATCAGGTGGATGTGCTCCTAGTTCCCTGGGTTTATGGTTAGTAATTAATCCTGACTGTACCTATAGAGGTTGAAAACTTTGGTCCATCTTAGTCCCACTTAGATATATTTCCCTGGTCAGGAATCTAGTCCATGGTATTGCAGTGCCTAAATTGTAGAGTGACCAAATGGATAGATTGCCCTGGTCAGGAATCTAGTCCATGGAATTATGGTGCCTAAATTTTAGAGTGACCATATGGATATATTTCCCTGGTCGAGAATCTAGTCCATGGCATTGTGGTGCCTAAAATTATTCATAGATAAAGTAAGATCTTCCATGTATAAATGTTTATATGAATACCTCCCTAGTTAAGGGGAATGTTGAAGAATGTAACTAGGTTCGGTCTTCATTATTAATTTATTTTTCAAAATAATTTATTATTATTATTAAATGACTTATTAAATCATGGGTTCCATGCTTGGGTCGCATTTAAATTAAGGTCCCAATTGTGGACTTCTAGGTTAGTCATTACAGATTTAAATTGATCCATATTGGGCTTTTAAATCTTGTAATATTAGGTTGGTCAAAAGGATCCTCCATTAAGTAATCTCCTTCAAAGGTTATCATCCTCAATATTCTTCAGAGATCTACTTCAAAGGTATCCCTCAAGTCAAGTGATACAAGTCATCAAATCAACCTCCTTAAGTCGGCCTTAATCTGTCTTCATGTTGGCTCAAAACAAGACACAACTCATCACATTGTCAAGTCAGCTTAATAGCTATGGAAAACAACTATATATACATGGGTATAGTTTTTCATTTTATACTCAGAACTTCAGATCACTCTGAAGTCTTCAGACCATATGTAAGGTACATTTCATATCATAATCACATAAGCATGAAAGTTTGAATACATTTCAGGATTGGGTTGTCCCTGTGTTTTATTTATTTCAGAAAAACTATAATGTCTCGGTAATCTGTCTCTATGATACTACAAGGTATTGGTTATGCTGCTCGGTGAAATTTATTATGGTGATTAATAATGTTGCTCAATAACATTCCTTACAACAATTGGTGATGCTACTCGGTGACATTTCTTATGGTGATTAGTAATACTCAGTGACATTCCTTATGAAAATTAGTGAAGCTACTTGGTGACACTCTTTATGATGCTACAAATGATGTTGCATGGTAAAATTTATTATGATGTTTCTCATATTATGATGATGCTGAAGTGATGTGTTGGTGTTATGTTTCTATATCAACCTCAGTCAAGATAATGAGGATGAAGTTTGTGTGCAAGCAAGGGAGATCTCAGTGTCATAGAGATCTTCGTGCTTGCAAAGTGAAGGGATGACTTGATGGAGGAATCATATAGTCTAAAGGTCTTGGTCGTCTTATCTTGAACCTATTGAAGAAATAATTTTCACTAGGTTTTCCCCAAAGAGTGGGGTTTTTCCCTCGCATCATGCCTACATCTTGTGTCCTCTTCTATTCGTTTGGAATTAGTATTGATGATGAAATAGAAAACACAAGAACACATAATAATAATCACAAGATAATGTCACGATAAGATAAATTAATTAACTTCCATTTCTATAACACATTTTGCAAAGATTGCAATATTTTTTAGTACATGGATGGCACCAAAACATAAACTATGGCACAAAAAAACAACTAGTGGTAAAAGCAGTTGACTATCAATTAATTGCAGCTTCCCTGTATAAGTTATGCATATATGGAATTTTTCATAGGTGTGTATTGGAGCATGAACGACTGGTGATTTTAACATAACCGCACACAGGTGTCATTGGAGGACACTACGTAGGATAGGCCGCAATGCAAAAGATCTTGCACATGGTACTATGGTGGCCTACTCTACGTATTGATGCGAAGGAATTTTGCAAGACCTATGATGTATGCCAGTAAGTGGGGAAGCCTTCTCAAATATACAACATACCTTCGGCTCCCCAGCTCACTTTACAACCATTTGACAAATGGGTAATTGATTTTTTGGGCCAAAGTAGCCCACCCACAAGGAGAATTGGAGTGTGGTACATAACCACTACCACTAATTATCTGACTAGATGGGTGGAATTCATGTCAATCAAATATTGCAGTGTAGAGACAACTGCCTGTTTTTTATTTGAAAATGTAGTGACCAGATTCAGGTGTCCAAGAATTCTCATGAGTGACCAAGGCACTCATTTCTTGAATAAGACAATTCCAACACTAACAGAGGATTTTTAGATCTATAATAAATAAGCACTCCATGACATCCACAAGCTAATGGTATAATTAAGGCATATTATAAAATATTGGAGACAACTCTTACTAAGGTATGTAATGTACATCAAGATGATTTGGATTTGAGGATACCAATATTTATTTTTGCATATAGGACCACCTGTAATAATTTGACTTGAAAACACCCTTATGGCTAGTGTATGGGTAGGAGGTTGTAATGCATTAGGGGAATTTTAAGGTCTAAAATGGGCATTCTAAGGAAATTATAAAATAATAGGGGAAATAATAAAATAATATTTGATTACATCATCAAATTTAGAGGGAAAAAGAAAAAAATACTTTTTCAACTCATATTTTCAACTTATCTCCTGAAGTTTTTACTCCAATTTTGCGCAGGAGTACTCATTGGATGAAAAAATTAATTCCTCATCCAAGGAGTACCCATGTTGCATACTTTTGATGGATCTTGCTACCCAATTTCTCATTTTTCATGTAGTAGGGTCCATCAAAAGTATGCAACATGGGTACTCCTTGGATGAGGAATTAAATTTTGCATCCAATGAGTACTACCACTCAAAATTTGAGTAAAAACTTTGGGAGATAAGTTGAAAATATAGTCTTATTATTTTAGTATTTTTTAATCTTTTTACCCTTTTACTTAAAAAATGGTGAATCATCCCCCATGGTTGACATCATCATATTAAATCCTATTGGTTCTTATAAAGTTTATTTTTGTTGTACATTTTTCTTATGAGGCCCATTTTAGACCTCAAAATTCTCCTAATGGAGAATGGATTTTTTGGTATCGAGTTTGCATATTGCAGTAGCCACATAGATTACAGAATCTAGTGAAGTGGAGCAGAGGTTACAAGAATTATTGTAGTTGGAGGAGGATTTCATAGTGATGACCTACCAGGTCTATATCTCCGATCTAGGTAGCTTTAAAACACTAGGATACACTACAAGTCTTAAGAAAGAGACTTCAACCCTTCCTTCTCTATCAATTTCATTAAAAACTACCATCATATTAGTTACATAAACATGGAAGGATTAGTTTTCAGAGTTTTGCGCTAATCTGAAAAACCTGAGCGTGATTTAGTGAACACATAAGTACATCAACCTCTTGTTCCTCAAAACCCATGTGCTCGTTTACCTTCAATGCAAATTGATGTATGAGAACGTTGGAATTGCAAAAAATAACCAGAACATAAACTTAACTTTCGGAACAGGAACTAAACCGCTGGTTCAGGAACAGAAAATAAACTGCGGGAACATGAACCTCTGTATCTGGATCAGAAACAGAACTCCCTCTTTGGCTACGCTTGTTGGTTACCATTAACCTTTCATATTTACTCCAGTCAATCTGTTCGTATTTGTACAATCCATCTAGTAGAGTTCATTAACCCAATTCACATTCTCATCCAACTTGAACTCCTTTGTTTATAACAGAGATTCCATTTTTTCATTCAACATATCTCGGCTTTTTGACAGTGTGCAGACTTCAACAACGACATGCCTGATGGTGCCTCTATCTCCTCTGTTTATAGAACCTTACTCATCATATCAACAAATCCAATCGACTTCTCACCAAAATGATCAACCAAGTCTAAATTATAAAATCAGAAATCAATAATTCAATAGTCTAGGGATTACCCACGGTACAATGCAAACAGTAGTCTTTAGATTACCATAGGCCTTCAACCAACTGATAGAAATAGCACCGTCTCATTTTATTATGTGTATGGCTCCACGACAACCATTTCACCGATCGCTGGAAATCTATGGACAAGCTTGAACACTGCAATCTATGTAGGTAATAATCAGATAACAAAATCTGGACCTCTTTGTGGTAATCTAGGTCTGCAATTGTCTTAATCCAACCTCTTGAATTAAATCTCGAACATGACTTTGATCCATACACAAATCGATGACTCTTCAACGATATCCACCATCTAACCATGGAACAATTCCATCACTACAATCTATACTCTGCTTTGCCACACATTCTGTGACTTCAATCCATAGAACTGCTTCCAAACCGGAAGTACTTCAAACCACAGAGAATATGTCTCTAAATACTGTCAACTAAGATCATAGAAGTAAATAAAAATAACTGTAAAGGTATACTTGACCACAAAGGTATATTTAACCTTGATCCGAGACTCCACAACTAATCATTAATTCTAGAAATAACTTAAATCATCATGCTTATGACAGACTTCTACGACTGTTCATCACTCGTGTTAATTATATATACAAAACACACACGCAAAGGCAATGCAATATAACATGAACATTATTTCATTCATACAAATTATATATATATATATATATATATATATATATATATATATATATATATATATATAACTTCTGTCTATCCTTTATCTATGGCCTGATTTTCAACATTAAAATGGCCTCTCTATACATCTCATCACACTCTCACACACACACACACCCACATATTCTTCCCATATGAAGGCTTACATTTATAGGAACAATTACATAGTTATGGATCATTCTAGATACATGATCTTCTCCATAGATCACTCAACTAATTCCTAAAATATCTTAATCCACTTTTAACTCAACTAATTCCCTATTCTAGGATCTCCTAATCCCTAAGATCTTTATGAGATATTTACAAGTCTATTATCTCTCGTATTCTCAATTATTTGATAATATTTACATTAAAAACCTCATATACATATTGCCACTCAAATTATTTAAAAATATACAATTTTCCTATTAATAAATTAAATTATTTAAGAAACATTAGACCCCCTAAGTCAACCAAAAATACAATGATTTTTCGAGCCGGATGCTCCTGCATCAGAGTCCCAAAGTAGAAAAAAATCATAGACTCTTGTCTATGAGGTTTTTCAATTTTATGTAGTAATGTGACTGCTACAAGTCTTAACAACTTGCTATCTCGAGGATCCCAAACTTTGTTTTGCTGTTGGTCCTTCAATCTTTCTTCTTCATGCTACTGAGTTTTTGTTTCTGTCATATTTCTTTCTCTTGGTCTCCAAATTTAATGTTGTAGCCTTCCTTTCATCCCGCTAATCAATTCTTTTATCATCATTTTCTTTCTGCTGTTTTTTTTCTCCTTCATATTCATATACCTTTTGTTGGGCACTTTCATCATCAACTTCTTTAATTTATCAATTTTCAGCATTTAAATAATAATCATTTTGTTCAAAATTACTTATAAGAATTTCAAAATTTCTTATTTTCCTCTTCATCATACTTCACTTCATAAAAATTTAAGACATTAAAATGTCTTCTTCCTTGCTGATTTAAAACAATTTTAAAATTGTTGATGCTCAGAATTTTCTGCAAATTATCTTCATTTGTACCATTGTTGTGTGGTTCTGCAATTTTCTTCTTTTCCTTAACTAAGTCTTCCTCATCTGCATTCCTCTTTGAACATTCTTCTAGAAATTTCATTTCGCCTTCAAAATCATTAAATGTAAAACTTACAGTGTTTACCTGAGGTTCTTTCTTTGACTCGGATTATTCCAGCAACCTTTCCAACAAACCCATTTTAGCATCATACCTCTCAAGCTTAGCATCTGAATGATTTACTTCATTTGTGCTTAGAAAAAAAATTAGATTTTGTTCTTCTTCCTCTCCCTCTGTCTTCATATCAGTTGTAGATGGTTTTCCTGCACCTGTAACAAAATCTTTACACAAATTATCAGATTTTAAAATATAAGGCTTTCTAGCCTCATTTGATGTTTTAGGCATCAAATATCTTCCAACATCTTTTCCATTCTCTCCCAAGATTCTTCTTTGTTATAGTTCACATATGTGATCATCCTTTACCTTTGTTTCCTTCTCTAATTGCGTTGAAAACTCAACTTCATGGAATGAAAAACAATCATCCCAATTTCCTTTAGGTTCACAAATAACTTCTTCTTGACCATAATTTCTTTTTGGATCTTTGCTATGGTCATTAGATGTCATATTTTATTTCCCCTTCTTAGTAAAAAATTCATTGCTTGGTATTGTACCTGCATACATAAACAAGCTATCAATTATAAAATTACAAGACCTTTTGGCCTCGTTTGATGCTTTAGGCACTAATCTTTCACAATGAACTTTCTGGGTTTCAGCAGATCATCTTTGTTGTGACTCAATTCCTTCGAGTTTCTCATTCTCCAACAAAGCAATATGTATTTTTTCAAGTTATTTGAACTTTTTTATCAGCTTGGAATTCCATTTCTTTTGCAATAGGTTCCATTTGACCCATTTCCTCATTCTCCATCCATATCTTCGGTCTTCATTCTCTTTCACTTGTAGCCATTCCTTTATTATATCCAATGTGATCTTATCACTGCAACACTTATCTCACGCTCTTCATTACTCATCTTACCTTTTTGGAATTTATCTGAACCTTTTCTATGATCCTCCACCATCATTTTTCTCATGAGCTCATCCATTCTCATCTTGGTAATCTACAATTATCATTTGCTACTAAATATCCCATCAAGCTTCCTCTCTAAGCTTGATCTATTCATGGGTATTCACTCTCTTGGTTCACTCCCTTGAACCTTCTAGAGCTACTCTGCTCTTTTGCAATCAGTCACCTCTCTCCTTTCTTCCAGCCTCTAGTTGGATAGGTTCATCATCATCAAAACTTTATTCTTCTACCTACAATCATTAAAACATCCTCATACTGGTACTTGTAAATTGTAATTAGTAATTCATCAATAATTAATAAGAATACCATACCTCACTGTCCAATCTTTGTTGCATATGTTGCTGCTGCAGTTTCCTCTTCTACTGATTCTACTTTTATTGTTGCAATCATCAATTCTCTTTATACCTCAAAATGATCTTCTCAATCTATTTTTAAAGAAAATCCGATCTACTTTCTCTAAAAGTAGATTTTACTCCCATTTCTCTTCACTATTTCTTCTTTGCTTAAATCATGCAATCACCACTCTTCCAAATTCAATAGTAAAAAAAAAAACAATATTTACCTCAATCAGATTTCAAATCTGATTCCTCTTCTTTTCTGCTTTGCTTTTGTTGCACCTCTGATTCTCTGAAAGCTTCTTCCTGGTTTGATACCAAAAATTGATGACCTACCAGGACTATATCTCCAATATAGGTAGATTTAAAACACTAGGCTATACTACAAGTCTTAAGAAAGAGACTTCAACCCTTCCTTCTCTATCAATTTCATTAAAAATTTCCCTCATATCAATTACACAAACATGGAAGGATTAGTTTTCAGAGTTTTGCGCTAATCTGACAAACTTGAGCGTGATTTAGTGAACAAATAAGTACATCAACCTCTTGTTCTTCAAAACTCATGTGCTTGTTTACCTTCAGTGCAGCTTGATGTATGAGAATTTTGGAATTGCGAACATGAACCCACCTACCGGAATAGAAACTTAATGTTTGGAATAGGAACCAAACCATTGGTTCAGGAACAAAAACTAAACTGTGGGAACATGAACCTCTATATCTGGATCAGAAACAAAACTCCCTCTTTGGCTACGCATGTTGATTACCATTAACCCTTCATATTTACTCCAATAGATATGTACGTATTTCTATAATCCATCTAGTAGAGTTCATTAACCCCATTTGAATGCTCAGCCAACTTCAACTCCTTTGTTTATAACAAATATTCCCCCTTTTCATTCAACAGGTCTCGACTTTTTTACAATGCGCAAACTTCAATAACGACATGCCTAGTGGTGCCTTTATCTCCTCTGTTTATAGAAACTTACTCATCATATCAACAAATCCAATCGACTTCTCACTAAAATGATCAACCAAGTCTGAATTATAAAATCAAAAATCAATAATTCAACAATCTAGGGATTACCCACGACACAATGCAAACAGTAGTCTTGAGATTACCATAGGCCTTCAACTGACTGATGGAAATAACACCGTCTAATTTTTTTACGTGTATAGCTCCACGAAAACCATTTCACTGATCATTGGAAATCAATGAACATGCTTGAACACTGAAATATATGTAGGTAAGAATTAGAGATCAAAATATGGATCTCTTTGTGGTAATCTAGGTCTGCAATTGTCTCAATCCATCCACCTGAATTAAATCTCGAAAAGGACTTCAATCCATACAAAAATCGGTGACTCTTCAACGATTTACACCATCTAATCATGGAACAATTCCATCACTGCAGTCTATACTTTGCTTTACCACACATCCTGTGACTTCAATCCGCAGAACTGCTTCCAAACATGAAGTACTTCAAACCACAGAGAATATGTTTCTAAAGAATGTCAACTAAGATCACAGAAGTAAATAAAAAGAACCGTAAAGGTATACTTGACCACAGAGGTATATTTAACCTTGATCCGAGACGGCACAACTAATCATTAATTCTAGAAATATCTTAAATCATCATGATCATGATAGAATTCTACGACTGTTCATCACCTGTGTTAATTATATAGACAAAACACACACGTAGAGGAAATGAAATATAACATGAACATTATTTCATTCATACAAATTCTGTATATATATATATACTCAAAACTTCTGTCTATCCTCTATCTATGGCCTGATTTTCAACATTAAAATGGCCTCTCTATACATCTCATCATATTAATAAATTAAATTCTTTAACAAACATTATACCACCTAAGTCAACCAAAAATACAATTATTTTTCGAGCCGGATGCTCCTGCATCACATAGTAGCCAAATTTCACAAAGAAGTGCAAAAATCTAGAGACAAGGTGTGGCATGATAGAAGGATTAAGAAAAATACTTTTCAGCTGGGAGATTTGGTACTACTCGATGAAAAAAAGTTTTTACAGCACCTGGAAAAATTCTAGATGCATTGGATGGGACCATACATATCCAATATATGACATATGTAGGAGTAGTACAATTAAATAATTTGGATGGTACCTTACGAGAGGGTTTCGTCAATGGGAGTTGGTTGAAGTTGTACAATGACAATCGAGCTCCTACACACCAATTATGAAAAGATGGATTGCATTATATCCTTTTTTACATAAATAAAGTAGATTGATTGGTGCCTTTAATATATTTGTGTTATTTATGTTTGAAGTTAGTAGTTAGTAGTTGTTTTTAGTTTTCAAGAGTAAAATTTAGTAGTACATTATGTTCAAGTGTAGAACATTGTGCACCAAGGAAGTTTTCACACAACATCGATGTTAGACAAGATAGTGCGCAGTGTTGGGGGACATCCTATTCTAAATAATTTTGTATGCATAAGTGAAGCAACTATGGAATAGTGGAGGTTAATCTGAGCTATAGTGCAGCACTAGGTAGGAGTACCACAGTTGGAATATTATTAGTGATAAGTGGGAGACAATTGGATTACCATAAATATTGCTAGAAACCGTTAGACTAGAACATGTCTAGTAGAAATTATGGAAGATAAGTGTCAAAGGTAATTAGAGTGGAAAATCCATAATTACTAAAAAATATGGGTACTCATTGCAGAAATTTTCATCGTTAGGGCGTGATCATAGTTGGAAATTTTGGTGGTGCAACTTGCCTATGATGTGAGGACACTAGTGTGAGTAGTAGATTGCCTCGGATTATGGTGTCGAGATGAAGTGAGGGTTAAAGGGTTGGATAATGATACATGTAAGCATAATAATGGAGATTGCATGAATGTGGCACATTCATGGAGTCAAAGGAGTTGGAATAAATAAGTCGAGAGGGAGCACAAGGTAGAGTTAATGGTTGAGGGAATTTACATAGACTAGAGCCGAGAACCAAGAATTAAAGTATCAGGCTAAGAAGTATTTATTATAGAGTGATGGGGAAAGAAAGTAGATCGTCCAGGGAATAGAAGTCATGAATGAAGCTTCCTATGTTCCCTCGTAAGGGTGAGGCCAAGGAATCATGTAATAACATTGAATCTCTAAGGATTGAATATTTAGGGATGGGTGAAGAGGATGGTAGTGTAGGGCCAATCTCTAATATTGTCAGGCCATCTATGGCAACATGTTAGAGGTAAGATCCCTAGTACGTACCATCATTGAAGGAAACACACCCCCCTACTTAAATTCCCCATGATGCCAAATACACTATGGAGATACCACCCCTTCGGCCTGGTGTTCACAACGAAGGAAGGATAAAAATTTATCTAGAGAGGCTTAAGTATTATGATGATGATATATGTGATCCTTCTAGAATTCTGAAGCTACAAGAATATCTACAATGTGTGCATAAATTTGATGGCATGACTACAGTGGAGCTACAGGATTGGGCTCACAGCCTAGAAGACAATGAAATCCTTAAGATGTTCATTATTTTGTATTTTGGATGGGGGAATGAGGTGAATGTGGTCTTCAAATGCTTATTAGCATGTGTTAATAGAGGTTTTTTGTGGTTGGATAAGCTAGTGGAGTTGACCGCTACTCTGATTCATGACATCATTGTGCTACCTATAGAAGGATATGACCCAGAGCTGATAATTACCAAAAAAACTCTTAGCATGTAGGTGATTGAAAAGTATAAATGGTTAGGGGAGTTGAGGGTATGTAGTCTCCTAGACCAATTACCATGCCACTAGGTTTTTCTATGTAGACTCTAGCCTACAATGTGTTATGCAAGTGTACGACAAATTAAGTGCTAAATGTTGTTATCGTCTCATCGGAATCTAGATCAGGGGAAAAAATTAGCTCAAAAATGAAAGTGCTCATAATTGCACCAAACCAGAACAACAACGAACAGACCGTCGCAAGGAATCCAACACAACTCGTTTCGTCGAAAATCGAGTTCGAAGGAAGGAGTTATGGTCTATTGATCGTCGTTTCGAATGAGCAAATTTAAAAATATATATATTACAGAACGGGTACAACTGATGACATGGAAGTCCAGTCAACATGCAGAGAATATCCTTTAGTTTTTTTCTAATAGGACTGTGAAAAGTGTCACAATTGGATTCGTCAGTTTGGTTTGTGAAGGTAAAAATTGGCCAATATCCTCAAAGATTGAATTTGGGTTTATGATGAATTATGTGTTGGAAATTATTTTTTTAAGTATCAAGGATTGGATTAGTGTATATATATATATATATAACCATGTAAAATATCATAAATATATATATAAAATAATTACCACATATTTCATTAACTCATAATCCATGGATATGTTATTATACTATGGGTAATACAAAGTTGGTGGGCATTTAAATATGGCCATTGTCCGACTAAGGTTTACGGTGGCATATTAAACATTGGCCATACAAAGGTTTTTAAACCTTTAGTTCGAAATGGTGGAGCACATAGGTTTCAGATTAATAATTCGCCGTCAAGCAATGTTGGCGTGATTTATATGTGTTAGTTCGAAATGGTGGAGCGCATAGGTTTCAGAGTAATAATTCATCATGGAGCAATCTTGGCGCGATTTATAATGCGTTTTAAATTCATTTGCAAATATAGTGTAGTGAGGGGCGAGGTTAGGGTTCGACCCCATGACCTCCCCCACTCCACTTATCCACCTTCACCAATGGGCCACGGCCTTGTAATTTGAAAATGTAAGAGCGAGACCTGTAATTAAAGATCAGTGCGGAATCCAATGATGGAACGGAGGGAGCTCATATAACCTCGACTTAAGCGCCCATCACAAAGTGAGGATTAGTGCAGTTAACACACAAGTAAGCACAATTAAGGATTAATTAATCCTGAGATTAAGTTGGCGGCAGTTTCGGTGGGTTCCCCAAATTTAGCGCCACTTCCAAATTTGTTGGAGTTAACTGGCAGTTTTCCAAATTTAGAGGCAAAATCTATGGAAAACTTTAAAGAGGCCTATCTTGGTCAATTTTCGACCAATTTTGGCTCAGGAATAGTCATTCCTAGCAAATTGGCATGCTTTGAATCCATTGGAACAACTTGTAGAGGTAGAGGAGCTCATCTACAGGTGTTTTTGGTCACTTGAATAATTTTGAAGCCTAGGGCCACCAAGAGGGAAGACCATGCCCAAATCAGCTGAAGGCCAAATGGAGTGAATGAATAGTCAATTTTTTATGTACTTGATGTTATAAACATAGTGGTACAATTTTCAGAGGCATTGGAACACATATGAAGGTGCTTTTGTCACTTTGGATATTAAATAGGCTCATGGCCACCAAGATGAAAGGCCAAGCCTAGAGGAGTTGGTAACGAAATTCAAAGATTGAATAGTTATTTTCGGGGTATTTGAGTGTTCTGAAGAAAATGGAATAGTCAAAAAATACATTGGAGCAATACAAGTGCGTGTAATCAGACATTTTACTCATAATACCAAGAGGGCCTAGCTAGTTAAGGCAGGTCCATGAAGATGTAGCCCAGGAGGGGTGAAATCCATTATCATCCATTGTGTTATGTGATTGCTGTGAGTTATGTTTCTGCATTTCATTTGTTGTACATGATTTTTTAAAATATAATTAACTCATAATTTTATCATAAAAGACACATGAAACTACATACATAAACCCCTTCACATGTGGTTAACATGAGACGATCCTTAAACACACTTTTAATACTGATGAGGGAGCTTGCATAACATTAAAAAAATTTCCCATATTCAGATCATCATCGTAGCCAACTGATGTACAAATGGAGAGAAGCTAAGATGGGCATCGTACCTGCTGAATCAATTCCAGCAATATTCCCTGGATACCGAGGAACGTATGTAATATTCCTACTTAGCCCAAGCTAAAAGGAATATACAATTATGTTTCACTTTCTGTTGATTGAATAAATGAATAAAGGAGGACATGTAAAACTCCTAAAAATAATGAATAAATCAATGCCCATATGAACAGGGACAAATCTGGGCCATGTAAAATAAACACTTGTGGGTGTGAATGGGTTTGAACTATGAGACTGGGTCAACCTTGACCAAATCCATAGTGCAGTCTAGATGCAATGTACCTCATGGATACACAACGCAGTTCTAGATGGAGGCTCCACATGTGAAATGAGCTAACTCATTGAAGTGGTTTAGGGTTTGAAAAGGCTTTTATCTTATAAAAGGAAGAGGAGAGAAGCATGAGAGGGTTTTTGATGATGATCATTTTCTGAGTATATTTTCTGGTTAGAAATATATCATTCTTTGGCTGTTTAGCTGAGAATAATGTTGTTTAGCATTGGGTGTTCCTGAGCGAGAATCCCACCTCCTTCCTAGAGCAGCTCTTGGAGGAGATTTGTTTGTCTTGTCCACTATCTAGCATTTGGCCAAGCTTCATCTTGCACCTACAGTGCTAATCCTATTTAGGATTGGTTTTTCCTTGTGAGTTGCAGCAAGTGGGAGATAGATCTCTTCAGATCTATGCACATCTAGCACCCATTTTCACTGGGAAAGTCTTCTATCCCATTGGCAAGAGTGTCCTAGATCATTGGAGCCACAAATCCAGACCTTGGCATCGGGCCAAATCATTCTCAAAGCTTACAACACATTTTCCCTTCCCTAACTACATTATTTTCAAGTTTGCAGTTGCAGGGTGTTTTGTCTGCATTTTGGAGGAGAGATATATGGTGATAGGATCCTTCCTCTCACTGTGGTGATCCATGGATTGGCCATCCAATACATGTTTGTTTCAGATATGATATGCTGTTATATCATATGATTCAGAGATTTCTGAATATTACAACAGATCTGCAACTCTAGATCTCAGATCTACTCTTGTACTTTCATGTTTTGTACAAAACCCCAAGGGGAATGTATAGATGAGCTTTTCTTGTATACAAATCTGAATTAGATCTATATTTTTATATACAGATCTTCTCTAGATCTGGTTTGTAACATACTGCTGCTTCAGCCAATGAAAATAATGCTATCAAGCTTATTCATATATTTCTTGTGGTTGCAGCACCTCATTTCTGAGGGTTTCTTCTTGTAAACCCTTCTCCTTTATGTTATACATTGTATAAGTTGTTGTATAGATCTATTTTGCTGATGTATAGCTGAAATATGAGCCTCCATATTGATCTCCTACAAATATTGGGCTGAACTGTGTTATTTTCCAGCAGTGTTGTTTTTGTATTGCTGCAGTCCCTTCTTTGGGCATTTTCTAGCTGCACTAGGTGCGGGGAGACCTGTTTAACCCACCTAGAAGGATTTTTTTTGAATCCCTATTTTATTTAGGTCTTATATTGTCAAATCTAAGGGATGCAAGTGCTGGTTTCCAATCCTGTAGCATACATTCCTGAAAAATGCATTTTTCAGGCATGCCTTGCTAGAAGTTCCCATTCTGGGATATTACAGTGGTATCAAAGCATGATCTTTGGATCAGATTGTGAGTCTCAAGACAGAGATCAAGATTATGAAAATAATGATCTTTCTCTCATCTATTTTCAAATCCAGAAAGGACCTCTCCAAGGAGGTTAAGAAGATAAAAGAAGGAGAAGAGGAAGGACCATGCACTTCCTACTCTCACAAAGAAGAAGACAAGAAGCATGGAGGACACTTGTATCATTATATTCTGAGTGAATACCTTGTTGAGTGCAATTCTCAACCTAGAGCCTTCAAGGATACTCTAGCCTTTCCACAGTTCATTCAACTGGAGTAAGGGAGGAGACCCTGCAGCAAGGGAGAAATCAAGGGCAATAGGTTTATATTGTCCAATTTTGATGGGACATCTGCAGCCAAAGCTTGGGAAAGAAGATTGAATTAATTCTTCCTACTACATCCAGTTGTATAGAAAGAAGCAGTGGAGATTGCAGCGCTGCACCTGAAGGGTGAAACAAGAAATTGGTGGTTCAGCCATGTGAGACATGAAAAAATATCTTCTTTTGCAGATTTCACTCAAAGGGTGATAAAGAGATTTGATAGAGAGAAATCAAAGGAAGAGAAGCCCTCACCACCTCTTGAGGAGGTTTGTACCAGCACTATGACATCCTTGGAGGAGCAGCCTTCAACATCAGCAGTTGAGGGAGTCAACATGGTAGAAGAAGGAACTCTTGCAACCATACAAGATGTTCCCAAAGCCCATCAAGGTATGATTGAGTTTCCACCTTCTATTATTGCAGTAAACCTTTTAGAGGGTTATGGAAACCTGTTGTTGCATCACCCAGAATCATCACTTACTGCTAATCTAGAGCAGCAGAGTTGCACTACGTTGTCCAAGAGCAGCATTGAAGAAAGGAGGACCCATTCCTCATGGGAGCAATCAGATGTCAGCTTCATTCGGGAAACAATGAAGACAAGGGGTAGACATCTTGAGATGAGAAACATTTTCTCCTCTCTAGATGACACTTTCTCAATGAGCATGCCACAGCTTAGAGAGAGACTTCTAATTGCAGCAGATCCAAGACCCCACTGGTTTTGGAAGACCATGCATGAGGAGGTCTCATCAAGAGATCCCATGGAAGGTGCACTTCAACATTTCATCATGGAAAATTTTAGTGGCTAATATTCGCAGGTGGACTAATTTTCCATGATTTTTCCAAAAAAAAGATTCACCAATTTCCATTTTTTCTAAAAATGATTTGCCCAAATTTTAATATCTATATATTTTTTTACCTTAAAAATCGCCAACATTATATAGATAATATATATATAATCATTATAAAATTGAATAATTTATAAATATATCAATAAACATTTTATAGTTTTCATATTAGGGACTTGTTGAAGCCCCGAAAATCAGGTCTACAACAAGGGAGATAACCACCCAGTCCGGACCTTGGTTAGCAGTTCCTTTTTCGTTTGGTGTAGTGGGTCCGACTGGGGATAATGGGACCAGTTTCCCAATATGTGTGTGTGTTTGAGATTTGATATTTCTTTTCTAAAATTCCTAAGTAAAATGATTTTAATCTATTTCTAATATATTCATATGCAAATTATGTTCTAAGAAATATCTAATTCTAAACTAACCCGGGATGTAATCTTTCAATATATGCGATCTAAAAGGATTTCAGATAACAATTGATAATAAAGATCATTCAATTATTATGAGAAAAGAATTCAATAAAGATAAAATATTTCACATAAAAAGTTAGATGAAACAGTTGTGGAAAACATATCGCATATTAAGCTATTCATATATCAAGTACAAATAAATAATTATCACCGTACAAAAATTCCAAATGATAACTCAGATATTCAAACATTAACATATAAACAACTAAGCATAAATATTGCTTTTATCACAGAAACAGAAACAGTTAAGAGATAGAAATACCATTTATAACTGGTTCTACTCATGAGCTAGAAGCAATAATGATTTATCTCTTTCTTAATCCAACATCTATCAAGAGTACAGAAATGCAACATCAGTAACAAATATTAGACACAGATATCAATAAATCTCGTTCCATTCATTCATCAAAACCTCCTCTGAGGGTGCAGAAGTGCATGTTCTGAGGATAATTTTTTGACAAATTTCAGGACCCTTCTCTAAATGCATGAGAAGGGTTTAAATACTAATAACTAAAATCTAAAAATAGTTTATTACAAAAAATTTGGATTCGGTTTAAATTACCGTCCTTTTCCTAGGCAAAAATATAGTAAAACTAAAACTAAATCTAAAAAATAAAGACTATCAGCTATCTACTTATGAATTTGATCTTTGATCTTGCAAGCATCCATCATTGTTTTGAGAAGAGGTGGTTGGCCGACTTCAGATTTCAACTGCTCTGAAAAGACAGAATCGGCAAGTGTAGGAGCAATCTTCTCAGCAGAATTAATGATGCAAATAAGCGCACTGTATTGACTGTGGGGTTTTACTAGATATGTCCAGTAAGAATCCTAGTTTAATCTTGTCAGTTCTTGAATTGACTTTGCCTTTTCATCAGCATTTTCCCTCCATTCTGTTTGTAATTGTTGTGCTTGCAGAAGGTGTCCCAGAGTAATCTCTGAAATCAAATTAACTTTGTGCAAATTTTCATTTACACAATCAGTAATATTTCCTGCTGCTGTAGCTGCTTCCTCTGCTGCTTTTTCTGCTTCTCTGAGATGTACATCCCAATTTTTGAAGAGTAGTTCTTTATGACTATCATTGATGATCGGTGCTCCTGCTCTTCTTCCTTCCTCTGTATTTTTCCATGCCATATAATTAGTAACTCTTTCATTATTTAAATCATAATCATGTCATAATTCTACGACATGATTAGTGATTTTATCACTTTCTTGACAAAAAGAGTTGTATTGCGAGATTTTCTGGCATAGTATGTCTTGCTGCTGTAGTAGTTGTTTGTTCAAGGAAACAGACTCTGTAATTAACTATGGAAGCTTAGGATCGTCTTTATGCTTTTCTTGAATAATCTGTATTTGTTTCTCTTTATCTGCCAAACTTTTCTGATAATCAATTTGCATCTTTTGAAGCTCTTGCTGTAACTCTTCAAGTTTTATTTGTGCTTCACTGTTAGCACAAGCTTTTTGCAATTGTTGTTGCAGAGATTGTATCTGATCTTCTTTTTAATTTAATAATAGCTTTACCTCAGATGCTTTATCAATAGTTGCTGAAGCATAAGCTCCTGTAATCTGAGATAGTTTGGCAAGATTGTCAGTCGGATCCATAGTAGGATCCTTCCATAAGACATCCAATTGTTCTGCTTCAGTAGAGATTGAGCTCTCTAACTTTCTCTTTTTCCTTTGATTTCTCACTACTGCTTTATACTGCGGGCTGTAGAATACATCTAGAGGAGGAATGTCCTCTATATTGAGTACAATTTCAGAAGAGGGAGTGATAGGTATATGCTCGGTTTCTGTGATGGTACCACCTATTACCATGCTAAAATTTTTTTTTGTCTGTACAGGGGTCTATATATTCTGTCCTTCTACATTAAGCAATTGATTAAAAGTTTCCCATTCTTTGTCCAATTCAGTCTTGACTGTTGGTTGTTGTTCATTGAGAGATGGAAGATTCAACTGTGGAGTGAAAACAGTCTGTTGTTGTGAAAGCTCTTTATATTGAGCTGTATCCTTCACTGAGCTTTCATCATTATCAATCTTTTTAGAACGCTCAGAAGTCTCTTTATCAAACTTTGACTTTTCTGTATTTGAGATGCCACTAAGACTGACACTAGGAGTAGGTTCCCTTGCGGGTTCCAAGCGTAAATTTTCCAAAGGGACAGTAGTTAGTCTTCTTTCTCTGTAAACTTTAAATTCCTGAAAATCTTCTGGGGATAACTCTGTTTGAGCTAAATGAAAAACTTCTTTAAATGAACATTTTGTTTGAAACATATCATCAAAAGGATCTTCTTCTCCAACAAACACTCTTACTTTGATTGCAGTGGTGAAATTTTTAACAACATCCATTGGATCAAATAACCTTCTCGAAAAATTGAACAGTTGTAAGCATGTAATATTGCTTACCTCTTTGAATGCGTGACCAACATCAAACAATGAAAATGCTCCACAGGCTACGGGAAATTGTGGCCAAATTCCCTTCTTCTTCTCCTTTAATTCCTTTGTCAAACCTCCTTCACCATAGGTTTGATAAGCAATCTCTCGAGCTACAAGTTTATCCGAAACATACAGGGGTAAAACATGGGGGGAAGCAGAGCTTCCAAAAACCCTCACATAAGTAAACAAATCTTCTCCGAACCATCTTGCGACAGGGAGAATGTCGACCTCTGCTTCCGGGGATAACCTTGGAGCATCCTTATTATACAATATTCTGTACAGAGGCAGCATTATGCCATGGAAAATTTTGTAAAAATGAGGAACAAACTTTGATTCCCACAACTCTTTGTGATAGACATGAATAGGCAAGGGATCATGAATTGTCCATTGCCAACCCATTAAAGGGAATTTAGAAACAAAACAAATTGAATCCATAACATAGGCAGATAGATAAAAAGGAGGATAAGGTCCTGCGAAATAATCCCGTTTAAGGCCCAGAAGTAGCACAAAATAAACGTTGGCTAGAATTGTCGGACAAGATTTTGACGATCCCCAATTGTAGCGTTAACAACGACATTTAACAAAGGCCATTCGGGGGCGAGACCATATTTATGTCGAGGGCTTGTTTCAAAAGCACCTTTCTGTAACACTGCGCAATGACATGTGGAGACGAATGTGAACTAGTACGCTGTATATCGTTTTGTTTTCTTCGATGGTTTTCCTCTCTCTTGGTCCATTACTTGGTGCATTCATAAATTTGCATTTTCTTTGGCGGGTGTCATAAATTATTTGTTGTGGGTACTTTGAGTTGGGTAAGTGATACATAAGCCTTCGTCTTCTTGTAGTGAATGACCGATGGGTTCTTGTCTTGGAGTTCTAAAGTTTCTACCGAAATATCGGTGTTATCACGACACCCATTTTATCTGTCCGTATATGGAAGAATTCTTCGAATGTATGTAATGCAGCAGAAGAATGAACAAGCCAATTCCATGAGAGATGCTTGAGTAATTAACGATCCAATGATGTGCAACTTATTCTGCAAGATTCTCTTCCTTGACGAATTGCGCCATGCCTCCCGAGTAGTGATCTTGGCGTCTGTGTGCCATCGTTGTCCGCATACGAAGCCATCTCTTTGTTTTCAACATGGAACTTTCTCTTTCTTACCCATAATGTGAATACTTTGTGTAATCCTTGCTCCTTCGCCTTTCTTGGAAGTATTCACAATTAAGTGAGAATAATGAAGATGAGAAAGGTAAGCAGGATAGTTTTAAATGCGAAGCGGATAAAAACGTGGAAACAACCTTTCAATCAAAACAAAATCCTTTCCATCAATGATTAACAATCCATTCATTAATTTTGACATCAAAGCGCATAACGGATATTTATTTATGAAAATATTTACTTTGGACACCGTGCTAGAAGAATCTGCGATAATGCGATCTGCGATTTGCTGTGCAATGTCGCAAAATCGCAATATCGTGGATCACAATCATCGCAAATCGCAAAATCCACAAATTGCAGTCTAATATCATCGCGAAATCGCAATATTGCAAAATCGTAAAATATCAATTTCACAAAATGTAACTTATTAAACAATTTTTTTTACGATATGCAGTTTGCGATAGATATTTTAATGTCTAGTTCTTTGGGATCGCGCTATCGCAATATCGCGGAATCACAATTTTAAAAGATTATGCTTTGATAAATGATATCCACTTTTTGTGATGGATGCGGTATTTCTATTCAAAGAAGGATTATACTTCGATCTATCATAAACTTAGGTTTATGTTAAAGATTTTCAAAGGAATCTCCCTAAGTTATGATTAAGTTTTATTTGAGAAAGGAAACAAACACTAATTAATTTTTTGGATTTTTTGACTAAGGGTCCCCACTTATTTAGTATTATACTAATACTAAATAAGAAGGGGGGTTTTTGCTGGCCACAAAATTGGCGACTCACTTGGAAGAACCAGTTATCTCTGCTTTTCTTTTGAATTTTCTAAACTTTTAAAAAGAGAAAATTTTCCATAAAATCAAGCTTTATTATAAAAAGACAAAGTACATTATGCTTGAATCTATAAATGATATTTCATTTCTTCTATATTCAACTTTTTATTATTTACTTCCTCAAGCTAGTCCTTTTATTTACATCAGTCATTACTTGGTTTAAAAAGATAGAAACAAAGGCTTCTCTATAAATCAACGTTAAATATGCTCATTTGTCGTAGGTAGAGCCACTGCTGCTAGCAAGAATTTATAGCCTCGATAGGGTTACCTGTTACCCAGCAATGATCCTGTATCCTACTTAGAGAAATATAAAATTTTCAAAGAGAAATCCATATTCACACTTGTTGTTTTTGCTTTTCTTTTTTATTCTTAAAGAACAATGTCTTGGTTTGGTAGCCAACTCATGACAATGCCATTCACTTGATTTATAACTTTGCTGAACAAGATGGCTCATGATGAGACCCCTTGTATTTTGATTGCAACAATCTTGAGTCATTTCCCTGTTATTGTATGCAGTATTGGCAAAGTCAGCAAGCTATAATATCTATGATCATGATAAGTCGGCTCGTGATGAGACCTCTCACTCTTTAAGTTAAAAGTGTATCATTGGATAATTCTTTGAACATTGTAATTTTCTAAGCGGGGAGGATATCATTGTTTCCTTAAGATAGCTCTGGATGACAATAGTAGAGTTTTTTGGAGGGAACTTTTCTATAGAGAAACTTTGTTTTGCTATTGATACCTTTTATTGAACTGATATAAAACAATCTTTCACTAAAAGTTGCCTTTCATCAAATTCTTCAAAGTTGAAACTAGTATCATTTCAAGACTAAATTTTTTAACTGTATCTTTGAATAATAATGATCAATATTCTGACAAGAATTCTATTTATAAAAATGAAGAAACAAAATCTAAACAAAGAATTTATATCTTCTTTGTAAATTCCAAATGTAACCATTAACAACTCGTTTTATTTTGACAATAAAGAAAACTAATATACAAAATAGAAGAATGATCTCCTATGGAAAATATTTTTTTGAGAATTTGTCCATTAACAGGTAAAGATTCTCTTTTTCTTGTTAAATCCTGTAACAAAAGCGTAGACGGACCTATGATTTCTGCAATTTGAAAAGGACCAAGCCACATTCGTTGAAATTTCGTATGTTTTCCTTTTTCTTCATGAGCCTTGTCCCATTTTAAAACAAGATCTCCAACGCGAAAGTATTTTTTGGTTATCATGTTTGAATCAAAAGAAGATTTACTAATGCTTGATGATGAGCATGAGTTATTTTGGCTTTTTCTCGTTGTTCTTCTAACTTAATTATTTCCATTTGTCTTAGTTGTAAGGAAGAAGTTGGTACTTCATCAATATATTGAACTAAGACCAAAGAAGGAATTTCTAAATGAGTTGGAAGAACTACTTCTTTCCCATAAACTAAATTAAAGGGAGAAGTACCAATATAAGCCTTCTGTGTTATTTGATCTGCCCATAAAGCATATATTAAAAACTTATGCCAATTTTTATGATTTTGATCAATGGTTCGCTTAATGATTCTGATTAAGTTTTTATTTGTGGATTCAGCTAACCCATTTCCTGTGGATAATAGTTGGCAGAGTATTTAAGTTTAAAACCTCTCTTGAGTGCAAATTCAGTCATAGCATTACCAGAAAAATATGATGCATTGTCAAATACTAAAGCAGAAGGTAAACCAAACCTGGTGATTATGAACTGATCTATGAATTCCATGATATGCTCAACATTGGCAGTCTTGAGAGGGACTGCTTCTACCCATTTCGTAAAATAATCAGTTGCAGTAATGATATACCTATGTTGCTTAGAAGAGTGAGGAACGGTCTCACCTATTATGTCCAATCCCCATTGATCAAAAGGTTTTTCAATGTTTACTGGTTGTAATGGCAATGATGGTTTTTTTTGTCTTCCAGCTGCAGTTTGAAAAAATTGGCATCTTCTTACATAGCTATGGGAATCTTTGAATAAAGTGGGCCAGTAATAGCCTGCGCAAATAATTTTATGTGCAGTAGCATCTCCAGCATAATGTCCACCTGCTGGCCCATCGTGAAGTTCCTGCAAGACTTTATTAGCTTCAGATTTCTCCAAACATATAAGAAGAATAGAATCGTAATTCATTTTAAAAAGAACATCGTTTACAAGCTGATATTGTTTAGCCTTCAACCTCAAGGCTCTTTTCGTGGTATGATCAAGATTTGGAGGAGCATATCCATTCTTCAGATAAAAAGTGATATCAACATATAATGATTCAACATCGTTTAGGCTTACCTCATACGTTTGTATCTCTTCAGATGATTTCTCGGAAATTTGTGATGCTCCAGCTAGTATTTTGCAAAAGCCTTGACCTCTAACAATATTTGCTGGTTTGATCTCAACATCATATTCTTGTAAGGTAGTAATCCAATTAGCTCTTTTCTCACCCACATATCTTTGGAATAAAATATTTCTTATCGTTGGAAACGGTACAATGATTTTTGTATGGGTTTTAAGCGAAAAGGGTCTGAAATATTTAATTGATTTGAAAACAGCGTAAGCTTGTTTCTCCACATTTGAGTAATTCAACTAAGCTCCCTGTAAATTTGAACTGAAGAAAGCAATTGGGGCCTCTGCTTTGTCTTGATTTGCTTGAGTGAGAATCGCAGCGTAAGATTTATCAGAGGCAAATGTGTACAAAATAAAAGGATCGAAAAAATTTGGAGTTGCTAAAGAGGGAGCATTAATGATTGCTTGTTTAATCAGATTGAATGCCTCATATTCATATTGGCCCCACTTGAAGTTTGAATTCTTTTTAATCATTGTTTGTAAAAGAGATACAATTCTTGAAAAGTCTGGTACAAATCTCTTTACAAAATTAATTTGGCCGAGGAAAGATTGCATAGCTTTCTTGTTGTGAGGTAAGGATATTTCAGAAATATCCTTGATTCTATCAGGATCAATGTGAATTCCAGATTTTGACACTATGAATCCAAGAAGTTTTCCTTCACTTAATGCGAAAAAAGGATTTTTTCGGGTTAAGTGAAATTCCATACCTTTGACAACGTTGGAATATCTGCTTCAAATATCTAAGATGATTGCTTCGTTTTTTGGAATATACAGTTATATCATCCAAATAAATTACCACTAAATTGTTAACTAATCCCTTGAAAGTGATGTCCATGGCTCTTTGAAATGTGGCACCAACGTTGATCATACCAAAAGGCATCTTTTGATATGCATAAGTGCCCCATTTGGTTCTAAATGTAGTTTTCAATTGATCATCTAGATGAACTAACACTTGGTTGTAGCTAGAGAAACCATCTAAGAAAGACATTATTTCTGACCCTGCAACTGCCTGTAATATTTGCTCCATGGGAGGCAAAGGAAAATTATCTTTTTGGCAGGCTTTATTAAGATTTCGAAAGTCAATGCAAATTCTAATATCTCCGTTTTTCTGTCTAACAAGAACCATATTGGAAACCCATTTAGAATGTCGAACAAGAAAAATAATTTTGGCTTTCAATAACTTATTGAGTTCAGATTTGATTTGATTTTCTAGATTGGGATGGATTTTCCTGAGCTTTTGTTGTACAGGTTTCTCATCGTTTATCATTGGGATAGTATGTTGAATGATAGAAGTTTCATAAGTTTTGAGTTCATCGTAGTTCCAAGAAAAGACACTTTTATATTGTTTCAAAAGATGCACATATGCTGATTTTTCTTTAGGAGTTAGACCAAGGCCTAGGTTGATATTCTGTGGTTTGGTATCAGTTCCTAGATTTACTAATTCATAATTCAAAGTTGAACTTTGTAATTTTGCATTGGTAGATATTTTAAATCGGTCTTTCAAATCATAAAGGTCTTCTAACTTGACTATTGACTTTGGAATAGCATTATTAGTGCTATCATGTTGTAATTGTTTGTCATGCTGGTATTCATCGATTATTTGATTGGTATAAGATCCTTCAGATGTGAGGAAGCTTACAATATTAGGATCATCGTTGAAAATTCTCCAATTGGTAAAATTATCAGGAATCGAAGGTCTAAAAATTAATTCAATTCAAAATAGATCAGGACTAAAGTCTTCTGCAGGAATAAGCTTAGAGGCTACATTGGCTAATAGGTATGCACTAGCATTCTGGATTCTAGGAATTGGTGAAATATTGAATGCTATAAAATGTTCAGTCAGATCTTGAACTAAAGATTGATAATGTTTTAAATGAATTGATAAACAATGTATAGTATTGCGTACTTGTTTAATTACAATTTCTCAATCTCCGAAAACTTGCAGATATTTGATATCCAATCCGATTGCTTTATATAACCCTTGGACTAAAGCCTCGTATTCTGCGGTATTATTGGTACATTCAAACTCAAGTCGGCAGGTTAGCATAATCTTGTTTCCCTCTGGACTAACCAACATGCATCCTGCTCCTACTCCTTCATTAGATTTAGAACCATCAAAAAATAATTTCCAAAATAAATATTTATTTACAGGAGTATCTACAAAATTAATACATTTAGAACTGTCTGTTTGAGAAAAAATTTCTATTTGAGATAAAACAGAATGTTCTAAATAAGGTGAAGTATGAGCATTGAAATTTCCTAAAAAAGAATCAACTGAGTAATTGCCTATGATATTACTGCTGTATGCAACTAGTTCATTCACTCCTTCCAATTTTGTTACTATGTATTTCTGATGTTTTTCTCGCTCAACCTTTATCTGATTTGGTTTACCATTATAAGGAATCCACATGTGCAACCAATCGGTTGCAAAGTATCCATGAAGTTTTTCTAACCAATCTCTGCTAAGAATTAAGCCATAAAATTCTGGAATATCTGCAACTAAAATATCAATGACTTGACATACCTTTGGATTTGATGAAAGCCTTATGGTAACCTGGTTTAATTCGCCAATCACTTCAACTTGCGATCGATCTAACTGCACTATGCGCACAACAGATTTTTGTGGTTGAACGTTCAATTTTGCACATACTGATTTTGGTAGAATATTAGATGAAGCTCCAGAATCCACTAAACAATTATGCAAATTTTTATTAAAAACTTCGTAAGTAAGAAGAAATGGAGTATGAGATCTCGACCTTCCTCCAATTAAAGCGATATTTTCATCATCAAGTTTACTGATTGAATTAGTTGGAGGTCTTCTCATATCATTAGAAGCTTGAGAAATTATAGGATCAGGCAAAGGTTTTTCTGGTACAGCATGTAATTCTTTCAAAAGTACTTTTTGCTGATTTTTTAACTTGCTCAATTCATAAAAAGTGATGTTTGCCCTAGTCTTCTTCATATCTTCTATAATGTTGTATTCCATTTCATCCGGAACAATCAATGTTCTTGATGGAATTGATGAATCTGTTTGGACTGGGCTAGTTTGAATTGGTTTGGATGTTGTTTTCTTGGGTGCGACTTTATCTTTAGCCAATGAGCTTGCACTCTTTGGTTTAGGAGTAGTTTGAGGAGGATCAAGTTGATTTCTATTTCTAGTGCTGACCGGGGATGCTTCTTGGTCTTCCTCATCTGGGAGGATAAAATCCCACATGCCTTGTACTTCTACCACCTCTTCTTCATCAGTAGTTTCTTCAGTAACAATCTCTTCTTCTTCTTCTTCTGATTCAACATTTGTAATAGCATTTGGTGGCTTTTGATCAGTTGAAGGATTCCTTCTAAAAGGCTTGAAAGAATTTTTAGAAGAGGTTTCTGCTACTTGTTTCTTCATATCAACCATTTCATTGGACATGGTTTTCAAAACTTTTTGCAATCCTTCTAAATCAAATGGATCTTTTGGTTTTTTTTTCTTGGGATCGTCCTTAAAAGTGACCTTCTTGGATTTTCGTTCTTCTATTGCATTTTTCTTTTCTAAAGCAATGATTCATTTATCTACTGCTATTGCTTCTTTCATATTGTCTGCTAAAGTTTTTTTATTAGCCCTATCAACAAAGATTGCTATGTTTGATGGAAAAGCAGAAATGTACCATTCACTTCGCACTTCTTCACTTGGTTTGGAAGCAGTAGGAATTTTGTTTAATAATTTATTGAAACGAGAATTGAAATCCTTGACAAGTTCTTTTGAATCAGCTCTAAGATTAGAAAAATCATTGATCAATGTTGCTGTAGATCTGTCATCACCAAATTTAGTCAAAAATTGATCTTGAAAGATATCCCAACTAGTAATAGATCCAGATGGTAATGAAAAATACCATGATCTTGCTGCTCCTTGTAGGGTATAAGGAAAAAGTTGGACAACAACATCTTCATTAACAACTCCATTGAGATTTATGGATAACATAAAGTTATTGATATGTTCTTCTGCTAGCATGCCTGCTTCAAGATTAAACTTAGGCAGCCATTTTTCAGGATGGGCCGGTATTTGACTCAAGGGTGCAGGCATTAAGAATGCCCCTGGATTATTCCATGGCATTTGGGCCATCACTGAACTACTAATAGGTGAAAGTGCAGATGATAATATTTGTGACTGTGAAGATGAAGATATTATGTTTTGAGAAGGAGATGTGGAAGATTGAGTGGACTGATGGACAATAATCTGAAGTGGAGGAGTGGGTGGTTGACTTCGCGATGAAGTGTTTGAAATGGATGATGATGACGAAAGAGTCTCACTGTCAGACCCTTTGGGTGATTTCATAGCTCTTTTTCTTGTACGTAGAGGTAACTATGTTGGCTGAATGCCAAGCTTTTCACTCTGTGATCTAGTGAGAGGATGAGCAGGATAATATTGCGAAGTCACACTACCTTGAGATTTATCAAATCTTTGAGGTGATATTGAAAATCACTGAAGTTTATGAATCAAAGATTCGACTTCAAGAGGTTCAATAGCAAATTCTTCTGCAAAGTCAGGGTTTGTGGCAGTGTCTGTTCTTCTTTCGACTTCTGGTTCTAGATTCAAAATTTCTGAGTAAGATGGAGAAGTCGGGGAAGATGGTGAGGGTGAGTTACTCTCATAATGGTTTTTAGATTTAGATTCACTTGCCATTCATAGTTTGAGGCCCTCCTTCTAGCGCCAAATATCTTGAAGCCCCGAAAATCAGGTCGACAACAAGGGGGATAACCACCCGGTCCGGACCTTGGTTAGTAGTTCCTTTTCCGTTTGGTGTAGTGGGTCCGACTGGGGATAATGGGGCCAGTTTCCCAATATGTGTGTGTGTTTGAGATTTGATATTTCTTTTCTAAAATTCCTAAGTAAAATGCTTTTAATCTATTTCTAATCTATTCATATGAAAATTGTGTTCTAAGAAATATCTAATTCTAAACTAACCCGGGATGTAATCTTTCAATATATGCAATCTAAAAGGATTTCAGATAACAATTGATAATAAATATCATTCAATTATTATGAGAAAAGAATTCAATAAAGATAAACTATTTCACACAAAAAGTTAGATGAAACAGTTGTGGAAAACATATCGCATATTAAGCTATTCATATATCAAGTACAAATAAATAATTATCATCGTAAAAAAATGCCAAATGATAACTCAGATATTCAAACATTAACATATAAACAACTAAGCATAAATATTGCTTTTATCACAGAAACAGAAACAGTTAAGAGATATAAATATCATTTATAACTGGTTCTACTCATGAGCTAGAAGCAATAATGATTTATCTCTTTCTTAATCCAACATCTATCAAGAGTACAGAAATGCAACATCAGTAACATATATTAGACATAGATATCAATAAATCTCGTTCCATTCATTCATCAAAACCTCCTCTGAGGGTGCAGAAGTGCATGTTCTGAGGATAAGTTTTTGACAAATTTCAGGACCCTTCTCTAAATGCATGAGAAGGGTTTAAATACTAATAAATAAAATCTAAAAATATTTTATTACAAAAATTTAGGATTCGGTTTAAATGACCGTACTTTTCCTAGGCAAAAATATAGTAAAACTAAAACTAAATCTAAAAATAAAGACTATCAGCTATCTACTTATGAGTTTGATCTTTGATCTTACAAGCATCCACCATTGCTTTAAGAAGAGGCAGTTGACCGACTTCAGATTTCAACTGCCCTGAAAAGACAGAATCGGCAAGTGTAGGAGCCATTTTCTCAGTAGAATTAATGATGCAATTAAGCGCGCTGTGTTGACTGTGGGGTTTTACTAGATATGTCCAGTAAGAATCCCAGTTTAATCTTGTCAGTTCTTGAATTGACTTTACCTTTTCATCAACCTTTTTCCTCCATTCTGTTTGTAATTGCTGTGCTTGCGGAAGGTGTCCCGGAGTAATCTCTGAAATCAAATTAACTTTGTGCAAATTTTCATTCACACAATCAGTAATATTTCCTGTTGCTGTAGCTGCTTCCTCTGCTTCTTTTTCTGCTTCTCTGAGCTGTACATCCCAATTGTTGAAAAGAAGTTCTTTATGGCTATCCTTGATGATCGGTGCTCCTGCTCTTCTTCCTTCCTCTGTCTTTTGCCATGCCATATAATTAGTAACTCTTTCATTATTTAAATCATAATCATGTCGTAATTCTACGACATGATTAGTGATTTTATCACTTTCTTGACAAAAAGAGTTGTATTGCGAGATTTTCTGGCATAATATGTCTTGCTGCTGTAGTAGTTGTTTGTTCAAGGAAACAGACTCTGTAATAAATTTTGGAAGCTTAGGGTCGTCTTTGTGCTTTTCTTGGATAATCTGTATTTGTTTCTCTTTATCTGCCAAACTTTTCTGATAATCAATTTGCATCTTTTGAAGCTCTTGCTGTAGCTCTTCAAGTTTTATTTGTGCTTCACTGTTAGCACAGGATTTTTGCAATTGTTGTTGCAGAGCTTGTATCTGATCTTCTTTTTCATTTAATAATAGCTTTACCTCATATTATTTATCAATATTTGTTGAAGCATAAGCTCCTGTAATCTAAGATAGTTTGGCAAGATTGTCAGTCGGATCCGTAGTAGGATCCTTCCATAAGACATCCAATTGTTCTGCTTCAGTAGAGATTGAGCTCTCTAAATTTCTCTTTTTTCTCTGCTTCCTCACTACTACTTTATACTACGGGCTGTAGAATATGTCTAGAGGAGGAATGTCCTCTATATTGAGTACAATTTCAGAAGAGGGAGTGATAGGTATATGCTCGGTTTCTGTGATGATGCCACCTATTCCCATGCTAAAAAAATTTGTTGTCTGTACAGGGGTCTGTATATTTTGTCCTTCTACATTAAGTAATTGATTAAAAGTTTCCCATTCTTTGTCCAATTCAGCCCTGACTGTCGGTTTTTGTTCATTGAGAGATGGAAGATTCAACTGTGGAGTGGAAAAAGTCTGTTGTTGTGAAAGCTCGTTAGATTGAGCTGTATCCTTCATTGAGCTTTCATCATTATCAATCTTTTTAGAACGCTCAGAAGTCTCTTTGTCAGACTTCGACTTAGACATTTCTGTATTTGAGCTGCCACTAAGACTGACACTAGGAGTAGGTTCCCTTGCGGGTTCCAAGCGTAAATTTTCCAAAGGGACAGTAGTTAGTCTTCTCTCTCTGTAAACTTTAAATTCCTGAAAATCTTTCGGGGATAACTGTGTTTGAGCTAAATGCAAAACTTCTTTAAATGAACATTTTGTTTGAAACATATCATCAAAAGGATCTTCTTCTCCAACAAACATTCTTACCTTGATTGCAGTGGTGAAATTTTTAATAATATCCATTGGATCAAATAACCTTCCCGAAAACTTGAACAATTGTAAGCATGTAATATTGCTTACCTCTTTGAATGCGTGACCAACATCAAACAATGAAAATGCTCCACAGGCTACGGAAAATTGTGGCCAAATGCCCTTCTTCTTCTCCTTTAATTCCTTTTTCAAA
The DNA here is from genome assembly GCA_034641835.2 of Pinus albicaulis. Lineage (NCBI taxonomy): Eukaryota > Viridiplantae > Streptophyta > Pinopsida > Pinales > Pinaceae > Pinus > Pinus albicaulis. The sequence goes on along the minus strand of CM076572.1, from coordinate 623,953,023 downwards.
CCTCCTTCACCACAGGTTTGATAAGCAATCTCCCGAGCTACAAGTTTATTCGGAACATACAGGGGTAACACATGGGGGGAAGCAGAGCTTCCAAAAACCCTCACATAAGTAAACAACTCTTCTCCGAACCATCTTGCGACGGGGAGAATGTCGACTTCTGCTTCCGGGGATAACCTTCGAGCATCCTTATTATACAATATTCTGTACAGAGGCAGCATTATGCCATGGAAAATTTTGTAGAAATGAGGAACAAAATTTGATTCCCACAACTCTTTGTGATAGACATGAATAGGAAAGGGATCATGAATTGTCCATTGCCAACCCATCAAAGGGAATTTTAGAAACAAAACAAATTGAATCCATAACATAGGCAGATAGATAAAAAGGAGGATAAATCCTCTGGGAAATAGTCCGTTTGGACCGGTAATTGAAAATGGCAGTGGCTAAATTATCAGACAAGATTTTGGCCCAGTCTACAATTGTAGCGTTAACAGCAGCATTCAACAAAGGGAGCCATTTAGGCAAGACCATATTTATGTTAGGCTTTCCAAAAAGCCTGCATAACATAGCAGCAGAAAAACAATATGGAGAGGTGAGTGAACTAGTACTGTACATACCGTGTTTGTTTTTCTTCAATGGTTCCTCTCTCTTGGTCCATTCCTTGGTGCATTCCGCCAAATTTTCATTTTCTCTGGCGAATTTCTCCATAAATTATTTGTTGTAGGTCGCCTGAGGTTCTGGTAAGTGATACATAAGCCTTAAATCTTCTGTAGTGAATGACCCGATGAGTTCTTGTCTTGGAGTTTTAAATTTTTTGTCTGAAATATCGGTGTTATCTAGCACCCATTTTATCATATCCGTATACGGAAGAATTCTCGGTCTTGCTGCTATTATGTGAAGGAATGAACAAGCCAATTCGGTAAGAGATGCTTCAAAGTAATTACTTGATCCAGCAGTAGTCGCGACTTCCATTACCCTGGGATTCTCTTCCTCGAGAATATTATGCATGCCCTCCCAGGTAGTGATACTGGCGTCCTTATTGCAAGTAGTATTTGCATACAGGGAAGCCATCTCTTTGTTTTCAACACTTGGAACTTTCTCTTTCTTACCCATAATGCTCTGTGAATGCTTTGTATAGTCTTCTGCTCCTTCGCGCCTGCGGTGTTATGAATTAAGTGAGAGTAATGAGATGAGAAAGGTGACGGGATAGTTTTAAATTCTGAAGGCGGATAAAAACGTGAAACAACCTTTCAATCAAAACAAAATCCTTTCCATCAATGATTAACAATCCATTCATTAATTTTGACATCAAAGCGCATAACGGATATTTATTTATGAAAATATTTACTTTGGACACCGCGCTCGAAGAATCTGCAATAATGCGATCTGCGATTTGCTGTGCAATGTTGCAAAATCGTGAAATCGCAATTTCACAAAATGTAACTTATTAAACAATTTTTTTTGCGATATGCGGTTTGCGATAGATATTTTAATGTCTTGTTCTTTGGGATCGCGCTATCGCAATATCGCAGAATCACAAGTTTAAAAGATTATTCTTTGATAAATGATATCCACTTTTTGCGATGGATGCGGTATTTCTATTCAAAGAAGGATTATAGTTCAATCTATCATAAACTTAGGTTTATGTTAAAGATTTTCAAAGGAATTTCCCTAAGCTATGATAGTAAGTTTTATTTGAGAAAGGAAACAAACACTAATTAATTTTTTGGATTTTTGACTAAGGGTCCCCACTTATTTAGTATTATTACTAATACTAAATAAGAAGGGGGGTTTTTGCTAGCCACAACAGGTTGATAGGCATGATCAACACGACTAATTAAAATAACCTTTTTGAATCATACATGACTTAACTATGCTAAAATTTTCATGATCTTTCACCATAATAATTTCATAACTTTTACCTTTTCCTTTCCTTTGATTTTTTTTGTTTGTTTGTTTTGATATGCCTTGTCCTCCTTTGAAAATAATTGATCTTCAGTCCTCATAACTCTTTTGATTTTGCTTTTTGTCTTGGATATGCAGGATCAATTTGCTGCCAAATCAAGTGATTACTGGATAGTGCCTTCAAGATCTCTGGCTGCAGAATGTCTGACTGGCTGCAGAATGTCTGACTGATTGCAGAATGTACCTGTAGAAGCCTTGAAACATGAAATGGAATGGTTTGAAGCATGAATGGAATGTTATATGAAATGAGTTAAAAATTGATAATGAAATATGGTGTAATGGAGTATGATTGAAGTGAATAATGGAATGAAATGAATCACAATTATGAAGTGGAGTGAAGTATGGAAAGTGACCTGCAACTTATGATCTGTATTATTCAATTGCAGAAAGAAATCAATCTTAAAACTCTGAGATGGAAATGAGGTGGACCATGGAATGAAATGGATGAAGTATGGATGAATGAAATGAAATGGAGTATGGATGAATGGAGTGAAATGGATCATAAGTGGAATGTGAATCACTTATGATTTTATGATAGCTGCTTGCAGAAAAAGAACAAACTTGAAAAGCTAAAGTGTCAGAAAGATTCTGATTTTCACTCTATCTTTTCTGTATAAACATGCTAATCAGAGATTAGTTTTCATGTTTATACTTTATTTTTTTATTTTTTATTTTTTATTATATATATATTTTTTTATTTTTTATTTTATTTTATTTATTTATTTATTTTTTTCAAATATATGACTTCAAAAAATTCAATTAAGTTGATGAAGAAGAAAATTTCTTCTTCATTAACTTCATATCACTGTTTTCCTGGAATCTTTTGACAAATTATTCTCTTGAAAGTGGCTTGTGATACAGCTTCAATCTATGACTATTCACAAGAAAAGTGACCTTCTCTTCATCTATTGTCCTGATTTTTATTGCTCCATTGTCAAAAATTCTTATAATTTCATATGGCCCAAGCCAATGTGTTTGGAATTTACCTTGAAAATCCTTGAACTTTGAATCAAACGAGAGGGCCCAATCACCTTCTTTGAACTTCTTTTCCTTGATGCACTTTTCATGCCATCTAGTCCTTTGTTGTTGGACTATACTTGTTTTCTGAATTGCATCTTGTCTGATCTCATCTAATTCATTAATCTGCTCCAACCTGTGCTTTTGTGCCTCTGTTAGATCAAGTCCTAGCTGAACTGCCATTTTGAAAGTTTGAATCTGGAACTCTATGGGAAACAAAACTTGCTTTCCATAAACAAGTTCATAAGGAGTATGGCCTGTTGTGCTTCTCCATGTAGTTCTATAGGCCCACAAGGCTTTAGGAAGCCTATCTGCCCAATCTCTTCTATGAAAATGAACATTCTTCGTTAGGATCCCTTCAATGACCTTATTAGTAGATTCCACTTGACCATTTGCTTGTGGATGATAGGGAGTAGATTTTCTGTGTCTAATTTTGTACCTCTCCATCATTTGTTCCACTAGCCTTGATGTGAATTGAGCTTCTTAATCTATAACAATTTCCCTTGGAACACCAAAACGAGTAAAAATATCCTCAAAAAGAAAATTAACTACAGATGCTTTAGTAGCAGAAAGTAATGGCTTGGCCTCTACCCATTTGGTAACATAATCAGTGCAAAATAATATATATTTCTTTTGTCTTGATGGAGGACTAATAGGTCCTACAAAATCTAAAGCCCATTTTTCAAAAGGTTCAATATGTACTTGAGGCTGCAATGGCATCTCACCTGAAGGAGAAGGTTTCCCTACCCTTTGGCAACTGTCACACCTTTTGACATACTCTTTAGCATCTTTAAAAAGGGATGGCCAATAGTATCCTAAATGAAGGATCTTATAAGTTGTTCTTTTATCAGCAAATTGTCCGCCACAAGGTTCATAATGACATGCTTTGAGGATCTCAGGCATCTCATCTTCCCGAACACATCTCCTAATGATAAAATCTGGACATGTTTTGTATAACTCATTAGCAACCCATGAATATTTTGCACTATCATAAATGATCTTTCTTTTGTCTCTTGCATTCATTATTGAAGGAAATTTCCCTGAAACTAAATAATTAGCAATGTCAGCAAACCAAGGAGTCTGAGTAGAAATTGCAAAAAGATATTCATCAGGGAATTGATCTTCAACTAGGGTATTATCTTTGATGTTTTGGAGTCTAGATAAGAAATTAGCTACTGTGTTTTGTTTTCCAGGCCTATCTAGAATGGTAATGTTGAATTCTTGTAAAAGCAATAACCATCTTATGATTCTACCATTAGTAATTGATTTTTTCATTAGATATCTAATTGCAGAGTGATCTGTGTGAACAAAAGTTTCATAGCCTGTTATATAGTGTCTGAATTTGTTTATGGCATGAACAACACCTAAAAACTCTTTTTCAGTTACAGTATAGTTTAACTCTGAAGGAGTCAAATTTTTACTGGTATAGTAGATGGCATAAGGAATCAAGTATTTTTGTTTCAATACTGCTCCTAGAGCTGTATCTGAGGCATCTATTGAAATATGAAAAGGTAACTTCCAGTTAGGTCCCCTTAAAATAGGTGCTTCAGAGATTTTTGTTTTCAGGGTCTCAAAGGCTAACTGGCAATGAGGATTCCACTTGAATTCACAGTCCTTGGTAAGTAATTTGAAAAGTGGAGATGTTATCTTGGTGAAGTTTTCTATAAACCTTCGATAATATCTTGTAAATCCTAGAAAAATTCTAACATCTTTTTGACAACTTGGAATAGATAAGTTAGAGACGACTTCAACTTTTGACTCATCAACTCTAATCCCATCCCCTGAAATGTGATGTCCCAAAACAATTCCTTTAGTAAACATCATAAAACACTTCTCATGACTTAGTGAAAGATTTTCTTCTTTACATGTTTTTAAGAATTTTTCCAAGTTTGCTAAGGCTTCTTCAAATGTGTTTCCATAAACTGTGAAATCATCAATATATACCTCTACAAAATCATGTATTAGATCTGAAAAGATTCCTAGTACTGCCCTTTGAAATGTTGCGGGTGCATTGCATAATCGAAATGGAAATACTCGGTAAGCATAGGTACCCCAAGGACAGGTAAATGTGGTTTTGTCTTGATCTTCAAGTTCTACTTGAATTTGGTTATAACCACTAAACCTATCTAGAAATGAAAAGTACTTTTTGCCAACTAATGTATCTAACACCTGATCTATGAAAGGTAAGGGAAAATGATCTTTAAGAGTAGCTTTGTTTAATTCCTGGTAGCCAATACATACCCTCCATTTACCATTTTTCTTTGGCACAATTACCAAAGGGGAAACCCACTGACTATCTGAAATGGGATAGATAAAGTTGACATTTAACAATTTCTGTAATTCTTCTTTAACAATATCCCTAAGATTTGGATTCATCATTCTCTGAGGTTGTCTGATTGGCTTACAATTTTACTCTATGTAGATGTGATGAGTGCAAGTCTTGGGACTTATCCCTTTCATATCAGTGTACTCCCATGCATATGCAGAAGAATGTCTCTGTAATATCTTAACTAGATTTTCTTGTTGAGATTTCTCTATGTTCTTGTTTATGTTTAAAGTTTTTCCTGGAAATATCTCAATTGTAGAGCTACCAAATTTATCCATAGAATAGAGAGACATCTGCCTTGATGATAAAAACTCAATGTTGGATTCTTCTTGAAATTTTTCATGTTTGTATTTCGAAGAGGATTCAAATTTTTCTAAGGTATTCAAAATCTGGCTATCTTCACTAATTTCTGAAATATTGAAGAGAGGTTGTAAGTCTTCTTCATCCTCTATCCATTGAGTATCATCTAATTCTGTAATTGTTCTTACTGGAGGATACAAGGTAAATTTCTTGGTTGAACTACCATCAGAGATGTACATATCACTGGATCTGCAACTAATGAAAGCATCAACTGTAGCTAACCAAGGTATTCCTAATATAATCAGGTGTCCTCCTAGATTATTCTTAGGAGTTAGGATCATAAAATCCACAGGATACTCCCAAGAATCTAGGGACACTGGAATATCTTCTATTACCCCATCAGGTTTGATCACAGATCTGTCTGCTAATTGTAATAATGTGGGTGTAAAAAGAAGATTAGGAAGTTTCAGTTTATCCATGATTTGTCTACTCATAATATTGATTTCTGCTCCTAAATCAATAAGTGTGTTTTGGATCTCAATTCCATTGATGTGAATTTTAACAACTGGATTTCCTAGGTCTAGATACTTTGGAATAGCAATTTTACCCATCATGATATCTGCTATTTTTCCTGCCAGTTGAATTTTCTTTGTCTCTCTTATTCTTTTTCTTGTTTTCTTCATGCTCAACTCCTTTATTGTCTTTGTTAATATTGAAATTTCCTTGATGGCTTGCAATAATGGGATCTTAATACAAACATTTCTTAGCTCATCTAGGAAATCATAATTAGGCACCATAATTTGTTTTTCTACACCCCTATCAATTTGTAATCTTTCTGGAAAGGGAGGTGTAGAGGTGGATGTTGATGGATGCTCTAATATAGGAGTTGAAATTATTGGTTCTTTTTGTTTTTTTTTTCAATGTTTGGGTCTTGGAAAGTTGTGTTCTCTCCAAGACTTTTATTTACCTGTAGAGAATCTTCCTCAAAATTGTATTGTTCTTGTATTATTACAGAAGGTTTCCTCTTTTCAAGTATTCTTCTAGACCTAAGTTGAACATCACTAAGGTCTAAAGGAGTGATCAAATAAGTTGGAAACTGTTGGCCTTCTATCATGTATATATTCTAAGGATTTTTATTGTTGGGGTTTGGTATGGGTTGGGCAGGCAACTGATTTGTTTTCTGAGGAAATGGTAATGGAAGTGGTTGATTTTGATGTTGTGGATTTTGAGGATTTTGTTGAAAATTTTGTTGAGGAGGGAAATGTGGATATGGTGGATAGGGTGGTGGATATTGGTAATACTGAGAGTATCTTCCATAGGGATTTTGTGCTCCTTGCGCCCAAGTTTGTGATTGATTTTGAAATTGGGGCCAAGGTTGTTGCCAAGAATTTCAATTTGGTGGGGGTTGATTATACAACTGATCATGAAATCCTTGTGTATGAGGTCCTTGCGAAGGCCTCCTGGAGACAAAAATGAGAGATTATGTGGAACTTGTAGAAGTATATTCTTGAAAGACAGCTTTAAGACTAGGAAGTGAAGGACAACTCTTGGTCTCATGTTTTTCTGAACAAATTACACAGGTCTCTACTACTTTTGCATCCAAAGGGAACTCTCTCAAGGCATTCTTCTTTTTACATTTGGGACAAAAGTTTGCTAAGGCATCAGATTCAACTTTTTGCTTGTTTTGTAACTTAAGGGTGTCTATCTGTTCACTAAGACTCCCCAAGATATCAGATTTAAACTCATCAATCATATGTCCTCTTTTTGCCCTACTTACTGTCCCATAAGCATACTTACTTGCCTTTGCAAGAGCAGGGTCTCTTGGTCCTTTTACAGTTTTAGATTTCCCTCTTGAAAGGTTGATACATAATTCATCTATTTCAGGTAATGTAAGCTGAGATATATCCCCTTTTCCCATCATGTTAAGGATATCTAACCATTCATCCCTAATTGTCTTCAACAAGAGAGCTTTCAAGGTGTCTTGGTCTAAGTTTTCCATCTTTGCTCTTTTGATGTTGTAGTTAATCTCTACAACAAATCTTCCAGATTTTCATCTTCTTTTTGTAGCATTTTAAACACTTCCTCCTTATGGTTGACTGGCATACAGTAATCCAAATACCTCTCTAGAAATTCTTGTTTCTTGTCTTCCCATGTCCTAATAGAACTGTTGATCAAACTCATAAACCACTTCAATGCTGCTCCTTTCAATGTTGAAGGAAATAGTTTAAGTTTTTGAGCATCTTGTAAGTATTCATAGGTTCTACACAGGACTTCAAATTCAAATAGGAAGGTTTCAGGATCTTCAGTTTTAAGTCCATAAAAGTTTGGAAGGACAGAGGGTGAAATTTTTTTCATAGTTGTTGTTGACACCTAATCCTATGGATGGGTGTGCACATTTATTTTTTATATTATTTATTATTAGGAGATAAGGAAGGCCAAGAGTCATTGGGAGCTGAATCCCAATAGCCTCACTTCCCATCTATATAAGCATGTACATTCTTCAGCTAATATACATTGCAGATTTGAGGAGTTACCTCCTGGTTTGACATGGTATCGGAGCCAGCTCCACATTTGGCATTTCTGCCCTGTGGTGTAACTCCCTACCCTTTGCTCAGTTAATATTTTTTAATGTTTTTGCTGCTCATTAACTGCTAGACTGTTATTCTGCATTTTTTTTTCCCCTAAATAGCACTGACATTTGCAGCTCCAGCTCCTGCAGACTGCAGAGCCTCGTCAATACGCAAGTGCGAGCTCTTGCCGATCAGCCGATCACACAGCGTCTTCTGTGATTCAAATTCAAATTCAAATATACACGAGTGAGCGACTTCATCTTGACCAGTCTCGGCGATTCGGGGCTTTGATGGCAGCAAAAGCAGTGTCTACTACGAGTTACTGTAGTCTTGGATCAGGAGTTGTCTCATGGAGATCACGCAAACAGTGAGTTCCAGTAGATTCCACAACCGAGGCAGAATATGTGGCAGCAGCTGAAGCAACAAAAGAAATTGTGTGGCTTCGGTGGCACCCTGTGCAGCACCGACTCGTCTTTATGTGAAGCTTGGCCCCCGACTGGGTGATCTCCATGAGGCGGCTCTGATCCAAGACTCGCTGGGTATCTGACTTGTGGTAGACACTCCTGCTGCTGTGTCCATCATGAATGATGCGTCTGAGTGAATGACAATATTTGAGTCCAAAAGTCTTGAGTCCCCTTCGAAGTACCTTGAAGTATAGTTTGCAACAGACCAATGTCCTTCACAAGGTTTTTGCATGAACCTTGAGAGGATTCCAACAGCAAATGAGATGTCAGGTCTGGTGGTGGTCAGATAGATAAGACTTCCTACAAGCTGTCTATACTTAGTTGCATCCTCAAATTTCCATAACGCTGTATTTGTTATATATTTCCATAACGCTGTGTTGACATTGCAGTTGAGTCCCCATATTTGTCCATAACGCTGTGTTGATAATGCGCCCCTCCCCATATTTGTTATATCGCTCAGCTTTATTATTAAAACGCTGTCATACATTGCGCTGTCATATCATACATTGTGCTGTCTATTATATCATATATACATTGCACTGTATATACATTCCGCTGTTATAAAAATTCCGCCCCCCCTCCCTTTCATAATTGCGCCCCTTCCATTGTGTTATACCGCCCATCATTACAAAACCGCGTTTTTATTAACACAACAGTCCATTGCATATATTACAATAGTGTTATACCGCCCCTTCCATGGTATGTGTAATGCGCCCCTCCCATAGTCATATATTTCGCCCTTCCCATTCCCCTCCCCCCCTCCCATAGTCATATATTTCGCCCTTCCACTCCATATCATTTTTTCATATACATTTTTTCCCCAAATAAAAAAAAAAATA
>CM076572.1:623714211-623943442 GCA_034641835.2 Pinus albicaulis | reverse complement strand
GAACATGAGCTTTATTTGCCCTTGAGACATCTCCTTGCAAAAGTCATAAAAAACAGCCCTTTTAGCATTGGCGCGGGCAAGCAGTTCAGTACTCGCGCCAATGGGAAAATTAATGCAAAGAGGTCGTGCCACCTGGCGCTCTGTCATAGAGCCGTAGTCGCGCCACCCAATTTGGGAGTTGTTTTTTAAATATGGATGGCGGGAGTTGAGTTCTAACAAATTCACAAACCATCACCTATCTTGAGTTGGGAGGTTGGCTGCGGGAGTTCTATGGAGGGAAGTGGTTTTGCCACCTCCCATGGAACCTTCCTTGTTGATAGGGCCAATCCCATAATAATAGAGATCCCAACTCCTCCTTTCCCATCTATAAAAGCTTGCTCAGATCAATGGCAAGCTAGTCTTGAAGTGCCTAAGCTCTGAATCTCCATATTCCCAAGGGCCTTTGTGTTGTAAAGCACCCTCTCTTTCCCTTAAGGCTGACTCAAGTAAGGAGACCATTGTCACGAGACTCTGGAGAGGTCTTCCCTTTCCTTGGAAAGCTTTGCGAGACGTGGACTACTGGAAACCCGTCCGAAGGAGACCGCGACGTCGGAACTTGGTTGTAATCTTTCTTCGCTGGTTATTTAATAGATGATTATGATTATGGTTCCACTCCGTTTTCCATCATGTTAATGCGAGTAATTTCCTTTCTGACTGATGTTTAGTTACGTATGCTGGTTCCTATGCATGTATCTGTTCGTTTCTTCTGTGTGCAGGTGTTCATCCACGGAGATCGTGGAAGGATTGTGATCTGCCAGGACTGAAGGACGGGGACATCTTCTTCTTCAGATCTAGCGTTGGAATCCGGGCCGGTAGGCTTCTATCTCCACTCTTTCATTCGTAATTAGGAACCCGAAGAATATGACAGCTGTTGCTTGTTGCATTGTTGCTAGACCGGGCTAGTAGGGATCGCCTCTGTCCAAGACAGAGGGGATTTACCTCCTCAAAAATAGGCGACTCCGCTGGGGATCCAGCTAGTTGTTGATTGTTGTTTGATTTGTAAACCGTAGACGGAGTCTGAAGTACAGCCAGATAGCCTTCGAAACGCTTCTGCCTAGCATTAGCGGAGTAGATCAACGCTACTTCAGTCGATCTCCGGTTTGGTTTGCAGACTAAACGACTTGGAGTCTTTGTCTTGCCTTGCCGTTTGTATCTTGTTTTTCCTTGCTTGATGAACCTTCTGGGTTGGATTTTTTGTGTGTTTTTACTTCTTGGATTGCTTAGCTTGCATTGGTCTGTTTCTGGAGTGGCTTATTTTTAATTTTTTGCTGAGAAACTCGACTGGCGCGGTTTTTAACCCGACAGTCGCGCCACTTGGCGCTTGTTGCCTTTGTACAACCCGCGCCACTCGCCTTCTGGCGCCAGCTTCACTCTTACAGTCGCGCCACCCCTGTAAGTTTTTTGAGATTTCTCATTTCTGAGCTCTCTGAAGTTGACCAGTGTTTTTCTTCTTGATTTTCCGACTGCCTGAGTGTGTTGGAGTTTTGTTTGGCTGGGAATTCACCTCCGTCCTTGGGTTGTTTGCTTTTATCTACCGATTTCACTTTTCAAGCCCTAGGTCATCTAGTGGCTTAGTGCATCGAGCCCTCCTTAGGAGTTTTGGTGTTTGGATTGTCCTGTCAACTATCTGATTGATCCTCCACATTCTCTAAGTAGTTGTTCATTGTTTCATTGCGATTTTTGGGTGATTGTTCATTTCTTCATTCGAAATTCATTTGGTCTTGCTTTGGGCCTAGATCACACGGTCCATTGGAAGCCTTTGAGTCTTTCCTTTGCTTTGAGAGACTTCGGTCGATTTGGGAATCTGATTGCTTGTGTTGGTGAGTGAAGTGTGTTTGTTTCGCTCTCTTGGATATCATTTCTCAAGTTTCTCCATTCATTTTCAAGTTTGATTAGTGCATATTAGCCATTAAACATTGAAAATAAAAATAAAAAATCTCTTTGCTTTTGTTAATTAGTGCAAATTGCAATCTTTTCCATATCGCTAGTGATTAGTGTTTTGAACGAAAAAGTTGTCAATTGCATTAGTTGCATTATAGAGCTCTTTTTTTGGTTTCCATTCATTTCGTTTGTATAAAAGCTCTCAACTCTTCTCTAATTAGTTTTCATCGAACGAAATGTTGCATTGTGGCATATAGCTTTGCATTTAGGAGACACTACATACGATAGGGCCTGGAAATTGAAACTTAATTGAAGATCAACTGTAAAATTTATTCAATTAACCTAAGGCAGCATTGGAACTTAACGAAACATATTTAGAAGGTCTAGGCTAGAGACGTGTTCCGGCGTCGTTAAACCTAGCAGCTGTCGTTCGCCAGTTGGCTTTAGACAGCGCTAGTACGGACTTGTGCTCCCCGTACCGTCGCGTATATAAAGGGAGACCCCTCTAGGTTTTCAATCCTTTATCCACGGGAAGCCGAGTCTGCCGCCCTATACCCGTGATACACCGAACACAGCATTCGGGGAGACTACCTGCACGTACGGAAAGTCCTTGGTCGATTTCTGTTTCATTTTTTGAAACCAAGGTGTATATTGCAGTTCACGGATATTTGGTACACCCTTTGTGCCTAGTTTTTCCTGAGCAGTCATTTGGTCTTTTCTGACTCCCTAAACTTGAAAAGACCGCCAAGCGCTTGTCCTTTCACGCTTGTGTCAACTCTGAAAGAGATAGAGTCATCTTTTTATCGTTTCTCGACTCTTGAAACATGAAACGGTAGAACTTCTTATTTTCCAATGTGGTAAAATTAATCGCCCACGATTTCACACCTATTTAGACGTTGCTTGTTGACCGTTTGAGCGTGTGTCTTAACTCATTTTCAGCCCGTGTGTGTGTGTGCCCTTTTCTTTTAGTCGTTTGCCACAGTGGCGGAACCATCGGTTTCGTCTACTGGTAGTCCTTACACGGACGATTTTTCAGAAGCTTCTGAGCCTTCTGTTGAACCACAACAGCCTGTTGTTTCCGAGTTTCCTGACGGGGGACCGGTTCTCGCTGAGCAACCCTTTGGAGGACCAGTTGAGTTCAATTGGCCCTTTTCGGACCCTGTGTCTGAATTGAGATTAGGAGCTGATTTCCTTTATCTTACATCGGGTTCACCGTTTGTTGCTGTTGTTTTTCCTCCTAGTCCTCGCCGTCTTCTGCGTGATTTAACGGCAGGATCAACCATGAGTGATTCTGGTGAGGAAATTCCGGGGTCTGATGACTATCAGCGCATCCCTCATAGATTGTTTGAGGGAGACGGTTCCGAGCTGGCTACCACATCGTCAGCCAATCCTTCTTTGCCACAGGGATACAGATCTCTGGGTCAGATCATTTCAGCTGCTGCCTCTATGGGGATATCATATCCCGCGTCGAGACCAGCTGCCACTACACCCGGGGTGTCCCCTTCGACGCCCGTCACTTCTGTTCCCGTTCGGCCCACTGTTTGTGTGGCTGCCTCTTCTGCTGTTGTCTCAGCATCTGCTACCAGGGCTGGGCCAACTCCGGAGGACATTTACGTAGCTACTGCTATACCAGAGAATATCTCTCCGGAGGAGTATCGGTTGTTTTTACAACAGCCGAACGCCGGAGCTGGACAGATTCCCCAAGATCCTTACCGATCTTTCTTTCCGGACTATGCACAAGACGGCACTCCCGTGTATGGTTTTCCGGGTCAGCTTGACGAGCATGGGGACATTTTGCGCCTTCCTGCTCCTGAGGCTTATCTTTATGTTCAAGGTTTACCGTACAACCAGGCTTACAACCCGCAGGGACAGCCTTTCCAAGGCCAACCCACAGGCCAACCTGGCTATCAGTACGACCCACAGGGACAACCCATTCAAGGCTACTCTGCGGGCCAGCAAGGGCCATTGTACAATCCGCAAGGACCATATTACAGCCCTGTTGGTCAACCTGCTCAGCCTCAGCCGGGGTATCAACCGGGACCGACCTATGGTCCTGGGGGGCAAATCCAGCCTTCTTTACCAATGCAACCGCAGTATCCTGATGTTTCTAACGTTGCATATCAGCCAGGACCACCCTATGGTTCTGCTTCAGGTCAAACTGGTTTCCAGCAAGCACCTGGTCCTGTTCCACCACCAGGCCAACCGGTTCATCTGGTACAACCTGGTGTCCTGCCTCCGGGCCAACCGGCTTATTCGGTGCAACCTGGGGCTCACTTACAACCAGGTCAACCTGCGTAACCAACGCCGCCTGTTTATCCGGGCCAACCTGGTCATTCAGGCCAGCCCCCTCACTCAGGTCAACCTGTTCATTCAAGGCAGCCCTCTCATTCCGTTCACTCTGCTCAACAGCCTGTTCATTCAATGCCGCAGTCAAATCACCAGCTGCGCCCTACGTACCAGGCTCCGCAGGGTTCCACTTATCAGCAGTCTACTCATCCTCAGAGTGGTTATTATCCTCATGGTCAGTCTCAACCGAACTATAACCACTCTGGAGGCTCTCAGTATCATCCTCCTCCACCCGGTTCTACCTACGCTCAGCAGCCAAATCCAAACGCTACTTATACAGGGCAGACACCTAATCAGGGCCCGAACCCTGGTTATCAAGCCCCGCACTATGGTTACCAGCAGCCAAATCAGTCTGGTTATACGAACTATGCCCCCTACGGTCAGAATCCTCAGGGACAGAACCCATGGGGGCAGGGATATTCACAACCATCGTGGAACGCAGGTACCGGACCTTATCCTGGGACTGGCATGGTAGTTAACCCCCCATTGCCGTTCCTGGCTACCTTGGACCTACCGGACGTTTCGAAGTTGACCAATGATCCGATCGCTCATAATCCATATTGGCCCCCGGTTCCCACCAAGATACCAGGTGACTGTCCCAAGTTTGAGGGCAAAGCTGGAGAAGACCCCCAGGCGCATGTGATGATGTATCACCTCTGGTGTTCGTCTAACTCTTGGACCGACGATTCGATTCGTCTGCGTCTTTTCCAGCGTACTTTAACAGGAGCTGCTGCTAAGTGGTACATAGAGCTATCCCGTGGTGTTTTTCAAGATTTCAACTCGTTAGCCATGGCTTTCCTCACGCATTTCCAGTTACCGGTCCGGTATGAGGCCGGGACGCACCTCCTGTCTTCTCTGAAGCAGGACACGGCCACTCACATCTCTGATCACATCCATGAGTGGCGGCGCCGTCGTCGACTGATCAAGTTTCACATACCTGATCAGATTTTGACTCACTGGTTCACCACCTCCTTTATGAATAAAATCGCTCAAGATATTGCGATGGGAGCGTTTGTGATGGAGGAACAAGCTATCGCGCGTGCCCAGTACCTGGATCTTATCTATTCGCAATATGGCACGCTTTATGACATCTTGACTGATGCTCCACGGCCCGGAACTACTAAGGCTCTGCCCACCCCTACGGTGGATGGTGTCATTGGTTCCGTTTCTCAAAATTCGAAGAAGTCTTCGAATGGGAAGCAGAAGGCTAATTCTTCCAACAATACCTCTGCTAATCCCGCCTCATCCGATTCTGGTAAAACTGCGGAGGTGAATGCCGTCCAGGCCAATCCTGCGGACAAATCCTCCAAGGGGAAGAAGAAGGGCAAAGGCAAATCAAAATCTGATGCCCCAAAACCGGAATCTAAATCTCGAACTGAGGATGGCTCCCAACGTAAGCCGAAATTCCCTTGCCTCATCTGTGAAGGTGACCATTACACTAAGGATTGTCCACGACGGTCCGAAATTAGTCAACTTCTTAAAGGCTCAAAAGGGACTCCGGCTATTTTAAAAGAGCCATTTCCATCTCAGCAGACCCAGATGGTCGAACAGGGCTCATCATCTGCGCCGTTTGGGTCTCAGGTTTTCATGATGAAGACTAATACACCTATCACTATCGCTACGAGATCGAAGGATTACAATAGTCAGCAACAGGCACCCGGGAAGGCAGTTGCGGAAGGGCCGCCTCCCCCACCTATTTCTGGTCCGTTGGAAATCGAGAAGCCGACTCTCGAACCCGTTGTGAAGCCACCTCCCAAGGGTGTTCTTCGGAGATCCTCTTATAATCCAAATGCTCGTGCCGCTCAACATTACAGTATCGTTGAGGATCTGGCACAGGCGCCATGTGCCATGTCTGCACTTGAGGTTCTTCAAAGTTGTCCTTCACAATGGAAGGCTTTACTGTCTGCCATCGGTGGTATCGATCCCGCCGACTCGAGCCTTCTCACCTTTGATCTAGAGAATTTTACTCCCCGGCTTCCACATCAAATTTGCTTTGGTCATTCAAGTCGGGATTAACGGTCTGAACGTTCATAGGGCCGTCGTAGATGAGGGTGCATCTACTTGCGTTATGTCCTCCGCTTGCTGGAAGGCCATTGTCTCTCCAGCCTTGTCATCGTCTCCCAATGCCCTTGAGGCATTTGATGGTCGGGAATCTAAACTCCTGGGAGTTCTCGAGAGTCTTGCGATCACATTACAGGGAAAAACTGTCAATGTAGAAGTGGAAGTGGTTGACGCTAAACTCAACTACAATATACTTCTTGGCCGCAGCTGGACCCATGCCATGCTCTGCGTGCCGTCTACTGTCTTTCGATTCATTAAGTTCCCCCATGAGGGCAAGATTGTTACGGTAGATCAGTTGTCATTTTTCACCTCTAGCTCTGAGAACAACGTACCATACGTGGATCAAATTCCGAATCCCCCAGACAGCATAGGACCTGGTCTTTTCAAAGACCCAGTTCTCATGGGTATATTCCCCGCACCGCCACCGAATACCGCTCAAGTCAACATGTTGTCCAGGACCGATGACCCCTGGCTTATTCCTACACCTGAGCAGGTATATGAGTTTGGAGAATCCATGCCTTTAACGCCAGTAGAGATCAGCTACTGTGAGATTGTTGCCGCATCGGACCCTCCACCTCCTCAGCATGCTCCGATGAGCATGGCTCTCGATGTCTACTCGCAATCCCCCTGGCTTGGTCAGGCTGATTCACCTGATCCTCTCAGAGAGACTTTTCCTTCAGATGAGGCTATCATTGAAACTATGTCTCTTGAGGAGCTGCCCTGGGGTGATGGACATCATCGCTCCTCGTTTATGCCCAGCTTGGGGGCAATGACTGATTGTCTGGAGCGCTATGCTACTCAGGTTCCTTCCCCTCCTCTTCAAACACCGATCTTGACGCACGAGGTCTTTTCAGAGGGTAATCTGAGTAACATTACTCAAACTGTTTCAATCAACATCTCTGTTAAACCAGGGATTGTTGAGAACATTCATGTGGGTGTGACTTGTTCTCCCAAGGAGATTCAAGTCTATACTGAGCTTTTCAAAGAATTCAGAGATGTTTTCGCATGGTCTTACGAAGAAATGTTGGGAATTGATCCAAGTATTGTCGTGCACGAGATTCCAACCTACCCAGGTGCGAAACCCGTGTGCCAACGCTTACGTCCCATGCATCCTCGGAAAGCCGCCGCCATCAAGG
Organism: Pinus albicaulis; assembly: GCA_034641835.2. Lineage (NCBI taxonomy): Eukaryota > Viridiplantae > Streptophyta > Pinopsida > Pinales > Pinaceae > Pinus > Pinus albicaulis. The sequence goes on along the minus strand of CM076572.1, from coordinate 623,935,979 downwards.
CAGAAGTTGAAAAACTTCTGAACGCGGGTTTTATTTATCCTATCCGCCTTACAGAATGGGTGTCCAATATCGTCCCCGTTGATAAAAAGCAGGGTACCATTCGAGTCTGTGTGGATTATCGCGATATCAATCACGCCTGTCCTAAGGATAATTATCCCACTCCGTTTATCGACCAGATTATCGACGAATGTGCCGGGAGTGAGATCTATTCCTTAATGGACGGTTTCTCAGGCTATAACCAAATCAATATTGCACCCGAGGATCAACATAAGACCACATTCATCTGTCCGTGGGGCACTTTCGCGTACAAAAAACTCCCGTTCGGCTTAAAAAACGCTGGCGCCACGTTCCAGCGCGCGATGTCCTATGCTTTTCATGATATTCGCCATATCGTCCAGCCTTATCTGGATGACTTTCCAGCCCATTCGGGTAAGCGAGAGGACCATCCTGAGCATCTCCGCCAGATATTCCTTCATTGCAGACGCTACAATATCAGGCTCAACCCTCATAAGTGCGTCTTCTGCGTCGATTCTGGCCGTCTTTTAGGCTTTATAGTCTCGAAAGACGGAATTCACCTTGACCCTCTAAAGGTTGAGGCCATCATAAATCTCCCATCACCCTCCTCCCTGTATCAGTTACAGAGTCTACAAGGGAAAGCGAATTTTCTTAGGCGCTTTATCCGAATTATGCCGAGGTGGCCAAAGGATTCACTCGTTTGTTAAAGCAGAATGTTCCCTTTCACTGGGACGAAATTGCTCAGGAATCCTTTGAGAAGCTAAAGACATTGCTAGTCAATGCTCCGCTGCTTCGTCCTCCAGACTACCACCGCGACTTTACTTTGTATCTAGCCGCCGCATTAAGCACCATCGCCATGGTCTTGGTGCAGGATGACGAGAACGGTGACGAACATGTCGTTTATTACCTATCTCGGAACCTTCTCGACCCGGAAACGCGTTATGCACATGTCGAGAAGTTGGCCTTAGCAGCAGTACATGCCGTACAACGCTTTTGCCATTACATCCTTTTGCGTACGATAACAGTGGTTTCAGACTGCAACCCTATGACGTATATTCTTTCTAGACAATTACTAGGGGGCAAGTACTCCAAATGGATCGTCATCCTACAGGAGTTTGACTTGGAGTTCACCACTGCCAAGTCAACTAAATCACTGGTCTTCGCGGATTTGATATGTTCTCTCCCTACAGACTCTGTTCCTTCACACTCAGAAGATCATATACCGGACGAAACGTTGTTTCTTATTGATACTCGTGATCCTTGGTACGGTGACATCATAGTGTATCTTCAGACCGCTACATTTCGGTCTGAGTTGGATAAAGCTGCCCGCCATCGGATTCGGCACCAGTCCCAACCCTACCGTATCGTAGGAGATACCTTATATCGTATTGGAGTAGATTCGGTGCTCCGACGATGCCTTACCTTGGAAGAGGCTGAGAAAGTCTTGAATGACTGCCACAGTGGCGCCTGTGGCGGACACAGGTCCGGATATGCTACTGCCCAGAAGATTCTGAGGGCAGGATATTTCTGGCCTTCCATATTCAAGGATTGTATCACTGCAGTCCGTAAATGTCATCCGTGCCAGATTTTTCAGCGCAAGATGCGCGCGTCGCCATTGCCTTTGCATCCCGTTATTACCGTCGGCCCTTTTGCGAAATGGGGCGTGGATTTTATGACGTGTAACCCTCACTCGGCCGGGGGGCATGCGTATATCATTGTCGCCGTCGACTACTTCACTAAGTGGGCCGAGGCGATGCCTACACTAGCTGCTGATGGAAGAATGGCTGCTTCATTTATATTCAACCACGTTATTGCACAATTCGGGGTTCCTCAAGCCATCGTCACTGATCATGGTACTCATTTCCGTGATTACATGATGACGGAGCTAACTTCAGCGTTGGGCTTACGTCACGATAGCTCAACACCATACTACCCTCAAGCGAATGGTCAGGTTGAAGCGGTGAACAAGGTTTTGGTCACCATGCTTCAGCGAACGGTTGGGATTCATAAATCCAGTTGGCATCTCCAACTATTCTCAGCTCTCTGGGCATACCGAACATCTGCTAAGAGTGCAACCGGGTTCACACCATTCCAATTGGTGTACGGTCTGGAAGCTACTCTGCCGGTTGAATGTGAAATTCCTTCGCTTAAATTAGCCATAGAGCTCTTACCGGATACCTCCCCTGAGGAAGAACGTCTTTTGTATCTCGAACGATTGGATGAAACCCGTCGATTAGCTGCTTTGATCATCGAAGCACAAAAGAAGAGGGTCAAAACTCATTTTGATCAAACTGTTTCTCCCCGTTCTTTCATTGAAGGAGACCTCGTTCTCTTGTACGATCAGGCACATGATAAGCTTGGAGCTGGTAAACTCCAGCCTATGTGGCATGGTCCCTATATAGTAAAGCGTGTTTTGAAAAATGGGGCCTACGAGCTTATAGATTACGAAGGAGTTCCACTGGCACAGCCCAGGAATGGGCTGTACCTTAAGAAGTACTACGCCTGAAGTGATTTCTTGGTGTGGTGTGTGTACATAGGTGTGTGATTGTCATTTGTGTGCATAGTGTGGTGTGCTTTGTAAACATTTTTCTGCTGATCGGGTCTTCCTGGTTGTGCAGATGTCTATTCATCCATTTGTTGGTTTCGTGGATGGTGCCTCCCGCAGTACCAGGAATCTGTCTTCCGCAGCCTGGGTAATCTACGATCCTGCTGGTGAGTTGATTAACCTGCAAGGTGTGTGTTTAGGACGTACCACGAACAATATCGCGGAGTATAGTGCCGTGTTGGAATTATTAACCGAGGCAGTAAACCTTGGTATCCGTGAATTGCTCGTGTACCTAGATTCACAACTTGTAGTGTTACAGCTGAACGGACACTATTCTGTAAGGAACCCTTCCATCTTACGTCTGTATTTGCGTATTCGATTACTGGAAAGGAATTTTGACTACATTACATATCATCATATACCCAGGCATTTGAATACATTAACAGATGCAGTAGAAAATTTGGTATTAGACAGGCATTTGCGCAATTTATAATCATCATCACATGTAAAGAAAGACTCATCCAGAAATATATATGCATATATATAGATATTGAAATGTTTACATAGAGTGTGTCATGTAAAACTCAAAAAATATACATAATTGTCTTAATACATCCTGAGACACTGTGTCTCTCAAAAAAATAGGTGTGGCTAAATCCTAGAGACTAATCCGTATGGTGCTCATGATAGCACGTCACTGCACGCACTAGGCGCCTCAGGATTCGGTGGATCCGGTTCGGAACTCCCACCGTATGGCGCTGGTATGCCATCGGTACATCTGATAGTCGGGCATAGTCTGGGATCCCATGGGCAATCCCCTCAAGGTTCTGGATCAGGTCCTCTCCTCCGGTGCCTTCCCCCTGGATCTCAGGGGCGAGTTGTGTCCTCCGGGAGATGGGAGACATCCCGGCTGGTCTCTCAGGTCCTACATCTGCATGCATATATAATTGTGTCAAGACGAATGTGTATTAACAAAAAAAAACATATAAACATAAAATCAAAATATGAGGTCTTACCCAGCTCCTCGTCCCAGTCGTCTCCTTCTGGTAGTGGGAGATCTGGGTCTCCGGTAAAGTCAGTTCCCGAATAGGGCCAATCTTCCACGACGATCAGTTGGCGCCGTAGCCACCTAAAGAACTCTGGCCTCCAGGACATCTGTTGGCCACCTCCAGATCTGGGCATCAGTGCTGCCCAGCGAGCCATTCGCGGCTCTCATGGTACCGGACTCGCCACTGCGGCCCCTTGGCCCTGGAAGATTGGTATGCGTTCCAGAATGAACGATACCAAGATGGAACCATACCCGAACTGCTTCAGTTTCCCCTGTTTTCACTTTGTGAGCTGCCTTTTCATGTTGATGGTTACTGCTTCTGCCCAGTTGAACAGTAGGGGACCCATGCATTCTGAGGCTAACAGGAGTTGAGTCTTCGTGGCCTTGTGCGGAGCCTGCGACCCAGCAGCCCGCGTAATGGTGTGGAGAACTACTCTCAGTGCTAGATCAGGGATGGTGGAGATGTATACCTTCTTGCTTCCTGATCCTGTTTGTGCCCCTCGGCACACCCGCGCCATTACCCGTTCCATCTTTTCCCCGGATGGTCTGCTCCCAGTCAGTACAGGGATTGGACCTCTGCGGGACAATCCAGTAATGAAATAAATGTCAGTGACCTCCAGTTCTAACACCTGGTCTCGTAGCCTGAACACTTGTTCATTTTCATCCCAGATGTTGATTAGATATTGGAGGAGCTCGAGCTGAGCTCGTAAACATGGCGTGAGGAAGAACTTTTTCAATCCACAGTCTCTTAGAGCGTTCATGCAAGCTTGGCTTTGCATGGCCTCTTCATCCTCATCTCCGTGCTCTCGTTCCTTCCATTCGATTGCCATTTTGAGTGGTTATCTGCATTCACATGATCAAAAACCCCTGATTAGATCTTTGGTGAGCTTCAAATTTCAAGAAATTTGGTGTAAATACCAGAATTTTAGGCGAAAAATTAGGTTCGGCCGCTGGCGCGAGCCCTTTAGTAAAAAGAGCTCATTGGCGCGGGTCCGTGCCCGATACTCGCGCCACTGGGCCCGACCCTAAAATTTTAAAAGTGGCCACACAAAGTTGATTTCTAAAAGGAAACCATTAAAAAATGTATGGAAATGAAGAGCTAAGGAGTGCCTATTACCTGTGACAGACGAGAAGCTGAATGGTTGCCTGGATTGGTCGTAATCACCGTCAGAAGATTCTGTTCCAAAAGGACCACGGTTGCTTTCCACAAGGTAAATAGTAAAAAGTAATTTCATTTTTTACCCATTAGACATATTTATAACTTTTTCGACGTTGAATGAGCTTTAAAAGTTATTTTTGTCAAATATTTTCATATGTTATGTCAAAAATGGATTTTACGCTTGCTTGGTATGTGCAGCAGCAGGTTTTTGCGACTTAAAAAGATGGAGACGAGTTGTATTTTATACTTTTTCGGACTCGGTAAATACACGAAAAAGTCACTCTGGAGTCATCTTTCAGCTCTTTTCTGACTCTCTAAATATGAAAAGATCGCCGAGGCCCTTGTCGTTTCGATCTCGTTAAAATGGACACGAATCGACATTCACCCATTATAAGTTTAACCCTTTTTCGGGCTGGGATGGATTGATTACGAAAAAGGAATACCCTAGCCTATCGCGACTAGGAGGTTTTACCGGGTATTGTTTTCTACCTTTTCGGATCTCGGGAACTATTTACGAAAAGGGACCTGTGGAGTTTTCTTTTCCGCTGTCTTTTCAAACTCTCTAAACATGAAAAGACGCCGAGTTCTTCCTTTGTCAGACTCGTTAAACCCTGATGACATTGGATTTCGTCGAAATGACGTTCTCCGAGTTTCTCCTTCCTAGGACTCGTTAAATGCACTAGGATGGATTCGTCCGAAGGACGGATTTATATGACAAGCATATGGTATCCTCTTCAAGCTTGTGTAAAAATAAAGAGGTACTCACCGAAATGGTGGGGGGAAAATGGAACCATCGTCGTTGTCGTCGGCAGTATGTCGCTCTTGAACATGGCACTTGTCTGCATTCGTGTCGGGTTGGGGACATCTCATCTCGTTGCTTCACTTTTCCTCCATGGGTTTGGGTAATCTCTTTTGACCTCTCATCTGTTCACTGCCTCGTCACCATGACCTCTGATCCGTTGATGTCAAATACTGCCAAGTCCACTATCGTGCCGTTCATGTGTTCAAGAGAAGTTGGCCTCTGCAAATATCAACCTTCCTCTGTTTCTCATACGATCCTGATTCACAACAAAACATCATGTTCCTCTGTCTCGTGTCGATGATGTGGGAATCATTATGGCCCACCTTCGATCAAGGTCACTTCCTGTCGACATCAACTCATTATCCAGGAAGTTGGTCTAGAGACTCCTTCTGGTACCTTGGAGCCTGCATGCCTCAATGGCAGGTTCGTCGCATTCGACGAGAGGTTTACATCATTGGCGTCCGATCGAGTGATTCTGCGGGTGTTCGACGTCAGTTCATTTATTCGCACGCCGTAGATTGTACCTGTAGTACCTTGGGGACCATTGTCATTATTGGTGGTTTCTCTCGCGTCGGTTAACAGATTTCATCATTGGCTGGTAATCCGACGATGTTCTTGCATGTTCGACTTCAGCTCACATATTCACATGCACGAACTTGTACTTTTTTGGGTCGAGATGGAGCGCAAGACCCTGGATTGTGTCTGTTGTAATCCAGGCTGCGATTGTGGATTATTATCATTATGTACATGACTCACTGATTGGATGGCTGCGACCATACCTGAGTCTATTTATTTGATCTTAGTTGGATGGCTGCGCCCATACCCTGGATCCGGATTATAGCATACTCTGTTTCAGATGGCTGCGTCCATACCACTTATACATCATGTATTTGAGATATCAGTTGTATCTTTCTGCGCAGGTTTTCCGACGGCGGGCCCTCAGTTGGACATGTTCTCGTAAAGCATTTCACCCCTCTCCCTCTCGGGCCTCATACTTTAGGGGGCATCTGTTACACAGTAATTTGTCACCGTCCTTACCATTCCCCAACCCGCACAATGGAGGACCCATTCTGTGACCTGTGAACATTGTCATGCCTTGAAATCATCATCAATGCATCCCTCTGAACATGAGCTTTATTTGCCCTTGAGACATCTCCTTGCAAAAGTCATAAAAAACAGCCCTTTTAGCATTGGCGCGGGAAAGCAGTTCAGTACTCGCGCCAATGGGGAAATTAATGCAAAGAGGTCGCGCCACCTGGCGCTCTGTCATAGAGCCGTAGTCGCGCCACCCAATTTGGGAGTTGTTTTTTAAATATGGATGGCGGGAGCTGAGTTCTAACAAATTCACAAACCATCACCTATCTTGAGTTGGGAGGTTGGCTGCGGGAGTTCTATGGAGGGAAGTGGTTTTGCCACCTCCCATGGAACCTTCCTTGTTGATAGGGCCAATCCCATAATAATAGGGATCCCAACTCCTCCTTCCCCATCTATAAAATCTTGCTCAGATCAATGGCAAGCTAGGCTTGAAGTGCCTAAGCTCTGAATCTCCATATTCCCAAGGGCCTTTGTGTTGTAAAGCACCCTCTCTTTCCCTTAAGGCTGACTCAAGTAAGGAGACCATTGTCACGAGACTCTGGAGAGGTTTTCCCTTTCCTTGGCAAGCTTTGCGAGACGTGGACGACTGGAAACCCGTTCGAAGGAGACCGCGACGTCAGAACTTGGTTGTAATCTCTCTTCGCTGGTTATTTTAATAGATGATTATGAATTAGAAATGGACAAGGGAGAATGAGGTAAAATGAGGTAAAGGAAAGCACAAATTTGAGGCTCAACAATTTGTTGGAAGAGTTTGTGAAAAAGATTAATTCTAATGCAATGAGGATCTCCTAAAACATAAAAGAAAATACTGAAACAAACAGTAACTTAGAATGTTACAGTGAAATCTCATTCATTTGATAGAGGTTTATTGGAAGAGCTTGAGAAAAAGATTACTATAATGTAGTAAGGATCTCCTATGAAAATGCTAAAACAACTTATAACATTACAACTAAATCTCATTCATGAGTTAGAGGTTTATTGGAAGAGCTTTTGAAAGAGATTAATCATAATGTTATAAGGATCTTCTATGAAACAAAACAATCAATAACTCACAATATTACAACTAAGTCTCATTCGTGAATTAGAGGTTTATTAGAATAACTTTTGATAGAGACTAACTGTAGTATAATGAGGAGCTTCTATGAAAATGTTGAAACAACTTATAACATTACAACTAAATCTCATTCACGAGTTAGAGGTTTATTGGAAGAGCTTTTGAAAGAAATTAATCATAATGTGATAAGGATATTCTATAAAAAAAAACAATCAATAACTCATAATATTACAACTAAGTCTCATTCGTGAATTAGAGGTTTATTGGAAGAACTTTTGAAAGAGACTAACTATAGTATAATGAGGATCTTCTATGAAAATGTTGAAACAATTTATAACATTACAATTAAATCTCATTCATGAGTTAGAGGTTTATTGGAAGATATTTTGAAAGAGATTAATCATAATGTGATAAGGATCTTCTATGAAATAAAACAATCAATAACTCACAATAACTGAGTCTCATTCGTGAATTAGAGGTTTATTGGAAGAGATTTTGAAAGAGACTAACTGTAGTATAATGAGGATCTTCTTTTTAACTAAATAACAGAAAATTAAATGCTAATAACTCAGAATATTACAATTGAATCCCATTCATTTAATAGAGATGTATTGGAAGAGCTTGAGAAAGAGACTAACTGCAATATCATGAGGATCCTTTATCTAAGCAAATGACTTGAAACATAATGCTAAAAGCTATGATTTTAGAAAGCCATCTAAGTAAGGAAATTTGACAAAACAGAATTGAGAATGACTTATTTAGAAAACATGTAAAACCTCCTCGAATAGCAGGGGCCCTCTGCTACCAATTCAGTGTAATACCTTAGCTCCTTGAAGATGTGATCAAAACAACATCAAAGAACTTCTTTATTGATAAACTCACAAATCTACATCCCATTCCATCTTAAGCTTTGTTACAAAACACTCTATAATTCCTTCTCTTCTTCTCCTCTTTTTGACACCCATGATAGGAGAAAGCTTCCCATATTTATACAAAAATATGAGAGGTTATCTCATTAATGAGAGTCCATGAATCTCTCCCTCTATCTCTAGAGTTACAATCAAAATAGGAAATGATAAGACACATGTATTTTTAGAGTTTCAATGCAAAATAGGAAATGAGACACATATCTTCTTAGAGTTTCAATACAAAAAAGAAATGATACACATATCCTCATGATCCCATGATCTTCTCCACTCAAATTCGAATTTGGTTTTGGTAGGCCACATAAAGGTCTTTTAGAAGCTTCCCTTTGAACTACACATGGTAACAATCTCATCCCACTTGTTAGGTATAAGCATATGCACATTATTTTCTAATTTTTAACCACAAATTCACTTAAAAATGCAAAGAATTAATCAAGTTTGGAAAAACATAAATGTAACCCAATAGTGGTAATGGTAAGGTAAATGTAATGAAATGGAGGTGGAGTGAAGGTGGTAATATGGAAATACAAGTGAAAATGTAATGAAAGTGAATGACAATTTCAAGGCCCAACAATTTGATGTTGTGGCAGCCCTCGCGAAACAAATTACAAGGTTGGCTGGATAGAAAGATCCTGGAATTTTTGCTCCAAGAGAATAAGAGCACTAACTTGTCTGCCAAATAGTGGGTCCAGAAATATATTGATACATAGCTGAATTCCATCACTGTATAAGAGACGACACAATCACTAAGTGGACTCCTGAATTGATCCAGAAAGTAGATAAGTTTGATAATAAGATCACTCGCGTGGTAGATCATTGGATCGACCGGATCTTGGGAGGCTTTGTGACTGAATTTTCCATTGACCAGTTTGTATCATACTTTGAAGTTGAACGAAGATTTTTCGAAGGCCCTAGAGGTAAATTTTTGTGCTCATTAAAATTATTACTGAAAATTCTATTGTGTGAAAAGGGTTGTCTGTGAAAACATGCTGCTTGAATGCATCAAAGAGGTTCATCTACGCACAGTGGGAGAATCTATCGTTAAGACTGAAAAATTCATTTATAGCCCCCTGAAGCCTAGATTTGATAGTGAACCTAAACTAGAAACTGCTAGTTCAAGTGATTTTGGAGGAGAAAGTGCACCTTTTAGTCTATTTCCCACCCCATCCACTCCAATTCTGTTGTCGCACCAAAGACCACCCACTCCACCATGCAGTCCACCTCCACCTCCCCCAGAAGTAGCAATGGCTGCATCAATGATGTTTCCTAATTTCAGAGGTATCAGAAATGAGGATACCGAACACTTGGTTTGTGACTAAGGCTCAGTAGGTTAACAATAATGATATCAAGAAAGTGAAGCTAGATACTTCCTTCAAAGATTGAGCATTAGATTGATACATGAGGTATGTTCAATATAACCCTAATGCCACTTTGGAACAGATAAAAGAAACCCTAAAATAACAGTTTAAAAATCCTAAGTAATACATGTAGCTGGTGACTGAAATGAAATAGATCCACTAGGAAGTTAATGAGTCTGTGTGGGAAGCAGATCAACAGTTGAAGTGTGTCATCAAAGACAGTGGGTCCGTTATTGTTGATGCTCATCATAAGGAATGGTTCACTGCTATGTTTCTCCCACATCTGCGTCAGCCCTTAGGTCAACAAAAGATTGCCACACTTACTGAGGCTATGGAGGTCGCAATGAAGCTGGAGGCTACACCAACACCTATTGCACTCGGGACTCAACAAATATAGAATTAGTTGGAAGCCATGCATCTAGAGATTCAAATTCTGCACTACAACAAAGGCAAGGAGACGTGCATGAAGATATGGTGTATAAAATGCAAAGTTTCTGGGCACCATAAAGATCAGTGTCCTATCTTCACTAATTATTTGAATGATGGAGGTCCCAGCCCATTGAAGAGCATTGTCTGGTGTACAATCTTTCAGGTTGCTGGATTTCATGACACTTATTCCTATCCAAGGATTGGGAAGTACTAGCCTGAATTAAAGCACTTTTTTTGTAGGTTTTGTTCATCATTAGGGCATAATGAGCAGCACTGTCGCACCTATGATATGATGATGGATAAATCTGAGATATACAAGATGTAGACTAAGTATTTTTCACCAACATCCCCTTCTGGGTGCGGAGAATCTTCAGGTAGAGGAAGAGGCTGAGGAGGTGGGTCAGCTGGTGGAAGAAGTGGACAAGTCATATGTTATAATTGTGGAGATGTTGGCCATTATGCGCATGACTGTTTGAATCCCACACACAAATCTTTCATTCATTGTAGACAACTTGATCATGTGCTTGAAGATTGTCTTGTCTTGATTGTTAAAATGCAGGAGAGAAAGATGCAGGCCTTGACGCAAAATCTTCAAATGGTGCACGCTGAAACCTGCGAGGAGGATCCAAGTCTGAATGTGATTACAAGGAGCTACATAGCCACCAATGAAGATCAGGGAAAGAAACCAGCTACTGGTGTCTAGATCCTTCAAGAACCAGAAAATAAAACAAGAGTTGATCTTGAGCACGTAAAATATGTCGAAGATTGCAACAAGAAATAGTGAAATTGGCATCCGGAAACATCATCCTTGATCCTAGTGAAAAATAAGCACCTACACTAGGTGGGGCCCACATAGGGTATTTTTAGGTGTATGTCTATTTTTAGAATGTTGAGAAAAATCTATTTATAGCGGGAGTCTATTTATAGATGGATGAGAAAATCCTATTTATGGATCAGTTTCTATTTTTAGATGCATGGGCAAAGTCTATTTATAGATCTCATGTCTAAAAATAGAATGCATATCGATTATTATTAGCCCTTAATAATAACCAGAGAATAAATAACAATCTATTCTCTTGAAGCACTTGATTTCGATTAACTAATGTGGAAAACAAGTTGATTGAAGGAATTATGCATTCCAAGGTTGGTTGGTGGGACATGCACAGTGGACTTCATTGTAACTGAGTGATACAAAGTTGTAACAGAGCTAGAAGAGTAGTTATGTGAGTTGTTATTTATTTTAACTCAGTTAAGTGAGTTAAACTCAGTTGTGCTAGTTGTAACTAATGATACACTAGAAAGAGATCAATGAATTAATTATTTAATTAATTCAGAAGTAGTGCTCTCACATGCAACTGAATAAATACTACAGTTAACTACTTGCATGTCAGATCCAATGAAGACCCAGTGGAGAGATAGGTGAAAGGGTCTAGTTGACTATTAGTTGTGACTATAGTGGTGCATTCAATGCAACCACACACACATTGGAGATTCCTATGAGGATTGCGTAGTCAAGGCAAGGCAAGATCGAATTCATTTAGGGATCTTCTTCAGCAGGGATTGTGCAGTGGAGGCAGGCTGTCAGGAGGTAGTAAATTGGTGCATGTGTGAACCAATTTTGTATGACAGTGTGAGACGATTGTATATTGTACTGAGAGCTCTTTGAGCATAGATTTGTATGAGATTGTTTCATGATCCATGATATACATAATATATTATAGTTTGGGTTTTTAGCTTTATGCTTTCCTGGTAAAAACATCTTGTTATGTGCGATTGATTTTTCTTCATGTGCTTCCAATTGGCAATTTAATTTCTGCAAAGAATTAAGTAGAAGGATTATGTATTTAATAGTGGATATAATTGTTAGATCAAGAGATTCTGGTAATACATCACAATATTGTTTAAATTTCTACATGGTATCAGAGCGAAGAAGTTTGCAATATTGAAGAAGTGTTGAGTTTTTGTTGGTGGAAACAATTTGAAATTGCTGCAAGAATTTCTTGGTGTGACAGTTGAGTAAACATCGAAATGGCTTTCAATGGTTTGCAGCTAGAGTATGCACTCGAGGGCAACTCGAACTACATTGCATGGAAGGAAAGGATGGAGGTAGTGCTTGAAGATAATGTCTTGAAGGAATTCATCGACAGAGATTTTCCTAAGCCCACTTCGACGGATGCTGCATTACTTGACACATGGAAAAATAAAGTAGCAAGGGCGAGTAGGATTATGTTGGAAGGTGTGAGAGACCATATTGTCTCAAGCCTTCATGGGAAAGCCACTCCATATGCTATGTGGAAGGCTTTGATGGATCTTTTCCAAAGCAGCAACAACCATAGGAAATTGGCGCCGAAGGATAAACTCAGAAAGATCAAGATGGAGAAGAACGACACTATTACAGTATACTTAACAAAGTTTGTCCAATGCAAGGATGAGATTGGGAGTGTAGGAGTAAGTGTTGATGATGATGATTTGGTGAGCTTGAATCTCTTGGGACTTTCTAAGAGTTGGCATAGTTATGAAGACTCTATCAACGGACGGGAAAAACTGCCAGATTAGGAACGACTGTGGTCGGATCTAGTGTAGGAGGAGTTCAGGCAGAATACCAGAGATGGCTCTTCATCAAAGCATGATGATGAAGAGGATTTTTCTTTGGCTTCCAAGGCTAATAAGGGGAAGGGGAATAAATTCCATTCTAAATCTGAGGCAGGTGAAGATGGCAAGGAGCACAACATGTCCAAAGTGAAGTGTTTTCACTGTCATGAGTATGGACATATTGCCACAAATTGTCCACATAACAAGAAGAACAAGATGGCCATTGGAGCTACAGCTAGTGAGGCTCTTGCCTCACAATTTGAGCTTGACTTCTCATTGATCGCATGCGTGGTGTCAAGTGCATTGGGATTGGGGTGGTACTTGGATAGTGGTGCTTCCTTTCACATGAAGGGGGATGAGAAAATTTTCAGTGACTTGGAGGAGAAAGATCTCCAAATGCATATTGAGTTGGGCGACGATGGGCGATACAGTGTGACAGAAATTGGTACCAGTACCTTTCAGAGGGTATCAGGTAAACTCTTTCATTTAAAAGATGGTGTGCATGTTCCAGGTTTGAAGAAAAATATAATCTCAGTTTTAATGTTAAAGGATAGAGGCTATGATATTGTCTTTACTGAAGGAAAAATTTTCCTGCGACACAAAGCAACAGGGCAAACCAAGAAGGTTGGGATTCAAGTTAAGAATCTATATAGACTTGAAGTAGATGGGATTTCTACTGAGCTTCCTACTGTTGGGAAGTGTGAGAAAGCCATGCAATTGATGCTTGAGAGGGAGTTGGATTTGCATGCAGGTAAGAGTGAACCTCAGGATGTGGAGCAGCCACAAGATGAGGATCATGGAGTGGGCGCAACCACTAATGCGGAGAAATTTTGTGCTAGATGGGCTGAGGGAGTGCATGTATCTATACTACCAGGTGAGAGGTGGGGCGACATGCATGAGTAATCCTAAGAAGAAATTTCTGGGCAGGATTCATTAAGATGGTGTGGATCTCACAAATTGAACCTGGCAACGAGGAGCCCACAGTACATCATTAGAAGGATCAGTTGAATTGATGCAGTTAGATCAAAGTGATAGTGTCAGATACTGGAGCACAGATTAGAGTTGACAGCAAGTGCAGAGTGCATGGGTGCAGAGTTCAATAGCACAGTGGTTCCTGAAGACATGTGCAGTAGCTAAGCAGAAGTCAGAATACTTTGATGAAAGATGCATTATATTGATTCAGTTGTTTGGAGGCTATTTAGTTTCAGAAATGTTGCATGCAAAGGGTGTAGGGCGCATGCATGGAGTTACATGGCGCATGCATGAGGTTTCATGGTGCATGCAAAGGTTGCAGGGCGAATGCATGGAGTTGTGTGTCGCATGCATGGAGTTGCATGTTGCATGCAAAGAAATTCCTTTATTTTTGAGAGGGAGTGTTGAATATTGCAACACGAAATAGTGAAATTGGCATCCAGAAACATCAACCTTGATCCTAGTGAAAAATAAGCACCTACACTAGGTGGGGCCCACACAGACTATTTTTAGGTGTATGTCTATTTTTAGAATGTTGAGAAAAATCTATTTATAGCGGGAGTCTATTTATAGATGGTTGAAAAAATTATATTTATAGATGAGTTTCTATATTTAGATGCATGGGCGAAGTCTATTTATAGATCGCATGTCTAAAAATAGAATGCATGTCGATTATTATTAGCCCTTAATAATAATTAGACAATAAATAATAATCTATTCTCTTGAAGCACTTGATTTCGGTTAATTGATGTGGCAAACCAGTTGATTGAAGGAATTATGCATTCCAAGGTTGGTTGGTGGGACATGCACAGTGGAATTCATTGTAATTGAGTGATACAAAGTTGTAACAGAGTTGGAAGAGTAGTTATGTGATTTGTTATTTAGTTTAACTCAGTTAAGTGAGTTAAACTCAGTTGTTCTAGTTGTAAATAATGATACACGAGATATCATTGAATTAATTATTTAATTAATTCACAAGAACTGGTCTCACATGCAACTGAAGAAATACTACTGTTAATTACTTGCATGTCAGATCTAGTGAAGACCCAGTGGAGAGATAGGTGAAAGGATCTGGTTGACTATCAGTTGTGACTATAGTGGTGCATTCAATGCAACCACACACACATTGGAGATGCCTATGAGGATTGCACATTGAAGGCAAGGAAAGATCGAATTCATTTAGCGATCTTATTCAGCAAGGATTGCGTAGTGGAGGCAGGCTGTAGGGAGGCAATAAATTGGTGCATGTGTGAACCAATTTTTGTATGACAATGTGAGACGATTGTATATTGTACTGAGAGTTATTTGAGCAAAGCTTTGTATGAGATTGTTTCATGATCCATGATATACAAAATATATGATAGTTGGGGGTTTTAGCTTTATGCTTTCCCGGTAAAAACATCTTGTTATGTGAGATTGATTTTTCTTCATGTTCTTGCAATTGGCGATTTAATTTCCGTAAAGAATTAAGTAGAAGGATTCTGTATTTAACAGTGGATATAATTGTTAGATCAGGAGAGTCTAGTAATACATTACATTATTGTTTAAATTTCTATAAAATAAACATTTGTTGAAGTGAGGAAAGAATTCACCGAGGGTAGTGTGTTAACCTTAGGTAGACCATTGCAAGATGCTAGAGGAGATGAATAAGTTAAGAATTTCCTACATGCATGTATGAAATTACTGTTCAACAAGAAGGCAGTGGAAAATCTGCAGGCTCTGATACATAATTTCGCAGAGAAGGGACCGCCGATGGTAAAACAACGCGCGGTCAAAAAAATATACAAAAACAAGAGAAGAACGGGTAGCGAGATGCGCCTAACCACACATATTGGAGCTTGTGAGATGGACCAAGTAATTCTAGATCTGGGATCATATACTAATGTTCTACCAAAGAAAACTTGGAAGTGCAAGGGAGAACCCAAGCTGGACTAGTCTACTATTCATCTGCACATGGCCAACCAGCATAGGATCATCCCTCTTGGGCGGTTGCCTCAAGTAGTAGTGAGTATTTAGGGTGTTAACGTGAAGGATGAATTTGAAGTGATAGAGATCGTAGATGATACTGATATCAATCCTACACTGTTAGGATTGGACTGGGCTATTTATAGGGAAGATTTTATCAATTTGAAGAAACAAAGGATGGAATTTTAAAACAATGGAGTTAGGGTCATCATTCCTCTAGATCCTACAGAATGACAGATATATACGAAGCCAGTGCGCATTGAGGATGAGATTGATCAAATATATAAGCTGATTTTGCACAAAGAAGATTGGATTAACCCAACAACGGATGGAAATCTCAATTGGGAGAAGGACAACTCGTGTTTCTAGGACTCTAATGCGAAGCTCAAAAATTGGAAAACTGATTGCATGAGGTGTATGCGCTACGCTATAATCGTGTGACTCAGTATTTGCGATGTATAACATCTGAGGTATGTGACTTTTCGTGTTATGATGGCTCAATCGATGTTAACAGGTTTATAGGAGAACTGAAAAAAATTATACCTGCAGAACAGAGATTTCGTGTTTTGAATCTAGGTTTCTGCATGACCCCAGTACGTTGGTGGGAGACCTACAAGGGAAACCTGCGCACCTAGGATGAATGCCCAAGAATAATGAGGTTGCGCTTTGAGCAGTCTTCCACCCAAATAACCAAGGTTTTTTGTGGCCGGAGTGACTTGCGCAAGCACCTACCTATGTGGATGGAGGTATGGGGTGAAAATCCAAGGTCTGAGTCGGTTCAAATGTTTATTCATACATTGGGACCGGTACCTACTGCTTGGTTTCTAGAAACAGAGCTACATCAAGGTACTATCAATTGGTTTGCGATGGAAAAAAGCTTCCTGCTAACCTTTAGCTTGGCTAGTGGATTAGATGGCTTAGATGAGGCATTGCAGGATATTAAGGCAATTATCTTTTATGAGTCTCAGCCAAGGGTGGAATGCATTGCGCCAGCTTGGGATGCACAAATGAAATCTCTTGTGAATGTAGGAACCTAACCGTTGAAGAGAACAAAGATAACCTAAGGAATATGATGATCCTTGAGTCTTAGGGCCAGCACACAGTGGCTGGACCCTCACTCACCGCTCTCGACGTAACAAATCCATTGAAGATCAGGCAGGTGAATATTGGCTCCGAGGAACAACCTAAACTAGCAAATATTGAAGACTACTAGGATGATAATACAGTAGGCAAAGTTGCTGAGTTGTTGACAAAATATCAAGATTTGTTCCCTACAAAAGTCTTAGAGCTGAAAGGAATAATTCAAGAACTTGGGGTTATTAATATCACATGGAAACCTGATGCATGCCCAGTGAAACAACACCCATACTAGCTGAATCCTAGATATAAGCATAAGGTGAAATAAGAATTGGACAAAATGGTTGTTGAAGGCATCATTGAACCGATAGAAGAATCTGATTGGGTTAGCCCTACGACCGTACAAGATAAGAATACTAAGGGAGAAATCTAGGTCTGTGTCAATCTGTGCAAATTAAATGATGCTTATGTGCATGACCCATTCCCTACCCCATTATCTGATGAAATCTTGGATAATGTTGGAGGCCAATAAGCATATTCCTTTACCGATGAGATTTCAGAGTATCATCAGATCTGGATTACGCCAGAAGATCAAAGTTAAACCACCTTTGCTACAGAATGGGGATCTTTCCAATATACAGTCATGCCCTTTGGATTGAAGAATGCTCTTGCTATTTTCTCGCGCGTGGTCATTGCTGGTGTTGTAACATCATTTTTTTTTATAAGTTAGCATAAGTAGTTAAATATTTTTTAAAATGTTAAGGTAGGATATGGATGCAAAAGAATGAAAATTTTAAAAATGTTAGGAAAATAATTATTTTTGTAGGCATCCATGTCAATAAAATGTTAGGTGTTAGATGCTTTAAATAAAGAAGGAAAATTAAAATAAAAATTTTAGGGAAGAAAAAAGAAAAAGGAAAGCTTCATTCTGCTTTAAAAAGATTAATTGGCTGTGAGTCTAAATGTGCCTATCGAAAAAGTGTTTTGTATGGTTTAAATTCTAATTATTAATTACATATTCTAAATTTTTAAACCATATTATATACGCCATCATGCATTTTCATTAATCATATATCCCTGCCATTCATTTTCTTTTATTTTATGTTTCATTCCCCGCTTATATATTACCATAAATTTCCATAAATTTCATTACAATTCTCTTCATATCTCCCGACACATTATTCAATAAAGTCCCGACCCCACGACTTCCACATCACCGAAAAACCTTAAAAATTGCGATGTGCGATATCCATCGCATCGCAAGATCGCACAGTTTGTAACTTACCTTTTAAGCGCCCACAAGGTATTTTGTTTAAGTTGTGATGTGGTTGGCCCCAACATAACAACTCCGCCCAGCTTCAGGCCACTTGAAATACATAGATATATCATATATACTATGAAACCTCATAAACCTTACCTTACAGCAGGAAAATTTTTCTGCTTTATAACTCCGCCGATGCAGTGGGCTCCATCTCCATCTTACCACATCATCCTCCGTTAGTGTTAATCACACTTCACATGTTTTAGCATTTAACCCCCTCAATCATAAAAAAACCTTAAGAGTTACGATTTGCGATAGGCATCGGTCCCACCTTACCTGCCACGTCACCTCCTTTCTCCCCGCACTTCGCACTTCGCATCTTTTAGTGTTTACCTCCGCCGCTTATAGCAAAACCTTCCAATTTGTGATTGATATGCGGTCGGGTCCCACCTTCCCTGCCACGTTACCTCTGTACGTCGCATCACATCGCCGATTCAATTTCTCATATCATAAACTATAAAACATGTGAAGTGCGATGCTGGAGCGGATGCGATGCGGATCCAAGATGAAATCTAAACATTTTCAGGTCCGGGTATATGAGTTTTTATGTTGTTTTTTTTTTAAAAGGGTTAAACACGACAGAAAGGACTCGGGTAGGAGATAGACACTACAGGTCAAGACGGGCAAAGGGAATTCATACAACAGAATTTTTCCAACACAAAACTCCATTTTCCAACACGCTACTAAAAGGTGGTGACTCAACAATAGTCTTCCAACAGAACAGGGCCAGAAACACATATGCACTCCTTTTAGATCGATTTCTTTCCTTTCTAGTTAGTTTTTATATATTTCTAATATGCCTTGTCATACATGCATTGATTGTAATTTGTTTTTATTTTTGTATAAATAATTCATTCATAGAAGTATTTGAGGTTGCACCCTTGCATGAGAAGATTTTTGTAAAGCAGAAATTGTGTTACGTATTTTTTATCATCATTAATACAAGAAGGATTCTGAACTTATTTCACACAACTTTGTTTTTCCTCTGTAATTTTTTCCAATTTTCCTAAATCATTTTGTTTTGTCATATATTTAATTATGGTCAAGATAACTAGGTGAGGTCGACTGTGTTTGAGAAACCTTATAATCCCTTCTAAAGCTATAATCATTATAAAGATTGATTTAATTGACAATTTGTTAATTTAAGTCCCTTTAATTTATTAATTGTCAGTATATTGATGATATTAGATATATTTTGTTGAAATTTTGAACACTGTTTAAAGTTTTTCCGGCTTATGATGTATTGAAAATTCGATCTGAATATTTAATAATCATATTCTCTTACACAATTCCAATTAATCTAATCATTAAATCTTAATTAGTGTGTGAGATAAACAAGAAAACCTCACTTATAATTAATGATATTATCTGCAAGATTTAAAAACCTTAACTATTTGATTAAAGTTTATCTTATGCATTGGTACTCCAAATATTTTAAAACAAAACAAAACATTCTAGATGCTTTGGCATGATTATTGACCACAATTATCTCAAAGGACAACATCAGATTGGCACCATTGCCGGGGAGACGAACACTAGAAGCTAAATCTTCTTGGGACAATGATTTTTCCCTTTTCCTTTAATTTGAATAAAGGATAAAGATATAGGTCAAAACCTTTCACTTGGTGATTCCACTGATCCAAGATGGCTCCCTTTAAGCACACTAGATCTCGTTCTGAATATGAGATTGTTAACCATCTACCAGATCTAGAAAGACCCATTAGGGAAGCCTCTTTGAAAAGAAAACATAACATTTCTACTTCTTCCTCTTTAGCCTTACACTCTGAAGAAATTTCATCTGTAGATCCTTTTTTAGTAATATCATCCCAAACTGATTCAACTTAATTACCTCCTAGACTTGTTGAACTTTATTCACAAGGAGTAGATATTCAGTCAACCTTGTTGCCAGAATCACTTGAGTCATATCAAGTCCCATTTTCCCCTCTAGACTCACCTACATCTGAGACAAAATTGGGCTTGCATTTGCACGAATTTAAGCCTATAGATTTTGTTACTCCATTTTATCATCCAATTCCATTAAACTCTAATCAACCAAAAGAGACAATTTCTGTCTATTTTAATCCATTTTTTGAATATAAGGAAGAAGATTTAACAACATCAGTTCAAAAGCTAATTGTTAAAATCCCTTTAAGATCCTCACTTCCTCCTCCTCCTTGACATTCTCCTCCACCCTCTAATACTCATTCACCTACATCTTCATCATCTTCATCATCCATGGCTTTTCAACCCATTATACAAGCTAGGTATGCTGCTCTTGTTCTTCCTAACATCTTGGGAAATTTTCCTGATGGATATCTTAAACATTTACCAAGATTTAATGGAGAAACAGGTCCCTCAGCAGAAGTTCATATAGCTGCCTTCTTAGATTTCACAGACAATATGAACATCGAGCATGAAGATTTTTATATGAGATTATTTGTACAATCCTTGGAAGGTCACGTTAGGATATGGTTTAGGCAACTTAGAGCAGATTCTATTCAAACCTGGAATGAACTTATAACTATATTTAAAAACCAATGGTGGGTAACGAAAAATGTTGTTTACTTGCTCACTAAATTTTAATAATTAAAAATAAATCCTAGTGAACCAGTTGCTGAATTTATCAAAATATTTAACAAACTCTACCACAAAATGCTCGCTGATTGTAAACATCCAATAGCTACTGCAAAGGTCAGATTTTCTAAAGAATTCGATGATGAAATTGCAGTTATGCTAAGGGAGAAAATTTTTAATACATTACAAGACATGCATACTAATTCTATTGAGGTAGAATCCAATAGGTCAGCTTCTAGTAAAGTTAGAGATAAAGAAATCACAACTCTTCTTAGAAATCTATCCAATAGAATTTCAAAGATTGAAACTCAACCAAGAACAATCCAACAAACTGTTTTTAGACCACAAACACAGGCCCAAGGACAGTACAAGAAAGCTGCTCCATTGAAAATTCTTCATAGGCCTCATAATGACCAACAAGTACCTACACCATTGTTGATTGATGATCAACAAACTGAGGACAATACTTTTTCTATTACTGAAGACATTGAAAATGTAGATCATACATCCTTTCAAACTGTCATTGTCCCTATTTCCAAAAATCAAATCCCTTAAGAAGACCAAGATACTTCTTAGGTTTCTAAGTATGAAGTTATTTCTGAGTTTCTGATTACAGAACTCAATAAAATATATGACTTAAGGCCTAGAGTTGGTCCTGGTAGACCTCCCAAAAACCCTGTAATGATTGAACCTCAACTAAAAACAACTCAAACTCAAACTACTTCTTCTCAATCTCTAAATTATTCAACTGATTCTACTCAAATTGAAAAAACAATATTGAATGCCTTTAATGTTGAGAAAGAATTAGATAGAGTCAAAATTTCAATTCCACGTTCTGAGCTCTCTAAAAATCCAGGGTATAAAAGTTAAGTTGCAAAGTGGATCCAAAATTCTAGTATGGACGTTGAAGGAGATATTATCAATCTACAAAATGAAAGACCCACCATAGCTTTTGGTCCTAGTTATGATACAATTGATGAATCCATACCACCCTTCTATGTGACTTTAAAGGTGCGTAATTCCTTGCTACACAACTTTATGCTTGATTCTGGTGCTTCGCACAACTTAATGCCTAAAGTCATCATGGAACAACTTAATCTGGATATCACTTGAACCTATCATGACTTGTATACTTTTGATTCAAATAGGGTCCAATGTTTAGGACTCATTAAAGGTCTAGTGGTCACTTTACATCAAATACCATTAAAAAGTGTAGTATTAGACAAAGTTGTTACTGATATTACTCCCAAATTTGGAATGATTTTATCGATATCATGTTGTGCAAAATCGAGAGGAAGTCTTCAAATGGACATGTATTTTGCCACTATCCCTGTATATGGTGGAGAGAGCCTTAGATTGTATAGAGAAGTGAGATTCCTAAACACTGTTTGTAATGTTAATCAAGCTAGGAATCATCCCATTTATGCAGTAGATCAAGAATTTAGTTTTTTTCAACTATTATCAGATACTTCACATAATTCTCAACTCAAGATTGAGGATGTAGCTGACACCTCTAAATCAGTTCAAACTGAAATTTGGAAATTATTTTTTGATGGATCTTGCACCAAAGATGGAGCTAGAGCAAGGCCTTGTTTGATTTCACTTGATAAAGAAAATATTACACAATCATGCAAAATATATTTTGAGGTCACAAACAATGTTGCTGAATACAAAGCTTTTATCCTAGGATTACAACTTGCTAGAAGTTTAAAGGTAAAAAAATTGAGTGTTTTCACTGACTTAGAACTATTAGTAAGACAAGTTAGGAGTCTTTTCCAAACAAAGCACCCTAGACTTAGGTCTTACATAAATGAGATTTTAGACACTATTGAAAATTCCTTCAATGCTTTTAATATCACTTTTATTCCTAGAGATGAAAACCTGCATGCAGATTCATTAGCTGTTTCAGCTAGTTCTTTCAAGGTTCTAGATCAATTTCAAATTAAATATGAAATAAAAATCAAATATAGGCCATCAATACTAGAAAACCTTAAACACTGGAAAATATTTGAAGACGATGAACAATTAAAATCCTTTCTGCAGGTCGTTGATGAATTTTATGTATTACAAATTGAAGAGCATAATTCAGACATTAAAACAACTACCCAAAATAAGGAAAATTCAGATCTAAAATCAAAGGTAGCTGATCATGATATAATTCAATTATCAAATAATTTTATCCCCAAGGGACTTGTTCCTTTAAAAAAGTTGTTTGATCAAAATGATGTTCCAAAAAATCCGTTCTCTATTTCTCCAGAAAATGACGTAGAAGACACAAATATTGATATTGATGAGGAAATTAAAAACATTAAACTTTGTGCATCATTAACTCCAGAACTTAGATCTGAATATGTCAAAGTTCTTAGAAATTATAAATATGTCTTTGCCTAGTCTTATATTGATTTAAAAGCTTATGACACATCTTTAATTGAGCATAAAATTCCACTAAAACCTTATGTAAAGCCTTACCAACAGAACTTAAGAAGGATGAACCCAGTTCTACTTCCCACCATAGAAAAAGAACTGAAAAAACTTTTAGATGCCAAAATTATTGTCCCATTAAGATACTTTAGTTGGGTTTCCAATTTAGTTCCTATGAGGAAGAAGAACGGTGAAATAAGACTCTGTGTAGATTTTAGAAACCTTAATAAAGAATACTTGAAAGATAATCATCCACTCCCAAATATGGATCAATTACTTCAAAAAGTGTCAGGTGCTAACAGACTCTCTATGTTAGATGGATTTTTCTGGTTATATTCAAATATTGGAAAATTTAGAAGACAAGGATAAGACAACTTTTAGTACACCTTGGGGTACATTCATGTATGCCCGGATGCCTTTTGGTCTATCACACGCAGGAGAAAAATTTCAGAGAGCCATGGAATTGGATTTTTTCGGGAAGGTAAACAAATTTATTGTTATTTATATTGATGATTTAACTATTTTCTCTGAATCATATTTGAAACATCTCAAGCATTTAAAGAAATTTTTTGAAAGATGCAAGAAATTTGGAATTTCTTTGAATCCCAAAAAGTCATTATTTGCCATCAAAGAGTGTAAATTACTAGGTCATATTATTTCAAAATATGGAGTAGTTATTGATCCCAAAAGGGTCTTTGCTATTTAATCATTATCATTACCTAGAAATAAGAAAGAGATTCAAGCTTTCTTAGGGAAAATTAATTTTTTGAGAAGTTTTATACTGAATTATTCAGAAATAGTGAAGGATATAACAGACATGCTAAAAAAGAACCATGAAGTCAAATGGATTGTTTCTACAAGATTTGCATTTGACCAGATAAAGAAGGCCATCTTTGAAGCCCCAACCTTAGCTAATCCGAACTACTCAGAACCTTTCAGCATGTTCTCTTTTTCCTTTGAAACTACCCTTGCAGCTATCCTTTTGCAAAAGAATGAGCATTACCATGATCAATCTATATCATTCTTTAGTAAAGTCATGAGAGATGTCGAACTCAGATATGATATTATTGAAAAACAAGCCTATGCCTTAGTTCAAGCCCTAAATTCTTTTAGAATGTATATCCTCCATTCCATTATCATTTCTTATGTGCCCAATAACGATGTTAAAATAGTCCTCACACAACCAGACACTGATGGCAGAAGGGGAAGATGGATAACTCAAATTCTTGAGTTTGATCTTACCATCAAAAATACCAAGTTAGTAAAGGGGCATGGTTTAGCTAAGTTGTTAGCTGAAGAAAATTGTAAAGTCTTGGGCATAAACTCAATTTTTGAAGTTTTAGAGAAGCATCCACAAGAACCTTCTTCAAATTTGGAAAGGGAGAATCCACAAGAGCCTTCCTTGAATGCAGAAAGGGAGAATCCAAAAGAACCTTCCTTGAATGTAGAAGGGGAGAATCCACAAGAACCTTCCCAAGAAGTGCAAGGAAATAATACACAAGAACCTTCACCTTCTATTGGGAATCACAATTGCCGTTAGACCAAAACCCGCAGGTATTAGTCTCTGCTACAATCGCCAGAGTTAGGATCCACGAGAGGCGGTTAGTCCATGTCGCGAAACACACGGGGAGCGTTGAACCCAATGTCCAACAATCTCCCCCCCAACGCGAGTTGGGTGAGTTTCGAACTCGAGACCCGTCGCTCTGATACCACTTGTTGGGAATCACGATTTCCGTTAGACCAAAACCCGCAGGTATTAGTCTCTGCTACAATCGCCAGAGTTAGGATCCACGAGAGGCGGTTAGTCCATGTCGTGAAACACACGGGGAGCGTTGAACCCAATGTCCAACACTGGGTAACAGCCTTACAATAGTATGATATTGATATTAAACCAGCTAAGATTGTTAGAGGACAAGGATTTGCAGATTATTGGCAGGAGCTCATAACATACCAGAAAATCAAGATCCAAATCAAGATATTCAAGTAAGTCAGATAAGTGTTACAAATTCCGGATCTCAGTATGCTGATCTTATCTATTACTTGAAAAATGGGTATGCTCCTTCTAATCTTAGCTATAAGAGTAAACGTGCTTTAAGGTTAAAGGCTATTAAATACCAGATCATTGATAATGTGTTATTTAGAAAAAATTATGATTCGATTTTATTAAGATGTTTGGAAAAGACTGAAGCTGAAAAGGTTTTGCAGGAATTGCATGATGGACCAGCAGGAGGTCATTTTGGAGGTGATACCACGGCTCACAAAATAATTCGTGCTGGTTATTACTGGCCTACCCTTTTTAAAGATACGCATGATTACATAAGGAAGTGCCAAATTTGTCAAACTGCAAGTGGAAGACAAAGGAAACCAGCTTTTCCTTTGCAACCAGTAACTATTGAGCAACCATTTGAACAATGGGGGCTTGACATTATTGGTGAGATAGTACCTCATTCTTCCAAACAGCACAAGTACATCCTTACTGCAACTGATTACTTTACAAAGTGGGTAGAGGCAATTCCTTTGAAGGTAGCCAATTCTGATGCAATTATTGATTTCATAGATCAATTCATCATAACTAGGTTTGGTGTACCTCAAGCTCTTGTCTTTGATAATGCATCTTACTTCTCTGGAAATAGTTTAGTTGAATTTGCAGTCAAAAGAGGTTTTAAATTAAAATATTCAGCAAATTATTATCCACAAGGTAATGGTTTGGCTGAATCCACTAATAAAAACCTTATCAAAATCATTAAAAGGACCGTTGATCAAAATCAAAAGAATTGGCACAAATCTTTAATATTTGCGTTATGGGCTGATCGTATCACTGAAAAAGCTTCAATAGGGACTTCACCTTTCAATCTGGTTTATGGAAAAGAAGCTGTGATACCATCAAACTTAACACTTCCATCATTAGCCCTAGTGCAGTTTATTGAAGAAAATTCTTCTTCATCCATTCAATTGAGATATAATCAAATCCTTAAATTAGAAGAAGATAGGGATAAAGAAAAAATTACTCATGAAAAACATCAACAGCTTGTAAAATCTTCTTTTGATGCAAGTTCTACCGGCTCAAAAATTTTGTCAATTGGTGATCTCGTTTTGAAATGGGACAAAGCACACGAAGAAAAAGGTAAACATACCAAATTTCAGAAAATGTGGCTGGGACCATTTCAAATCGTTGACAAGATAAGCTCAAATACATTTATACTCCAAGATCTAACAGGTAAGAGAGAGTCTCTTCCTGTAAATGGGCTTATCTTGAAGAAATTCTTTTCATGAGGTAACCCCTTCTTAAACTGTATATATTTCTTTCTGCAAAGTTTTTGATTGTTTTTGTTTTTACAAATAAAGGTTGTTTATGAGTCTCTGATTGACTGTTTACTATTTGAGAAAATTTCTTCAGAAAAATATTATAAATATTTATTTTGTGTAAATAAGAATTTTTAAAGTAATGATCACAGTTTTTGAATAGTTTAAAATAAGATGTTAAACTTTGAAAAGATTATTTCAATCATTTACATGATCTTTTGAAAACTTGAGGAAAAAGTAAATCATTATAAAGTTTATTAAGCAGAGAAAGGTTATCTATCAAAGTATAGATTTTTTCAAAGTTTTGGAATTCAAAAAACTCTAAAAATTGTCATCCATTGATTCTTAAGGATAAAACTATTTCACCCCATCCATTTAAGTTGTGATTTTTAGAATGTAATTCTAAGAAATTTTACAAAATTTTAAGAGATAAGAGGTCTCATTACGAGCCGACTTACCATATTCATGAGGAGTAATAAAACTGACATTACCAATACTGCATACCAAAACAGGGTAGTGGCTTATAAATATAAGACAAGGGGTCTCATCACGAGCCAGCTTGTTCAGTTTAATTATAACTAGTGAATGGCATTGTTATTAACTGGCTGCCAAACCAGAACAATGGCTCTTAAAATAAAAAATAAATAAAAGACAAAAAACATGAGATAATAGATCTTATGAATTTATCCTTTAAAAAGTCATAATTTTAGTTGGATGGGACAATGAATAGTTAATGGTGTAAAGGTAACCCTGTCGAGACTATGAACGTTTGCTGGTAGCAGAGGCAATACCTATGGCAATAGAGTATATTATAAAACCAAAACTTGGAGAAATCCACTTATTTCATTATTAACACCAATCAAAGCTTGATATAACCCAAAATGTTTTTATTTCTTAAAGAACTAGAAAGAAATTATGAGATGATTTTTATTTCTTTTTCATAATGACATTTTATTTGAATTATCCTAAGATAGTTTTCATTATCTTTAAAAACCTCTATTTACTAAAGATAGAATGTTCATTTTATTTTTTCAGAGATAACTGTTTCTTTCAGTGAATCGCCAATTGTTATGACCAGCAACAACCCCCCTTTTATTTATTATTAGTAATAATACTAAATAAATGGGGACCCTTAGTTAAAAAATCCAAAAAAAAAATCAATTAGGATTTGTTTGCCTTTCAAATAAAACTTTCTATCATAAACTTATAGAAATCCCTTAGAAAGAATATTTAGAAACACTTTAGTTTATGATAGATTATAATAAAATCGATCTTGAAACAAGATAGCGCATTCATAACAAAAATAATATATATAAAACTCATTGATCACAGATCGCATAGCGCAGAAAACAGAAATGATTAATAAATATATTTTGCGCTCTTATAAATTTTGCGCTTTTGCGATTATGCGCTTTTGCGATTGTGCTGTTTTGCGATTTTGCGATTTTGCGCTTTTGTGATTATGCGCTTTTGCGCTATTGCGCAATTTCCACTTTTGCGCTATTTTTATGACTACGATGACTTCATTTTGCGATCTTGCGATATTGTGATATTGCGCAGCAAATCGCAAATCGCAATGTCGCAGATTCATATAAGCACGCTATCCCAAGGCAATCTTCCCATATGTCAAATCCGTTATGCGCTTTAATGATTATATTAAATGACTAGATTGATTATTAATGTGAAAAGAAATTGTGTTTAGATTGAAAGTCGTTTCACAATTTAAATATTATATTTCATCCGCTTTCACATTCAAAACAGTCTCATCACCTTTCTTATATCATTACTCTCATTTATTCGTAAAACGCAGGCACGAAGGAGCAAACCACTATACAAAGCTTCCGCTAAACACTATGGGTAAGAAGGAGAAGAGCTCAAGTTCTGAGAACAAAGAAATGGCTTCGCTATACGTAGACACCGCCTGTAACAAGGACGTCGATATATCCACTTGGGAGGGAATGTATAAACTGTTAGAAGATGAAAACCCTGTGGTGATAAAAGTTGCAGCTACAGCAGGTTCAAAGGATACGTCTGAAGCAACCCTTAGAGACTTGGCTTGCTCATTTCTACATAGAATAGCAGCAAGACCAAGGATTCTCCCATATACAGACATGGTAAGATGGGTGTTGGATAGCACAGATATTTCAGACAGACAATTCAGAACTCCATCGTAAGAGCTAATCGGGTCATTCACCATAGAAGATCTGAGATTAATGTATAAGCTGCCAAAACCTCAGGCGACTTTCAACAAGAAATTTATGGAAGAATTTGCCAAAGAACACTCAAATTTGGCAGAATGCACAAAGGAGTGGACCAAAAAAAGTGAACCATTGAAGAAAAACAAACAAGGTATGTACAGCACGGGTTCACTTACCTCTCCTTATTGTTTTACTGCTGCCATGTTATGCAGGCTTTTTGGAAAGCCTAACATAAATATGATCTTACCCGAATGGCTTCCTTTGTTGAATGCGGCTGTTAATTCTACAATTGTAGACTGGGCCAAAATCCTATCTGATAATCTCACCACTGCTATTTTTCATTACCGGTCTAAACGAAATGTTTCCCAGCGGGTTTATCCACCTTTTTATTTATCTGCTTATGTCATGGACGCCATCTGCTATGTCTCTAAATTCCCTGTGATGGGCTGGAAATGGACTATCCATGATCCTTTTCCCATTCATGTGTACCATAAAGAACTATGGGAGTTTGAGTTTGTCCCCCATTTTTATCAAATTTGTCATGGAATAATGCTGCCATTGTACAGAACATTGTATAATAAGGATGCCCTGAGGTTATCCTCAGAAACAGAGGTTGATATTCTCCCCGTCGCAAGATGGTTTGGAGAAGAATTGTTCACCTATATTAGGGTTTTTGGAAGTTATGCTTCTCCCCATGTTTTACCCTTATATGTTCCAGATATACTTGTAGCTCGGGAAATTGCTTATCAGACCTGTGGCCAGGGAGGTATAACAAAAGATTTAAAAGACAAGAAAAAGGGCATTTGGCCACAATTTCCCATAAAATGTGGAACATTTTCACTGTTGGATATTGGTCATGCATTTCACGAGATAGGCAACGTTACATGCCTACAGCTGTTCAAATTCTCAAGAAGGTTATTTGACCCAAATGATATTGTTAAGAATTTTACCAATGCAATCAAAGTAAGGGAATTTGTCGGGGAGCAAGATCTTTTTGATGATATGTTCCAAGCAATAAATTCATTCAAAGAGGTTTTGAATTCAGCTAAAGAGCAGCTATCTCCAGAGGATTTTCAGGAATTCAAGCTGTACAGAGAAAGGAGACTAATTCCTATTCATTTGGATAATCTACGCTTAGAGCCCGCAAGGGAGCAAACTCCTAGTGTTAGTCTTAACGGTAGTTCAAGTACAGGTAAATCCAAATCAAAATCTGACAGAGATTCTGAACACTCCAATACGTCTAAAGAAAAGGAAGATAAAATGGAAGAATCCATTAAAGATTCTGCACAATCTAAAGAGCTTACTCAACAGCAAATTTTGACTTCTCAACAAACAAATCTTCCTCCACCCAATGTACAGCAACAGCCAGTTACCATTGAGTTAGATAAAGAATGGGAAACCTTTAATCAATTGATTAATGTAGAAGGACAGAATGTACAGACCCCTGTCCAGACAACCAAAGTTTTGAGCACAGGAACAAGCAGCACAGCCGCAGTAACAGAGCACATACCAATCACACCCTCCTCTGAAATTGTACTTAATGTAGAAGACATTCCTCCTCTGGATGTATTTTATAGCCCAAAATACAAAGCAGTAGTAAAGAGACAAAGGAAAAAGAGAAAAATAGAAAGTGCAATTGCTACTGAACCAGAACAAGTAGATGTTTTGTGGAAAGATCCTCCCACAGAGCCTACTCATAATCTCACTAAGTTATCTCAAATAACAGGAGCTTATGCTTCTGCAACAATTGATAAAGCAGTTGAGATAAAACTTTGTTGGATGAAAAAGAAGAACAGATAAAGGCTCTGCAACAGCAATTGCAACAGGTACAGGCCAATAAGGAAGCACAATTAAAACTTGAAGAGTTACAACAGCAACTTCAAGAAATGAAAACAGGACATCAAAAAAGTCTGGCTGATAAAGACAAACAAATACAGATTATCCAAGAACAGCATAAGGATGATCCTAAGCTTCCAGAATTCATTTTAGAAACCATCTCTTTGAACAATCAACTACTGCAACAAGAGGAAGTTTTCTGCCAAAAAATATTGCAATGGAATTCTTTGTGCCAAGAAAGCGATAAAATCACAAATCATGTCATAGATTTACGAAATGATTATGATTTGATTAATGAAAAGATCAATGATTATCTAGCATGGAAAAAGACAGAAGAAGGCAGAAAAGCTGGTGCACCCATCATTAATGAAAACCACAAAGAAATATTGTTCAGTAATTGGGATGCACAAATCAGAAGAGCAGAAAGGGCAGCAAAAGAGGCATCTACAGCGGCAAACACTCTCACTGATTGTGTAAATGACAATTTACACAAAGCTAACTTGATTTCTGAAACTATTCCAGGATATCTCCCACAGGCAAATCAGCTGCATACAGAATGGAGGCAAAAGGCAGAAGAAAAAACAAAATCCATCCAAGGGCTGACAAGATTGAATTGGGACTCATACTGGATGTACTTGGTGAAGCCACACAGTCAGCACAGTGCACTCAATTGTATTATCAATGCTACAGAGAAGATTGCTCCTACGCTTGCCGACTCTGTCTTTTCAGGACAGCTGAATTCTGAAATCGGTCAACCGCATCTTCTCAAAACTATGCTAGATGCCTGCAAGAGCAAAGATCAATTTCATATATAGATAGATTTAGTTTTAATTTCACTGTATTTTAGCCTAGGAAAGGGACGGTCATTGAACCGAATCCTTATTTTTTGTAATAAACTATTTTTAGAGTTAGTTAAGTAGTATTTAAACCCCTCTCATGCATTTAGAGAGGGGTCCTGGATCTTAATATTTTTGGACTTGGAGATTGCATTTCTGTACTCCATTGTCTTATATATTTTTTGAAAAGGATCACATCTGGTGATTTTCATGCGGAATTATCTTTGAAGTGTTGCATTTCTATACCTTGGAATTTGATTTTGCATCATAGTTACTGGATAGAGTATGAGATTGCATTTGAAACTCTTCAAGATGAACAAGGTATTTCTATCTGTTCACTGTTGATCTCTTTTGTCTTATGATATTCGGTTTAAAATTGCTATCATTTATATGTATATTGGTTTTCACGACGCTTTCTTTTATATATCATTTCTGAGTATAATTGAAACATTATTTTTCATAGTTACATGTAAATGGTATACAATGATGAATGCAATATGTTTATATAACTCTGTTTAATTTCTTAAACAGAGTTATCTTTATTTGTTTCTGCATATTTCAATTTAATTAATAATACATTTTCATGGTTATTTTTGAATTGGAACAATCTTAAGTTGTATTCACATATAGCTACCTGGGTTAATGTTAGAATTTCTTTATTAGTATTTAGCTTAAATTAGATAGTTTTATTTCAGTTAGTTTACTCCCATTTCCACCCATCCAATCCAATCCATTTAGTTACAAGGAAACTGGTCCTTTAAATCCAGTCGGAGCCACCTCACCAAACGGAAAAGGAGCTACCTTAAGGTCCCGACCGGGTGGTTTTCCCCGATGTTTGAAGCAGAGATTTTCTAGGCTTCAACAGGTCATTACACGCATGATTGTCCTATTTTGCCACAAATGTGGCAACTGTGGGAGTCTCAAGCAACCTTGAGAGTACAGTAAGTCGTTCCTTCTGTTCCTCCCAGTCCTGCACCTAGTCAACCAGCTGTTCTTACCGATCCTTTCCCTCAACAAGGATTTGTGGCTACCCAACCACCTGAAGGTCAGGTGGCCACTCAACATCTTCCATCTGGTACCTCTGATTACCAGATTCTTATGATGAACTCTGATCAACCTCCAACTGTTGACATCCATCTTCAGACTCGTTCTCGTCAGTACAACAAGCCCCCCACTACGTTTGTCCCCGAGCCGCCTCCTTTGGTCTCTACATGTTAGAAAATTATATATTACAGAGCAATGCAACACATAAAATATGCGGAAAATAAAAGAACAAAAAACACATAAAACCAAAGAGACACAGATATACGTCGTTCACCCAGTTTGGGCTACGTCCACCCCGAACAGCCAGTCCTTCCTTTCTATTATCCAGCAAAAATGAAGAGACACAACCTACAGCAGATCAGCTGTAATATCCTCTGTTCACTCTCACAGTCTCCCTCTCTATTTCTCGCTCCGAGAATACACATACCATACATAGCCACAATACAATACCCTCATAAAAGCGAGGGGTTTTCTTCTAGGGAAAAAAAAAAACCCTAAACTAAACATAACTTCTACCGTTAGATCATTTGCCTAATGAATGGCCCAGATTGACTAGAAATTACTATGCTTTTACAAGGCAATTTTACATCTGTTTTTAGCTTCGGGGGCGCTACCCCCGAAACCCCCCGCCAAGGGGGGGCTCCATAAAGTCGCTGCCACCCCCCCTGGACCCCCCACAGCAGCGATTAATTTATGGGCACTGTTGCTACCCCTTTTAAGTTACAGGGGTCCAATGTTGTGATACAAAGTAAACAAGATAATAAGGCTCCATACCCAACAATCTCCCACTTAGAGACTGATTGTAGCAACTCCACCGCTGCTTCATTTGCTGGACAATGACTCCTCTTTGGACCTGGCTGTTTCTCATCTTCATCATCATCCTTGAAGACCAATTGAAACTAAGAACATTCTCAGTTTCTCCCTGGTTACAACTTTTGTTAGCATATCTGCAGGATTCTGGCTAGTGTGTATCTTTTCCAACTTCAACTCTCCATCTTCCAATACTGACCGTATGAAATGGTACTTGAGATGTATGTGTTTAGTCCTGGAATGAAATGTTGAGTTCTTTGCAAGATGAATAGTACTTTGGCTATCACTGTATAGTGTGCCCATATCATGCTTCTTACCCAATTCATCCATAAACCTTTGCAACCAAATCATTTCTTTACTAGCCTCTGTAGCAGCAACATACTCGGCTTCTGTTGTTGAAAGTGCAACAACACTTTGGATTTTTGAAACCCAACTGACAGCTGTTCCACCTATAGTAAATACATATCTTGTAGTGCTCCTCCTATTATCTCTGTCACCTGCCATATCTGCATCAACATATCCCTGTAGAGCAATGTTTGAACTACCAAAGCATAATGCTTTATTTGTGGTACCTTTCAAATATCTGAGAATCCATTTTACTGCCATCCAATGTTATTTTCATGGATTGTTCATATACCTGCTTACAACTCCCACTGCATGTGCAATATCAGGCCTTGTGCAGACCATTGCATACATTAAACTTCCAACTGCTGATGCATATGGAACTTTAGACATATAATCCATGTCTTCTTGAGTCTTTGGGCACATCTCCTTACTAAGTTTGAAATGGCTAGCAAAAGGTGTACTAACTGGTTTTGCATTCTGCATATTAAATCTTTTCAACACCTTTTCTATGTACTCATTCTGAGACAGTGTTAATTTGTGATTTTTCTTGTCTCTAGTTATCCTCATACCAAGGATTTGTTTTGCGGCTCCCAAATCCTTCATTGCAAATGAATTTGCCAATTTTCTTTTGAGCACATTTATTTCCTGCATGTTAGATCCTGCAACAAGCATGTCATCTACATACAATAACAATATAATATAGCTTCCATCATTTTTCCTTTTTAGATAAACACAATGATCAGAGTGACATCTAGTATAACCTTGTTGAGACATAAACTTGTCAAATTTTAGATACCACTGCCTTGGAGCCTGTTTTAAGCCATACAAGCTCTTCTTTAACCTACACACCAATTTTTCTTTCCCTTTTACCTCATATCCTTCTGGTTGCTGCATGTATATCTCTTCCTCCAAATCTCCATGGAGAAATGTTGTCTTTACATCTAAATGTTCAAGATGTAAATCTTCCGCCACTACAAGACTTAAGATAGTTCTGATTGAAGTCATATTAACAACAGGAGAAAATATTTCATCAAAATCAATACCTTTCTTCTATGCAAACCCCTTCACCACAAGTCTAGCTTTGTACCTCTGTTTTCCTCCATCTTCTTCCTTCAGCCTGTAAACCCATTTATTCTGCAATGTAGTTTTACCTGCAGGCAACCTGACTAAGTCCCAAGCCTGGTTATGCATTAAGGAGTCCATCTCTTCTTCCATGGCTAGCTCCCACTTCTTCCTGCTTTCAACCTGCATTGCTTCTTCATAACATTCAGGTTCACCAGAATCAGTCAACAATAAATAATATAATGAAGGAGAGTATTGTTCTGGCAATCTACTTATCCTGGTAGATCTTCTAACACCACTTTCAGGTGTTTGAGGTTCCTGTTGTTGTTGTGGTGGTTGTTGTTGTTGTGGCTGTTGATTATTATTATTTTTAGGCACCTTTACTTTTTCAGTTATCTCATCAAGAACCATGTATTCCTTGCTTTCTTTTTTCCTATTTCTTTTCCTGCAACTGATTCTTATACAAGAAATTTTCATTGAATATTACATCTCCGCTCCTAATGATTTTGTGATTTTCATAATCATATAAGCGATAACCAAAATCATTAACACCATATCCAATAAAGGTACATTTCTTTGATTTTTCCTCAAGCTTTGTTCTATTTTCTTTATTAATATGGACAAAGGCCTCACAACCAAAAGGCTTTAAAAAAGAGTAG
Organism: Pinus albicaulis; assembly: GCA_034641835.2. Taxonomy (NCBI): domain Eukaryota; kingdom Viridiplantae; phylum Streptophyta; class Pinopsida; order Pinales; family Pinaceae; genus Pinus; species Pinus albicaulis. The sequence continues at coordinate 623,900,533 of CM076572.1, read as the reverse complement.
TTTACCTTTTTACTTGTCCATGCTTCCTCTGGAATACCACCATCCAAGGAACTTGAAGGCCCTCTGTTTATTAGATAAACAGAAGTATCTATAGCATCTGCCCAAAATTGTAAAGGCAATCCCGCATGCAATCTCATGCACCTTGCACGCTCCATGATTGTTTTGCTCATCTTTTCTGACACACCATTTTCTTGTGGTGTTCTTGGAACTGTCTTCTCTCTACGAATTCCATGCTCTAAACAGTACCTATCAAAATCTTTGCTGCAATATTCACCTCCATTGTCTGATCTGAGACACTTCAACTTCTTTCCTGTCTCAATCTCAACCAAAGCTTTCCATTTCTTGAAAGTATCAAATACATCATATTTATTTTGAATCCAATAAATCCAAGTTTTTCTAGTTGCATCATCAATAAAAGTAACATAATAATGAGAGCCACCGAGAGATGATACCTGAGCAGGTCCTCATACATCTGTATGCACAAGTTCTAATTTTTTGCTCTTATTTTCTTTCCCAAATATGAGAAATCTAACTCTCTTCTGTTTTCCATAAATGCAATTTTCACAGAAATCTAAATCAACATTCTTCAAACCTGGCAACAAATTTCTTGAGTGACGAATCTTCATCCCTTTCTCACTCATGTGTCTGAGCCTATGATGCCATAATGTTGCATCTGCTCCTTTGGAAGTTAAATCATTGATAGAATTAGAAATACCCTTGCATAAATACAATGTACCAACCTTTTCACCTTTTGCTATTACCAGGGCTCCTTTGGTGACCTTCCAAGCTTTATCTGTGAAAGTTGTAACACAACCTTCACCGCCTAACTGCCCTGTTGAAATCAGATTTTTCTTTAGATCTGGAACATGTCTTAGCTCCTTTAATAGCCATTGGTTTCCATTCTACTGTCTTACAAGAACCTTACCCATTCCAACAATTTTACAGGGTTTATCATCACCCAAATGAACTTGTCCAAAATCTCCTTGAACATAGTCATGAAAATATTTCTTATCAGGTGTGGCATGGAATGAAGCCCCTGAATCTACAACCCAAGAATCGGTAACATTTTTGAAAGAAAGAATCAAAGCATCTTTTAACACATCACCTGTCACATTTGCTTCATGATTGATTTCATGCTGTGTGTCTCCTTCTTTTCCCTTCCGAGATCTACAGTCTTTCTTTAGGTGTCCTTTCTTTCCACATTCCCGAGAGAACCTCTTCGTCTCGGACTTGGATCTACCTAACTGTTAGTTCTTGTGACCTAGAAATCTCTTTCTCTTTCCATTCTCCTTACTAGACTACGCACTCAAAGCATTACTAGATGTCTCACCAGAGCTCTTTCCTTGCCATTTCCCTGCAGCTAAGGATATACCGACAACATCATCAAACTTTAAAGTACTAGATCCGGAGACGGAGTTACTAATGCTTTTTCCTAGCCATTCTAAACTCTTGGTAGTGACCATAAAGAATAACGAGCTCTAGCACATCATCAAGTTTACCCACTAAGAACTTAACTAAAGCGAGCGCTGCATTTAATCATTTTTGAGCAATGTGATCACCTTCCGACATCTTCATATTAAATAGTCGTTTCATAAGAAATACCTTGTTTGAGGCTGAGGGTTTTTCATATAGTTTCGCCAAAGTCTGCATCAAACCCTCTGTTGTTGTTTCCTTTGAAATATTGAAGGCCACTGATGCCGCAAGGCACAACCGTACTGTTCTGAATGCCTTTCTATCGAGAATGTTCCATTCCACGTCTATCATGGCTGTCGGCTTCTTTGTTTTTCCGCTCAATGGTAGGTACAGATCTTTCTGATACAGATAATCTTCCATATGCATCTTCCAAAGTGGGAATTTTTGGCCGTTAAATTTCTCAACCCTAAACTTACCATCTTCCGCCATTGCTCCCACTCGAACCAGGAACCCTTCTTTCCTGCGAGTTTATCAGCCAAATATACCTTCGGCTCTGATACCAGTTGTTAGAAAATTATATATTACAGAGCAATGCAACACATAAAATATGCGAAAAATACAAGCACAAAAAACACATAAAACCATAGAGACATAGATATACGTGGTTCACCCAGTTTAGGCTACGTCCACCCTGAACAGCCAGTCCTTCCTTTCTATTATCCAGTAAAAATGAAGAGACACAACCTACAGTATATCTGCTATAATATCCTCTGTTCTCTCTCACATTCTCCCTCTCTATTTCTCACTCCGAGAATACACATACCATACACAGTCGCAATACAATACCCTCATAAAAGTGAGGGGTTGCCTTCTAGGGAAAAAAAAACCCTAAACTAAACATAACTTCTACCATCAGATCATTTGCCTAATGAACGGCCTAGATTGACTAGAAATTACTATACTTTTACAAGGCAATTTTACATTTGTTTTTAGCTTCGGAGGCGCTGCCCCCAAAACCCCCCGCTAGGGGGGGCTATATAAAGTCGCTGTCGCCCCCCTGGACCCCCCACAGCAGAGATTAATTTACGGGCGGCGTTGCCGCCCCTTTTAAGGTACAGGGGTCCAATGTTGTGATACAAAGTAAACAAGATAATCAGGCTCCACACCCAGCCTCTTTCGACACCTAATGGCCCCTTGAAGATCCCTCAGCCTAGGGTAGAGGTTCATCCCAAGATCCCTAAGGGACCACTATGCTTAAATGCTACTCAGGCAAAGCCACCCATTCGTATAGCATAGTAGATGATCTGGCACAATCTCCTGCTGCCATTTCAACGCTGGAACTCCTCCAATCGTGCCCTTCACAACGAAAATCTCTACTATCTGCCGTGGGCATTGTAGATCCTTCCGACGATCGATTGATTGTCTTTGATGTTGACCGGTTAGAACATCCTCCTCTCCTAGCTTTCATCACTTTCCGAATCCCAGTCAAGATTCGGAACGGAAACGTTTCCCGGTGCATTATTGATGAGGGGGCATCCACCTGTGTGATGTCTGCTTCGGTTTGCAAAATTACTCGAATCACCTGAGTTGGCTCCTTCCACGATCACTCTCTGAGTGTGGGATAGCCACACCTCCCAGCCCATTGGCTTATTCCGCAATTTTCCTATTACTCTTGCGGGCAAGACTGTTTGCATTGACGTAGAAGTCATAGATGCCCCCTTAGATTACAACATTCTATTGGGTTGTAGCTATACTTATGCGATGTCTGTTGTCCCTTCCGCGATCCACTGCAAGATTTCCTTCCCTCATTAAGGAAAGATAGTCACCATTTACCAGTTGACGTATTACGAACCAAAGTCTCAGACCTCCCCTAAGTCCACTATCTCTTCGGTGGCCAATAAGCAAACCATCGATCCTTTGACCAGTGTCTCACCTAGAGTCTACAAATATTCCTCCTTGATTGGTACTTTCCCTCATCTTCCTCCTCCTGTCTCTGATCCCAGCTCATCGAATGTTTGCATGTTGCAATCGTCTCGGGCTGTCCTCAAACGGCCCGCCTTGGGTAGTAAGCAGTCTCCTCGCCCTCCACGGCCTTCTCCTAGCCCTTCAATTCAGCCTTCTAGACCTCCTCCTTTTGGCCCTTCAGCTGGTACTCATGAGCCTCCTTACCCTCCTGGAACGGTTCCTCTAGGCCTTAACCATTTAGGAGCCATCCTGCCTTGTCATTACCCCTCCGGTCAGATACCGTTCCTAGCTCCCCCACCAGGAGTCTATACAGCTCCTGTTATGGCCACCCTCTCTCTCCCTAACTCGACCCTTAGAATTCTCGTCTAGTACCTTGATCCTTCAGCCGCTACCCTGCTAGGTCAACCTAAACCTTATCTTGCTTTGACCCCGGTTCAACCGGTCCCCCTGAATTCGCTTGTTGTCACAATGCCTCAGCCACCTCAACAGGAACCACCTCTTGTTTCGACCGCTTCGGGTAAGAAAGGAAAAGCTCGTAAAAGGGCCTCAAAGGACAAGGCCGCCCCATCTAACCCTGCACCTCCTCTGCCTCCAAAGCCCTGCACTTTTTGTGATGTCGTCGGTCACGCGACCCATACCAGTCTCGAGTTGCCCCACATCAAGCCTATGGTTAAAGTCACATTCTCTGAGCCTACAGTCCCTGAAACCCCTGCTTCTACATCAACTGCAACCAAGAACAACAAGACTATTCACACTGATCATTCTTGTGCTTTGTGTGATCTCCATGGCCATTACTCTCATCATTGTCCCCGCCTTACGCATTACCGTGCCTCTTTAGAGGTAGTTCGGGAGTACGAGATTGAGTAGAACCAATCTGCTTCTCCTATACTTGCACAGTATGCTGCTGGCCAGACTGAGGATTTACCCGCCCCTATTGACATTTCCCCCCTGATGTTGAAATGACGGAGCATGCGGCCACCATCCTCTACCTTTCATCATCCTTGAGACCCTCGGCAGAAGCTCCCTCTTAGTCTTCTCTTGTTGTTTCGCTTGACCTCCTTTCAACAATCACCCTGAGCTCAACATCGGTGGATCCTTTATCTTCTTATTCTTACGTCATCCCCCATGACGATGTGCATGTGAGCCTTTCTTCTCATGATGATGAGTCAGGTAGCTTCACCGCGTCACGTGGTCTCTCTTCCTCCTGTCATTCTGCCTTCTTTTGTGATGAGGACATCATGGAAGCCATGTACACCCCTGACTTCATCTTTCCTGCCTATAAATGGGATGCCATCATCCATACCTTTGGTGAATTACGTGGCCTAAGCTCAAGCTACACCTCCAGTAGCTCCCACACTTCCCCTCACTGGTGGCATGTGGGTAGTAGATATCCTACCCAGATCACTCCCTTCTGCGGAGTTTGATTGATTTCTACTTTGCACTCAAGTTGCCAGCATTTTTCTTGACCCTCCCATTTATTGTCTCCTAACACCTTTCAGAGGGACCCCCCATCCATAGCTTATATCGGTTTTGCCAATAGTGCAAGTCGTTACTCCAAGAATCTAGCCTCGGTAGGTTGGGCCATTTTTACCCCCTTACATTCGCTTGTTCTCTCGAACGGTGTATGCATTGGTACTGCTACCAATAATCAGGTTGAATATGATGCAGTACGAGGTTTATTAGCTGATTCCCTTTCACATCGCATCCTCCACCTTCATGTTCATTTAGATTCCCTGCATCTTGTCATGTAATTGAATGGTGTTTATCATGTGCATAATCGTATCCTTTTCAGAAGATATTTACGAGTGAAGCTTTTGATGCGTGAATTTGAAATCATTACTTTCATTCATGTACCTAGAGCACAAAATCACTATGTAGATAGCATTGCAAACCATATTCTAGATTGGCATTTAGCACACGCATTTAACACAAGACAATAACATAAAAATATCAAAACGATGCATATCCATAATATGTGTCGTATAAAATGTTTTAGGTTCCACCAACTCTGATACATATGACATGCCCATAGCATGTTACAAAAATTCAACACTGGGGGCACCACCTGCCCCTACACACTAATCACTATTTGGAGGATCCTGAGCCAATGGCTCTGCCCCCACAGCTTCTAGATCACGCATACCCTGTCCGGTCGTCGCCATGCGCCACATGACCCCTTGCTACTCCGAGGATAAACAAATACATGGCTCTATGTATTGGTCATATAAGTCTTACCAGCCGCGCTCTGAAACACCGGTCAGAAGCCTCTCACATCTATGACGGATGTCCTATAGAAGGGCTATTGCATCCTCATTTTGCTATGCCCTTTATCCACTAGATCCTGCGGCCCCCGATACTGCAGGTCGTCCCATGTACCCAGCCAGTTTTACCGGTGTTGTATCTACATACCAAAAGTAAAAGAATCAGTACCACATACAATATTCTTGAAACTTTACATGCACATAAAATATTAGAAATTTTTCACTTACCATCAGGTCCCCATATTCGACCAAGTCGCAGTGGCAGATCTGGGTCCCCACAATAACTCATCCCACTATAGGTATAGTTGTCTATGTACAGTGGCATCTGATCCCAATGAACAAAGAAATCAGGAGGAAACACCCATCCAACTGCTCCACCTCCTCCTCTGCATAGTAGCCGCCCCCACCAGCACATCCTAGGCTCTCTCGGGCCACCAGCTTGGAGTTGTATGTGAGGTCAAAGTGTCGGGATCTTCTCAAAGAAGAACGAGCACAAAACTGTACCGTATGCACAGTCATGGTTCACTCGCCGCTTGCATAGCGACAACTGTTGTTTCAATGACCACAGTATCATTTGGGCCCACCCATAGTAGGTCCCACTCAAAACACTCTCCACAAGCATCATTTTCCCCCTAGTGATGTGATAGAGTGCCTGGTTTCCCAGGATCCACAGCACTATTGTGGCCATAGCACAGTTCTCTAACCTCTCCAAATCTCCGATGGGTATCCAAGTCCCCTTGACTTGGAGACCTGGTCAACAATGGTGCTCTACAAACTCTATGATATTCCACCCACGTGGTAATACTGGCTGAGTATTTCCTACCATCCCAAGTGGCGGGATACCAGTCAAGAAATATATATCATGGACCGTCAAATCGATCCGTTGCCCCTGCATTATAAAGACCTCATGGTCCAGATCCCAATAGCCGATAATCCGAGCCAATAAGGGATCTCTAGCTCTCATCAAAGGGTTCTCCACAAACTTTAGAACCCCAAACCTGGCCAAAGCACTACGGACACCTTGATCCTCCTAGATCTTCGACCGTAATGTGCCCAGGTCTCTCTCTCTCTCCAGTTGATCTGTAATTCTGCCATATCTGCACAAAACCATCATATTTGTCAGCATACAGATAGGAAAGACTATTTCTCATCACAAAAACCTAGTGCTCAACCAAAAAACAGCACAGAAAAACCCCTCCCTGACAAGTTGCACTTTTCAGGCCCAAACGTGGGATAGGTCACTCTTTTCTGCCCAAAACCTGCTACCCAGGTCGCACTTTTTTCCCCAAAAAGTGAAACCCGATCGTGAAGAGGAGTAGGGGTCTTTTCTTGAGCCCTAGGGACCTAATCTGAACTTTCAATCCACCAAAAAGAAAGAGCAGGGTTAGGCCTCTTACCTACAACTGACGAATCTCGATTCCAATGGTTGGTTTGTCCGCTACGTTCGCCGCAAGATTTAGGGCCTTCTCTCCTCTCTACATTCACCACAACTCCACATGCAAATGAGTGAATTTGGAGGGAAAATGCCTTATTAAAATAGAAACCCATGTTTTTTCTTTTACCTGCTGCAACCCAATCGTAGCTCTGTTTACCAAACCATCCATACCGTTGGAAATCTCTCACCGAGCCCTCAAATGGGTATGTTAGTTTTTAGTGATTTGATACTTCACCGGGACAATTTTTTTCCCAAAATGCACCACTTCACTCTTCCTCAAAATCAAATTTCTTCACTTGCAACACTCGTACTGGGGGCACCACTTTGCCTCCATACTTTTCCACACTCGTGTCGACTTTCTTCGTGAGTTACCATCTTGTACTCATGATTTTATGGTCCCCATTGGACCCTTTTTCTGTGTGGCAGCACCATCGAGTCACCCTTGTTTAGAGAATCTGAGTTGATTCATCATTGCATTCATGGAGTCTATCCTAAAGTCTCTTTGCATCCTGCTATAGTCCTCCATCCTTCATTGCTTGGTCCCTCTCTCGTGTCGCACATTATGGCCTTCAGTCCCACTGTCCCCTATCCCTCATGATGTTGTGTCAGTCACTGCTAGGACATCCATGCCCTTTATGCTCTAACAAGGGAAGTCGTTCGTTCGCTACTCAGCACCCTCCATTTCATCATCATCATTGGTGTTATTCTATCAGTCGCTCTACTATTTCCTCTTGTGCCTTAGTTGAGGATCCCTTATTGCCTCACCTATGGCAGACCTCCTTCTGTCGACATTAGCTCATTCATTCCAGAAGATAGGTTTAGAAGGGGGTGTACCTTGGTTCCAGCTTCCACTTTTTTTTGGTGCCCCGGATCAGGTAAAGGGACTCCTTATTTTCCTTTGACTTGATTGTTTCTCAGCTCCAGCTCCTTTTAGCATGATCTAGATCCATATACTTGATGGTTCAGTGATGCAGCAGCTGATATCAATGATTCCCGGGTGTGTGTGAGATGTCATAGCCCTCATGAGGGGGTGGTCCTATAGGTAGCCCCCCACATACGCGGATGACTTCTTCATTCCAGCCTTCAATGCTACTCCATAGATTTGATGATACCGACCTCAGTCGCTTGCAGCGCCTTCTTGATTGCATATATTAGTCATATTTTCAGAGCCCTTTCCTATTTATAGGGGCATCTGGGTTGTATTCATATCTCATGTACTCAGATATTATTGTACAAAGTCCTAGCTATTATCCCAGGCACAATATGTATGTGGGATTCATTATCATGTTGTTTATCTGGCTCATGTTTATGCTAGCATATGCTTTATTATTTCGTCCCGTGGTTTTCTGGACGCCTCATTGTTTGTACTTTGCCTCGGCAGGCATAGTTCTGCCTCCCCCGCTGCCTATAGCATAGGTACTCACTCATCAAAGAGACTTGTCACACCTGTAAGTATTGCCTCCTTAGGGTCTAGTTCTTTCATCACTTTGGTCTACCTTATGCTCCTCTCTCTTTGACTTCCCCTTTGACGTCTAGTGATTGAGTTTTTACAACGTACTTCGGTCATACGATTAGCTCCTAATGCTTGCATGTTGGGGGGAAATCTATTACACTATTTTTTGGTCATCTAACCCATTGTTATTAGATGGACCCAAGTACACCATGTAAGACCAATTTTACCCTAAGTAAAATCGCATTCACTATGAAAATAACTTAGTAAACCACCTTTATTAAGTTGTTTATGGTCTAAACATGAAACCCCATGAGGAAACATTAAATAAATCTATATTTGTTTGATTTTCCTCAAGGAATAATTAGTTAAACAACAATTTAATTAATATTCCTAGTTATATTTAACCCAAAACAAGGAAAGTAATTAGATAAATCATTATTTATCGTATTATTTTCTAATAATAATTATTTAAACCTTATTTAAATAATATTCTTTGTTAAATATGACTAAATCTCCCTTAAGTAATTAAATAAATCATTATTTATTTGATTATTACTCAACCACATCCTTAAAATGATAAATAAATCATTTATTTATTTATTATTTACAAATAAAGGGATTTAACCCAAGTCAAATTCCTTTTCCCTCCAACAAATATAATAAAATATTCCATAAAAGTTGGATCTTGATTTGGTTAACAATATTTTAACTACGCACCAATATCTAGACTAACTCAATATTTTGTTATAAATAGAAGGGTTTTTCCATTCATTTATCACATTTTTTTGCCTAAAGATCACTCTGGATCTATACTTTTGGTCTGACTATTGATCCACTATCATAGTCACATTTTGCTACAATTTTTTGTCTGGGTTTTCTACACCATCAAGAGAGAAGAATTTTAGATCTAAAGTGTTGAGGACTTACAAGAACCCATCCCATTGAGGAGAACTAGGAACACCCCCCTGTGTTTTCCTCCCAGGTGCCCCTAATACAAAATTCATTCAACATATTCTTGTCTTTTCTATTGGATGCATGGAGTAAATCTTGTTTTTTCTACTATTTAATGTCTTCTAATGCATAGATCTAGATTTTTGCAGCATTTATATTGATCACCTAACTGCAGATCTGAAGATATTGACAGCCATCTTTGTTGTGAGGGCTGTTGTTATGCATAGCTAAAGTGGTATTTTTTGGTACGCTTGGAATTAAGATTTCATGCTAACAGCATCGTATCGCTCAATATGCACCTTTTCCGTCGTGTGGTATGAAAGAAGATCTCTTTTCTTCCTCCACCAAGATTGTCAAAGTGGAGGATGTTAATTTTCTTTTCAAAGAATTGATTTTCATGGGGATACATGGAGAAAAAAACTCATGGAATTATTATTATTTTATTATTTCCTTTATTTCACCAAAATGAGAAAAGAGCAAAGCCTCCGGGATACAACTAGCAATATTACATGATGACTGCAACTAATTTAGGCAGTTAATACACAAAGAAGGAGATTTCAATAATGTTGCTTTTCGTTTAGCATCAAAGCATGATTTGAGATGCTTTGTGAAGATTATTGGTCGTATATGTTTGTGTGTTTCTTATGGGGAGGAAATTAAATGCCATTTATCTCCATGGGTGCATTCAATTCTTCATGGTCTTTACTTCTTGCCTTCCGGAATGTTGTTCTGTGTTGTATGAGGTTCTTATTGCTGCCTTTAATTAGTGTTCTATGTTATATGAGAGTAGCACAGAGTAGGAAGAACTGATATGGTTTATAATTCAAGTAAGGACAGGTGGATGCGAGAATGCGTGTTTGAAAATGTTCCCTCGCATGAAGTGGATATGCTGTGTTGGAAAGAGTTGAGAGCAGGCAGAAAGGTATTTTGTATCTTCGTATGCCATCCTTCTCTTTTGCAGTTAGGCCTCTTTTGCATTATGGATATTATTGTAAGCCCTCATCTTGTTAATACACTTCGTATTCGATATCGATTTATTTCTTGTTGAACAGTTGGTCTTTGACTCAAATATTTCGTGTTTGTCTTACCAACAATTGAGGTACAGAAAATAACCGTAGAAGCATGCATTGCATATAGGCAAAACTATTTCGTTCCACCGTCGTAGATGTGAGCGAGTCGTTTGGCAACTAGACCGTATGTTTTGTATGTCTCGAATTTTTGATCAAGAACACTCCGATAAATACATCTCAACAATCCATATCAATAAGAGGAAAAATGTGTGTGGAAAAATGAATCACCTACGACCTTTCTAAGGATGCTTTGATCTATTTTCACTCAGTAATTGTCTCATTGCCAACTCAAAATTCTATGTTTTTCCATTTCGGCTTTATGATGGTTTTATGTAGTTCAATGAGCTTCTTGTCTAATTGCATCCCACTCATAAATACACCCATAGCCATGATTTTTACCCTTTTCATGGCATAGGACAGACTTGCCCCATCTAGATAGACTCCCTTTTATGTTCTTTTCACCCGATTTCAGTAGTTTTTATAATTGCACAGCAAATGTCATTGGTATTAAGGTCGCATACTGGTATTTTACCGTAATATCATGATGTTTCTCACACAATATCCTCGTAAGGTATAGAACTTCATGGATTTGGTATCTTTGGAGTTTGAAGTGTTCAACAAGCGGCACTTTAGCAGCATGGATGGTGACAACAATCCCCGTGCTTTGCATTATGTTTAAAGACTCGGAAGACACCATTGATGTTTCCACTAGTATGGCATATAGAAGTGGTTTTTATGTCCTAGAAACACCGTATGCAAAGTTGCTAGCGTAAGTGAATGTAGCTGCCACTTATCACTCTTGCCCTCTAATTTGTGCAGAGGATTCTCGTTAAAATTGGACAACTAGGTCCAAACTCCATGTTGCGATGCTTAGATGAAGATACCAATATTTTTCATTGGGTTCCTCTTTCGGAGAGGCGTAAGATCGATCTCAAAATTGATCTTAATCCGATGAGCGGGTAACATTTATTTTGAATTTATTTTTTACAATTTCAAATATGTGCAGTGTCGGCCTCGTAGGTTTTCTTTGAGCACCCTCGAGGTATGTATCACACACCCTCGCGCTGATCGATGCAAATAGAGTCAACGTTGGAGGACATTTCTCATCATCTCATCCTCACACATCATCTCCTCTTCTTCTCGATTTAGCAACGAGCCTCTTTGGAAGCAATTTCGAATCACACGTGGGAAAGAAGGACGACTCTATCGCAACTAGGGTTTGGACGACATCGTCAGCTTAGGTTTCCACGCAAGTTTGACCTGGGCCGTTGACTTTGGTCAACGCATGGTCCAAAGAGGCTCGAATCTTTGGTGGAGACTTTGATTTTGCAGATCGTACATTGGCATCAGGACCGAGGGTCAAAAGATGCCCAACACCGAAGCTACGTTGACTTTATTGATGTTGTCTTCGTGTTGACTTTTTCCGAGAGCGTCGCTGACTTTTGCGTTGACTTTGAGTTGACTCATGTGGCTGTTTTGAGGATTCCGTTGCGACACATAGTTGGGCCGGGCCGACCAAGGAGACTTTGCCGCTGAAGCATCCCGTTGACCATCGGTAACGCACTCACCACATCTGTTTCTGTTTTTCTTCTCGTAGATCCACTCGGGTGTGTTCTATCAACGTTTTACTTGATTGTTTATGTGATTGCCGTAGTGAAAAGTAAAGTTGCATCAAGCACAGAACATCTATGTACAGTCTTACATGCTGTACCGTAGCCGAGAGAGAAGACAAGCCCTGGTTTGTCGCAATCACCGAAGAAGAAAATGGGTTCCACAAACCATGGCTTCATGAGGAGGACATACGAATCGGGACTGCGATGAATTCCATGCCTGGAAGATGATATTCGATCTCAAATTGCGAAGACCAAGATGTCAAGGACTCGTTTTGCAGGTAAAATCCAAGAACCTCCATCCACCGCCATCAGCTTTCCGCCAAAACAAAGTACAAGAAGGGGAGATCAGAAGCAAAGTCGAGGACTCGTGGAATCCATTCAGTGAGCGTTCCGGTGGCCATGCGCACTCTTCGAGTTGGGCACGATCCGTTAAAGAGACGATGGATAAATTGATCCTCATGTTCAAGGCCAACAATGTGAATCAAGTACTATTCTTCAAGAATCACATCAAAGAATCTAAAGAAAGGTGGATGAGTCCGTCCAATCATACTTTTCTAAAGCCGATCGAGATCGTGAAGAACTGGCCGGCTATTGGGGAGACAATAGCCGATCGAGAGACGGTACTCACCGCACTTGGAGGGTCTCTATCCAAATGGAATGTGTTCAACACTACCATTCGAAGCGAGGCGGCGTGATACCGACTTTGACGAAGTACTATCGAGATGTGTTCAAGAAGTACTCAAGAATGAAGGAGTATGGAAATGAAGGAAATGTTGCATACGTCGCTTCATTCTAGAAAGAAGAAACTCGGTGGTCCAAAGAACAAGGGAAAAGCCAGGGCCCAAAGAAATAAGGGAAAGTGCTTCACTTGTCATAGGTCCGCTCACTATGCTAGCGACGTCCTTTCAAGAAGGATTTCTCCCTGACAGTGATGACAACAACAACCGAAGGAATGGCAATCAAAGGAACAACAGCTTCAAGGGAAAGCGGAAGGCTCCTCTGGCGGAAATGATCATTGCAGGTCAAGAAATCTCGTAGGTATGAGGAATCACACGTTGTTGACAAAAGAAACAGAATACATTCTTATATCTCGCTCTCTCTGCGTGCATCTCCACCCGACGCGGTGGATGTTTATTAATGATGCAGGCTTTCCAAGGCACAATCACCGTCGGGTTCACGAAGAACCCCTCCGATGGCGTGTTGAGAAGGATACTAATTCGGAAATTATCCTTGGAGACAATGCCACATATCCCGTAGAAAGGGACAGTGGACCATGCACCTCCACCTCCTTGTTCCCACAGGTCAAGTCCTCCACTTGCGTGATGTACTCTTATGTACCAAATTTGAAGAAGAACCTTCCTAGTATATATCGGCCAGTGCATGAAGGCACAGGTTTCAATGTGGCATTCGTCTAATGGAAAAGTGCCCCATGTGGAAGAAGAGCTTCTCTAAGGAAGCTATCACACGTTTAGAGTTTGATACGCTCTTGCACAGGTTAAGGAAGTCCACCGAGCAATGAAATGTGACAGTAGGTCGACCGAACTATGCAGCACCGAGCGTCTGGACACCTTTCACCACAAGGCCCTCCCAAAGCAAGGAAGGTGGTGACAGGGATGCTCGAGTTTTCAAACAATCATGAAGGTGCATGTAAGGGTTGTGTCAAGGAAAGCATACAAGGGGGACCCTTTTCCTCAAGTGTCACAAAGACATTTGATGTCTTGTAATTGATCCATTCGATCTCATCCGGTATGTTGCCTCGTGACATCCTTGGGAGGATGTTCATATTATACGACGTTCACGACTACCTTCCCCGCAAAACTCGGATATACTTCTTAAAAGAAGAAGGATGAGGCTTTGCAAAAGTGGTTTCGTACCTTCAAAGCCTTGGTGGAAAATATGACAAGGAAGCAGATCTAAGATTTTGAGAATCGATGACGGCACCGAATACGAGACAAAACGCAGTTCAAGGACTTTTGCGAGAAGTTGGAATTAAGAGAGACCACAACTGCAACATACGAGCAAAATGGTGTTGTTGAACCAGCAGCATAGACCATTGTGGAAGTCAGTCTCGTGCACATGCTAAGTGTACCAAGCGCCTACCCAGGCTCCCGTGGGGAGAAGTCGCGAACACCGCGGTGTACACACAAAACCAATGCCCGCATTCCGCTCTAGACCTCCAAAACTCCCAAAGAAAGGCCTCTCTCTCAAAAACCCGACTGCGTCACATCTTTAAAGTTTTTGGATGTCCTGGTTTACTTTCATGTGCAGAAAGAAAAGACAAGCAAGCCTGGATGCTTCGGAAGAAAGGAATGTTTTGGAAGGCTATATGAAACTTCAGAGGCCTTAGGAGTCTTTGCGTGCCTCAGTCAAAGCAAAGTGTAGATATGCCAACAGATGTCACCTTTGATCGAAAGATGCTTCCCTTGAGCGGAAGCAGTCAATCTTCCAAGATTTGAGGAAGACATCGCGTGCAGCAAGGCCTGGAAACCTTCCAGAGGAACCGAAGGAAGAGACGAGCAAGCTTGATGTTGAAGGACCGATGGACCCGATTGATCCACTCCTCCTTCACGACGGAAAGGCAGCACCATCATGGCTCGTGGGACACTTCAGTGGGATGTCGAGGGACATGTGGCTTCCGGCGGGGACATTCAATGAAAGCAAGAAGCCAAGTAGAGCACCAAGCATTTCAGCGGCCATGAAAGTGCTGGCGTACAATCCGAGCCTCGGAACTTTTGAGGATAGCCACAAAGCATCAAGTCCGGAAGGATGCTAGGGCACGAAGAGTACCAGGCACTAATGAAAGGAACGATGTCTGTGGATGCGGTTCCAAGAATTCGACACGACGAACGTCTGTCACCTCAAAATGGCTTTCACAAGATCAAGCAATATGATCCGATGGAAGTGCTGAAAACTTCTGGCGGCAAGATTTTCGTTGCTCGTGGCTTCTCCTCAAAAGGTAGAGCACAGGATTATGATGCCACATTTTCACCCAGTGGCCCAATATACCACCATCTCGCCTATTATAGCCCTGCGTTCTGCTGCAAGGACGGCGTCCTCACCTGGAGTGATGTGAACAACGCATTTCAGTGGTGGTGACAAGGAAGACAGTATATGGGGAGCAACCCGGGGTTCGAAGTCCAAAGTAGAGATCGGAACACCCAAAGTGTCTGGCAGTTGAAAGAAATCCCTCTATGGGCCGATACATAGCACCCGCAGCTTGCAACAGAGAGGATAGATAGTCGATATTGATAGAAGTTGGGCTTCACCCAAAAGTAATGTTGATCCGAACCCTTGGCCTCGAGGTTGCCAACGAAGCCTCCTCTGCGGTGTTGTATGTGCTGACCTCTTCCCCGATAGGTGCTGGACCCCTCTGCATTCACCGCGGCAAGAGGGAGCTCGCTCGTCGAATTCGTACGATGAAGGACCCAGACTCAATGCACTATGGCCTAGGCCTCGGAGGTCCTGCGAGACCTCGGCGAGATTTTCCTTTCTCAAGGAAAAGTACATACTGTGAAGCTTCCGGGAAATAGTCAGCATGGTGGACCGCAAAGTCCAGAGCCGACGATCGACAGGAGCTCAACTTCGGCGAAAGTTGTAGCGGCCAGCGTCGCCAGGCCCGTATTGCCGAAAATCCCGACCAGTATCGTCGAACTTAGTGCCCTAATGCTCTTAGTGAACAAATTCCGTCCGGTATGGAGGTGTCGCGTGCGGAACACCTTTGGAGACAACAGATGGTTGAGCCTCATCACTACCCAAGCAGCGGATGAGTGCCACGAGATATCTTTCGAGGCATCGTAGCAAACCATGGGCTGAAATACACCGCGCCGGCAGCCGTGACACTTCCTTAGACACATTGGATGCCCATTGGGCCGCTGTGGTGGACCGTAAGAGAACACCCAGATGTTGCTTCAATCTTGGTTCTCGCTTCGATCCCACGGATGAGCACCGAAGTGGAAGTCGGTGGCTTTGGCATCTGCGTAGGCCTCATACACTACGAAGGCCGAGTGCGGCCTCGTCGTGGCGCAGCAGTGGCAAAAGCCTTTAGTGAGCGTCTCGGACATGTGCTGTATACCACCACAGATGCAGCGGTGACAAACCCTGCACGATTTTCTTGTCCGAGAATCCGTTGTTCCACCATCGATCCGCTTTATTGACATCAGCACCGACGATCTTCCAGCGAGGAAATGGCATCGAAAGTCAGCGTGCCGTAAGGCTCGACTAAGCATAGGAACCGATGAAGCTGTCATGGCATATTCTCACACAAGCGGGGAAGGCCAAGTTCCCACCTCTTCCGTGGAGAGTCTCGTATTCAGGAACGACCATGATGTGGGTCTTGTTGGACAATGCAGCCTCGGGAGCTCGCTTTGGGGATAGCTTCGTCGAGCTATGGCAAGCAACCACAGGGCCAGGCTTGCCGCACGTTGAGAGCTTGGGCCCCACCATTGCGATTACGGAGCCGTGGTTCACCTCTCATTATCTCGTGCTCCCGTATGCAGGTCCTACCTATTGGAGCTTTAGGCTCATGGAAGCACTCTCATTTGGCCACGGAGGTGGGAAAAGCTTAGAGCTCAGCAGCAAAGACCCATGGACGCACTCGCAGATTGGCACTACTCTATCTCAGGCATGGCACGGTCTCAATCCACTTGATCCTGACCCAAACATAGTGAGGTTTCAGTACCTCCACCGACTTCTGCTGGTGGTATGAGACTCTTGCGAGTCCCATGGAGGAGTGTTTCGTGACTCTAAGCCGACTGGCTGCAACCGGGAATGATGTCTTTGTGACCGACACCACTTCTCGTTCGAAATAAAGAGGCCACAGCAAAGCAAGTGCGAAGGATGGACACACGAGTATGCTTCTGATTGCACAGAGAGATGGAGTTCTCCCCAGTTGAGAGGGAGTGTTACATGGGCAGTGAAATTGGACAACTATGTCCACAAACTCCATGTTGTGATGCTCATGAAGATACCAATATTTTACTGGCTCCTCTTTAGAGAGGTGTAAGATCGATCTAAAATTGATCTCAATCCAATGAGTAGAACATTTATCATGAATCTCACTCGCTTTAATACAGATATGCAAAGTCGGTCTTACGCGTGGTTTTCACACCCTCAGCAGACGAGCCACACACCCTCAAAGGATTGACAGCAAACAGAGCCCAACGTTGGAGGACATTTCTCATCACTCTCGTCCTCACACATCATCTCCTCTTCCATTTAGCACGCAGCCTCGGGAACTCAGCAGTTCTGCTCATGCGGAAAGAAGGACGAATTCTACCGCAACTAGGGTCTGGATCACCGACGACGTAAGAAGGTTTTCACGAGTGCCTGGACTCGAAAGCATTGGACCTTGCTCAACACATGGTCCAAAGAGGCTCAATTTTTGGTGGAGACTTCCATTTTGGAAGGCCACAAGCATATTGGCGCTGAGAATCGAGGTCAAAAGCGAGGACTCGGCTGATCGAGCCTGCATAGACTTTCGCCCAGTGTCAGTGCACTGACTTTTATGGGGTTGACTTCCTGAGCTGACCCGTGGTGGTCGCTTGAACACCGCTGTGGACACATGTTGGGTTGGCCTGACAGACAGAGACTCTTGCCGGTTGAAGCATCCCGTCTGACCGCCGCAATGCACCACCACATTTTTTGTCTCGGTTTGTCTTCTCGTAGATCCACCGTATGTTCTATCGCATTTTACTTGGACTGTTTATGTGACTGTTGTAGTGAAAAGTAAAGCTGCATCAAGCACAGAACATCTGCATAAATTTACAATTCCCTCGTTAGGAAGGAGTTGTGCACATGGTGGTAACACGTGTTACATTGTTTCCGTATTGCAGAAAGTTGCGCATAATGGGCGCTTGAGGAGCCTACCCATACATTGGGTGAAGGATTATATCACATTAAGTTGCATGTTCAAGCGGTAGTTTGAGGAGCCTTCTTTTAAATTTAGTGGAGGCTATACAAAGCACTGTAGTTGTATGTCCAATTTGCCTCTTTTCCCCGCTTTTAATAGGTAAATGATGATAGGCGCTTCACCCCATCCTTGCGGCTCACTCTTCGCATCCAAGCTTATTTCAACAACAATGCTATTGAACCTGACTTCTCGAAGTCTGAGTGTGAAGCCAACCTGCAAGCTTTTATAGTTAGTCATTCCATGGACCTGGGAGTATTGTGTGTGAGAGGAAATTGTAGTAGGGGTGATTGATCTCACGGGATCAATAATATTATTTTCTCACCCATTTCAATCCTTTTCGCAGAGGGAAAATGTGGAGGAATCAACTTGCAGGGCCAAATATTTTATTAGTGAGTCCTTAGCTCGAGAATTTTGTCCGAAACTTCCCGAGTCATTTTTGATGCACTAAATGACATTATTTCGTTAAAATCGTCCCGCTTAAGCATTCGACCCTGCATGATGTCTCTACACTCGCAGACCTTTTCCAATGGTGCATGAATTCGTGTGATTAACTCACCAGGTAAAGGTATAGATGCTTTGTGCCCTTTCTATTCTCAACTCTCTTAGGTGCACGACTCACGGAAATGAATGATGGTCTCTAGGGAATGAATGGCAGCTTTCACAAGCAATCTGAGCAAAGTGTCAAGTGGAGCTACTCAACAATTTTCCCTAATCTAAAACAAACAACAAAATTTCCCATGGCAAAACAAGCAACTATTATGTTTGTATTATTTGGATGAATGAAGTTGCGTTTGTTTCCATGCAAATGCATTGTGTTGGTTATGTGTTGAAATATTAGCTAAATGTGGCTGTAAATGTTAGGACAAGCTTTTGAAAGTCCCAAGTTGATGTGTGTGCTTTATGTTGAATGAACTTGGTCATGTGGGACTTTCGTTGCATCCGATAAATTGTTATTGAAGGAAAGGTGATGGACAGACTCTTGAGTTACAGAGGAATCGCATGAGTCACAGGTGCATGCTAGCTAAGCGTGGTTGTCACAAAGTAATGTCATGTGACATATGACTCAAAGTGTTGAAAAGGACTTTGAGAAACTCCAAATTTTGCAAACAGAGAAATCACGTGAAAATTTAGATTCACGACATCGGCCCATGTTAATGCTCTGCGGGAAGATGAAATGGCCAAGTGCAAGGTTGAATCCTTTAATATGATGTATTTTTCGAGACCACGGCGTGCTTCCAACTTCTTGCCACCAAAGATCAACTCGCTGTTGTTCAAAAGGGATCCCCCTCGATCCTTATCTTGGACCTTGTCCATGATAACATATGCCAGAAGTCTTCTTCTTGTAAGCTATTTTATTAAATAGTTGTCATGGCATGCTTCCGGGACTTCAATGTTTTGCCATCTTGAGCTCGTTGCAATTCAGATTTGGATTCTTAGACCCTCTTTGAGAGGCTGGACTCATTTAAGCTTTGGTGTTTTGTTGGATTATTGCTTTTGGTGTAGCTACCATCTCCGCATGTGACACTCTTCCTACTATAGCTTTTGCAACAACTCCGTTAGAATTTTGCCAAAAACAACTGATAGTCGCTCTTCCTTATTTTAGCAATTTGTCATTTGGAAAAGCTTTGGCCATGATGAGGGCTTTTCTCTTTCTCTCTCGTTAGCTATTGGGGGAGGAGAGGATCCCTACTTGGCAAGGAGAACCGAAACCATAGTGGAATCGCTTAACAACGAATGGAGGCTACAAGAGGTAGCTGCTGCATCCTTATTTTGTATCCTATTGTATATATACATTTCCATGAGTTGATTTAGAAAAGAAATATACTAATAGAAGAGCGCTGCTTGCCACTGTGAAACAAACAGAAAGCTGGATAAGTTTAAAGATTTTTATACCCTGTGATTCTATTCAAAAGCCCCACCACTCTGAAACAATCTCCTCGACATTTGAAAAACTTTGTAAGCAATGACTGCAGTTTTTATAACTGCATCAGTCACTAAACTGCTTTATTGACATTACACATATCCACATCACACAACTCAAAAGCACAGAAAGGAGAAGCCAAGCACAAACAGAAAAAGAGAAATGCACAGTGCTCGCTATTAGTGTATACAACTGTGGTTTCTGAGAAAGAACTTAAGGGCCTGAAGCTAACTTTTGAACCCTCAGGTTTCCTATCTTCTCAAAGACAATGGAGTAAAAAGACATAGGTGCACTACATTCAATGGTGGTGTTTACAAGGCAGGACTGCAGTCATCTTTGTTGATGGCAATCTCATCTGGTTCCATTTCTGCTCAAGAGTCCCACCATAACCTGATTGACATCCAAATCAACAACCTCGCGAGATCCCTGCCATCAGCCCAAAACTGCATATACTCTGCAGGTGGTACATAAGCTTTATTAGCCCTCTCTTCCTGTGTCCATGTCCGACACACAGCATCCCTCCATACCCATACCCATTGTTTACTATGGACTTCAAAAGGGCATATTGAGGGTGACTCTAAGCCAGGATAGATAACCTTGAGGCCCAAATTTCTTCATTTTGCTTGCATATGTATATGCTCTGTGGCAGTGCTTCCTTCATCCTCTCCTCCTATGAGGAAGCCTCCCAGAAATATTAAATGCTACTATGGGATTTCGCTGGCGAAGAATTACCCGAGCGAAGAATTTAATCCACTCGCACTCTTCAGCAAACGACTCTCAGAAATGGTAGTTGGGCGCAGTGGAAATATCTGGGCCTTGTAGCGGGCGCGAAAGGAATTTTTAGAAATTCAAATGTTAAATGGTAGTCAGGCCCGAGTGGAGGGGAGGTGGAGGCAGCCAGTGGAGAGCAGTGTGAGCGGAGCAGGGTGTGATGCGGCCCACCTATCGAGTCGCCCATCGACGGATACTGGCGTAGGCGCTGGCCGGAGCTGTCCCATCA
Organism: Pinus albicaulis; assembly: GCA_034641835.2. Taxonomy (NCBI): domain Eukaryota; kingdom Viridiplantae; phylum Streptophyta; class Pinopsida; order Pinales; family Pinaceae; genus Pinus; species Pinus albicaulis. The sequence continues at coordinate 623,879,543 of CM076572.1, read as the reverse complement.
CCGCGAGGGAGTCGCCAAACGGGAGCCCCATTTCGTCTAATAGTAGACTGCTCCGACTCTGTTGCTGCCTTTAAAGTCATGCCGATACATTGTCCCTTTAGTACGATGTGAAGAAAGGTTGACCGATTCTGTTTGTCTCCGATGAAGCCACCAATATCCAAGAGACACTTGGAAGTAAGGCCGACTCATATAGAGTTGGAATAAAAGATGAAAACTCCATCAATATAAAAACAAACCCTTGTTGACCCAGAATATGCATCGCGACCAGCACAAATGCTAACCATGGGATACCACATATCTCTATGCTATCTATATGAAGTGATGTATGGACAAATACATTGCTGTGTGTTTTCGTTGCTTGAAGCTGCTGTATACCAGATCAGTGAACCTGGTGATGATAGCTGATACAGTAATAATTTTTTTCAGCTTCATATCCTTTTGGGACCGAAGAACAAAATTTAAAATTTGGATGACGTTTATTTTTCTGTAAATTTCTTATGGCAGTAAATAGGAGATGAGGTACTTTATTTTATTATGATGATTATACAGATTTGATTTTTTAACAGATCGCAGTGAAAAGAGGGCAAAGTTATGGATTTTTTAAGCTAAAGAAGTAGCAGAGCTAAGACCTTGCTGCTGATGCAACAAAGGATGCAATTAAAGCAATTTCAACAAGAATGGTAGTGATCCATTGCATTGCGACCTGCACCCTTTTAAAAACATATCGTAGCCAGATATTTAATCTTGTTTTACAAGGGGAAAACTTAATTAATCAGCTTTTAGGGCTGTTTCTGACGATTTAATTATAACAAAGTCTCCCTTTGATGGAATTAATAAAAAAGGCTTCTTAAAGCAGAGGGACAGTAAGATATGCCTACAATAATACGGACAAAATTGGCCAGAATATTCCGAAAAAGCATTAAAAGATTATTGCTCTTGAGCTACCCATTCTCTATCCTAAATATTTCTGCCTCCAGAGTTGGATCAGCCGCCAAAGATACTCATCTACACCATTTTATCCTCTTCTGACTCTTGGAAACTGGAAAGCAGAAACAACCAAGTGTAAAACACAAATTAATATAGCTTTGAATTTTAAAGAGGAGCTTAACAAATTCATGAACAATTTAGTCCTGAAACCACGATCACCAACCCTTTCCATGTAAAAGGATCCTTGGAAACACATAGTAGGACTTCTCAAACTGACCAAGTCCCATATACACAGCCTTGCTCATTCCAAAATTCAGAGAAAGAGAAATGTACTTCCCGTAGCTGAAACACAAATCAACTGCAGACTTTCATAAATAGGCTATTCTTTTCACACTGGTCGTCTAGGGTGCAGGTGCTGAGAGGAGATTTGTTATCCTCTCCACCGAAGTTAAAATCCTGCTTCTGACATGTTCACTCTCTGTGACTCAATTGTTGATTGGGCTTCTTTGTAAGCTCAATTATTGATGGGTTGGCATAGGTACCATGCAATCTCCACCCTTGCTTGGTCAGGCTTGATGGGGGGCACTTTGTATTGTCACAGAAGATTAATAAATAAAAATTAGTCCAAAAACAGAAACTAGGTTAGTCTCACTTTTCACTTGTCAGTTCATCTCCCAGCATCTCTTGCAGCTGCAACTCATGTTGCTCAATGATGGAACAACTTCACTGTACTTTCGAGTTTTTAAACCACAGTCAGGGCTTTACCCGAAAGTTGATGTTTATTCAACACAACAGCAGAGAGCATCTAGCAAATGCAGAAGGTAAGTGTCAGTTTAGTGTTCCCTCATGACATACTTTGATATAATAACTATGTGCAAGTGTGTTTTACAAATAGTAGTAAAGAGATGGATTTTATAAACTAAAAATTTTAGTAAGGAGCACCCAGTGGATGCGGTTTACAATCTCTTGTGTGTCTGGGATGCGTGGGAGTGGATGTCATATACTCCAGGGCCGATTCCAGCCATATTTCACACCCTCCTGGGAAAACGGAGAGTAATTTTTCATCAGAACGGGAATTCTCAATAGTAATGACATCAGCATCCATCCCGAAATGATAGAATGGATGATATCATTGAAGTTGCTGAGTAGCACATGTGTGTATGGATCTGCAGAATCAAACAATAGGACAAAGATGTGAAAACTAAGTAGCAATCAAGCCGATGCCAACTACCCCATCTTTCAAGGACTCATTGCGTACCCAAGTGTGTAATCAGGTAGGAGTTAGAAGATTAGATCAGACCTGGGTAGTATCCCTCACACCACAGTTGGTAATCCGGAAAGCATTAACTGCCCAGTCCAGGTAGTGTGCATGTTCTGCTCTCATGCAAAGCAGCCCTTTCAAGAGAGCTCGGTTCATCAATTTGGATGACCTGGAATCAAGAACAGAAACAGCTTCATAAAAAGGAGATAAATGGAAATGGAAAAATAAAGTGAAGAGATAATATAGGATACGGAATTAAACACAAACTATTTGTCAAGACTTACCTGAATACCAAAGCTGCCTCAAGGTCTTCGACCTTCTTCCTTGACTGCCAAAGCACTTGGCATGCATGTTTCAGACCTAAAATACCATTTCATTAGTGTTTTCAAATATTCGAGGACAATAAATCGTGAAAAAAATGCAAAGGATTCAAGCCCAACTAGCCACCGTTATTTCGAAATTATTCTGTTATTACCTGGGCTGACTCATTTCGTGCAAAAGTGACCAACTCAAAACTGTGACGGGTCCAGTAGCATTCCTTTCAAGGGACCAGCGAAGTCAAGCTCTGGGCATGCCTTTTGACCAAAAGACAGTCATAGGGTTGGGGCGACTGACATCTCCATAAATAATTGGTGGCTTTAAACACAACTTGAGATCCATAAGACTGAACCCAACCATTGACTGTGAATGCAAATCCCTGAAGCTGCTCTCCAAAGTATTCCACCATGTCATTTCTCTGCAGCATGTGATAGACAAATCATTAGATTTCTTTCACGACATGGAAAGATCCTCCATAAGCATCAACCATTGGACCATTAAGTACTCACCTCAGGCTCTCCATGTACAAGGACATCAAGATCAAGCTCTTCTTGCAACTTGACCACTTTAGCAATTTCCTCTTGGATGGTTTTGATGTATTCTTCCTCTGAAATCTATCAATTTCCATAAGTTAGTACTCTTACATGTTGTCCCTCATTAAAACTAAAAGAAGAAATCTTTCTGAGAAAAATTTCTACTTAGCTATCCATACAGAAAAACAAATTTGTTTGCCTTGTATTCACGTCAAACTCTATGAAGATCAATTAATAGTGCCGAAATACTTTTCTACTTGACTATTCATATAGAAAAAACATACTTTTTTGCCTTATATTCACGTAAACTCTGCTGAAGTTTCAATTGTCTGAGGGAAAGACCCATTGGTTGTAGTGGGGAGAGTTGGAAGGTTGAGTTTCTTCTGCTGTTTCTCCAAACGGGTTGATACAGAAGTAGTTCGGTGGTGATCAGATTCTTTAAGTGCTGCAGCCTGTAATTCCAAATACAGATAGAGGATCAAAGTCATCCTAAAAATCACACCACCAGGTTGACATAATTCAAGCAGTCAGTATTTGTGTTCACTAATATGCATCTCACCTAGCATTGTTTTGTTTGCAGGCATGATATATTTGATCAAAAGACTGCACTTTGTAAACAGTTTCAGGAAAGAAAAGGGTAAAAGCTTCAGACAGTGTTGAATTAATAAAGAGAATGAGCACAAAGAAGCTATGATCATACAGCTTTCTGCACTGCTTCATTGTTCACCCGAGGGATGACATCCTTGAAACTATGGCTGCTGCATTCGAAGCAAAGGTCTGTGGAGAACAATGAATGTAAAATATCAGTGCTCAAAATGTTAGCAATTCAGGATACAAAAAGATGTTCTTATTTCCACTTTAAATTGCAACATATATTACAAATATGTGCCAAAGACTTTACCTCATCCTTTTGACCAGCCAACAACTTGGCTAGAGCAACTGTTTCATTGATCTTTTGTGCAGAAAATGCAAGCCATGACTTAAGTTCGCCATCAAGCTTTGTTTCATTAACCAAATCAACTGCTGTATGCATGAGGGAGCAGGAAGTAGAGACAACTAGCTTGTCTGCAAGAATATCAATAATCATTATCTGTGAAATTTTAAAAATTGAGCTATTAAGGCATACAGCTAGTTTCTGAGTACATCCATGCCACATAGAACACTAGTGGCATGTGGCTACATACCCTTCGCAACTATTTTCTCCAGATCTTCCAAAATGCTTAATGATGCAGACAAATCATTTGCCCAGATGTTTCAGTCCATCAACTACTCCAGCAAAGAGGTATTTGTCATCAGGGAAGCCAACCTCCTTGATTAGATTTAAGGTATCTATTCCACGGACAAGATCAAATCCAATACCAAAGATACTCTTCAGTCCAATCAACATTCTGGAAAAGGGACAAGACGTGGTATTAAATTTAAATATTTAAATCCAGAAATCAGCGATTCCACAAACCAATATTCAAAGTATAAGCATGTTATATGAAATAACAAAGAGCAAATTCCATAGCTGCATCCTACTCTATAGGTCTCAACCGGTACATCAGCAAAATAAGTTTCCACAATCAGTTTGATATCATCAAGCTCCTCTTCAAGGTAAGAGTAAGCTCTGTAAAAGGCCCCCAGTTCACGCTCTGGAGATCCATTACAAGGAAGGGCTCATCCAACTGCACCCAGGCTGCCCCAGCTGCCTTCAGCTCTGAAATCACTTCCCTTAAATCATACCAACAACAAAGACAACGTCGTTAACACCAATGTAATTAAAATCTTCCTTTCAATTTGAAAAGTTAATTGTCTTATTGAACTCCAAAAACATATAATCATCTCTGAACCTTCCATATGAATGTTTACTTGTATATAGGAATAATTTCATCAACCAATGAAAGGAGATCAAATGTTCTTGCTACATCTTTTTGCTGGCTTTGACAGTAGCAAGTATGACAAGGGCCAATGACAACTGGGATAGTCTCAATGCCAACCTGCAGCATAGAAAGGCAGACCTCACAGCTGTCATAAAGAGCAACTCTCAATTAAAAAAGTGGCTGCAATGTAAATATTTACTTTGGCCTTAAGAACGAAAAAGAATCAAAAGCTATTAATGTTGTAAGAAAGCAACAGAAGGTTGCAGTTTTAGAGGATTGGTTCCAACTTAGAGGTAGCAGTGAGTTGACTTGCACAGAAGATTACCTTCACCTCCATGGTTTCCCAAGCTACAATGGCAATTGTGTTACAAGAGAGAATATCTTGTCTTCAAGGAATCATAATAATATTCAAGCTAGATATTGATTAGCTTGCTTTCTAATACTTGTGTAAGGAAGAAAAGAGACAGTAGGAGACAAAGATTTTGTACCTCCTTAGCCTCCTTGTACCCGTCCACAACCTTGTGGGATGAGTAGGCAGACTCAATATTCATGGCCTCAACTCTGGAACATACTGTAGTGGCTGGAAAAGCCAGGAAGATCCCATTAGAAATGCCAAAAAAGATAAACGTCATCTACAAGACATCAGTAAAAACAAGTAAAAAGAAATTCATTATGACAGTATGACTGCAATTGTATACATACTAGTTGGTGTCAAACCACTTGGTCATTTCCATAGCAGGATGCTTAGCATTTCCACGAGCCATAGAGAAATATACGTCCAAACCAATCTCACCACCAGTCCATCCATATCTAGGGGGAACAGCTCCAAACCATGGTAGTTGTATCAAGAACCTGATCATAGTAGGAAAAGGTGTTGCTTGGAATGTATTTCAGACCAGCATCAGCCATCTGCTTCCAGATGGATACTCTCAGATCCTTGGCAACTCTCTCCAAATCCTCTGCAGAACTCTTTCCATCCCAGAAAGACTCTAGTGCGAATTTGAGTTCCCTCTTGGGACCAATTCTGGGATAACCAACAACATGGGAAGCCATTTTTCAAAGTCTTTTTATCCCTCTGCTGGTGCACCACAAAGATATCAGAATAGGAAGCTGGTAGCTGAGTTTTCGTGAACAAAATAATTTGTAAAATATGCCAGTTATTTCTTCTATGTGATAATATAGAAAAGCAGTTTATTAAATGCCACTTCTCAAAAATAAAAGATGAAGATGTATGAAGTACAGATCTGATATATCATTTTTATAGTGTTCTATTACCATCCTACAAACAAGATCCCTTGTTGTACTTGACTTATATAAAGGGATAATCAGTGACGAAAATTGCAAGGCATTATATGGAAAAAAATGTATTGAGCAGAAGATTTTGTGTTGATGATAAAGCACAACTACAAGTTTCTACAAAAATTATCTGGTACTTGCACAATGCATGATTATGAATTCGAAAAGAAAATGAGACAACTCCTATAATTTCGGTCGTATTTCACTTTTCATAAGATATACACCAATTGGGTATAAACCGGTGATCCAATTCAAACATTTCAATTGGATGTTGCAGAAGATAGATGTTGAAAATGTAGAAACGGAAGGTCTTTTGGCTTGTGCCTTAGCCAGTGAAGACCTCAACTTAGTCTTTCTCTAGCATGGATACGAGTTCATGAGATAGACTTTCAGTTTGGATGAGTTGATTTCCAGTTCACTGGAATGGTCATCAAGTTTGTAGCGTAGAGTTGTAGCTTCAGTTAGTTGGAGTCTTCTTCAGTTAGACTTGTTGAAGAATGTAACTAGCGTCGGTCTTCATAATTGTATTTGTCAAAAGAAAAATTTATTGTAAAAGAAAATTATTTTTGCAGAATGGGTTTCATGCTCTTTCAATTGTTTTCTATGAAATAGCCTCCATTGAAGACTTCTAGGTTTTGTCAAGAGTCAAGAGAGTCATTGTCATATTTATTAGACCCCTTCTTGGGCATTTGTATCATGTAAAGAAATTTATTTTTGAGTCAAAAGTGCCATTTGTCACCTCTCACCAAGTTGGCCCTATCCTTATGAAGTCGGCCTGGATTAGGGCTATTCGACCCAACAAAAGCAAGTATAAATAGAGACAACTCGACTCATTTGGAAGCACCCTCACACAAGTTCAATATACAAAAGAAAGAGGACGAAAAAGAGAGTGAATTGCAAGAGAAGAAGACCTAATCAAATGAAGAAGCAAAATCGAAGTTTTGGGCACTCTCCCGCACGCGTGCAAAGTCCTCTATGGTTTTTGGACGAGTAGCCAGGGGCCAAAATTTCTGAAGTAGTTGCAGGGTCTGAAATTTTGTAGAGCGCCGAAATTTCTGAACTAGTTGCGGGTCCGAAATCCCGTAGCCGCCGAAATTCCGGGATTGAAGTTGCATTTGGGACGTTAACACTTGGAGACTTTGGCGGAATACATAAAAGTGAAGGAAGGGATGAATTGGTGAATGGAGGAGATCTTTGTCTAGGTCAAAAGGGTCTTGGATTGTCTCATTTTGATTTGAATCTACTAGTGGAAGAGTTGGACTCGGGTTTTCCCGCAGATAGGGATTTTTCTCGGTTGAATGCCTATATCTTGTGTTCCTTGTTTTCGTGATCTTCACACATTTTATTTGGTAATTGCTTGATGAAAGATAACATAATAAAGAAGTTAAAAGAAGCCAACATAATTCACAAGTAATTATCAAGAAAAGAGGAATCAAGCCCTAATTCCTACATGCATTGATTTCTCAACATGGTATCAAAGCTAAGGTGAAAGAAGGACTAGTTGAAGATCACTTTGTTGGCTATCAATTGAAGGAAGGAAAAGCAATCTTGAAAGAAAATATCTCTCTCAATGACAAGTTATTTGAAGATGGGACTCAATTTCATGAAAATTGCAGGAAGCTTGGTTGGAAGTGTTAGTGTCCCGTGATTTGGCAGCATTGGTAAACCAAATGACGAGGGTAACATGGAACTAGTCTTTGGAGTCCTAGGACCTAGCTTTCCCTGGGACTCGCAGAGGGATCTCTCTATTGAGTGCAAAGGATGTGTTCTTTTTTGCTTTAGGGTTTAGATTTTAGGCTAGTTGTTAAGTGTAGGGTTTTGTTGATTGTTTTGGTTGGGTAAGATGGTCAAGTAGGATAGGTGGAGTGAGAGTCTATCAAAGCTATTGGGCTATGGAGTCAAATAAAAGTCAAGGGTGTCTCAATAATGAATCGAGGCAGAGTGCAAGGCCAATCTAGCAAGGTTAATGGATCCTTTAAGTTTATGAGTGAAGTGGGATGGACATCAAGTTTGTGAATGAGGTAGGGCAAAGGACAATCAAGAATCCTTTGTCAAATACCTATGAACAAGGAGGTCTTAAATATGATTACCACAAGATACTAAGCATGAGCTAGGGCAAACCATTTACTCTATGATAATATTTTAAACCAATAAATATCCAAGATAAACATGTCAATGAAACATAAAAAGCATAAGAGCTTCTAACTTTAGTAAATTCACCTCCGTAATTTGGGAAAACATACAAGAAAGCACAATAACTTAATCTATGAAGAGGGAACTCCTAAACATCATAAATCAGAGCTATAAAGAACTCGAAACAAGTTGGTAGGCATAGACAAAGGGCAAGATCGAACAAGACCTCTTTGACTTAACCTAGCAAATGATATTCCAAAGAGAGGTTTCAAGACAGTAGTTTGGACGGCCTTCAAGTAAGCGGGTGGCATACCGTGAATCATACTTGTAAACTAGCATTATAATCCATACATGAAACAAAACAAGTTTAGTGGACCTAAGGAGCAATCAAGAATTCCTTAAGCTTCGACTCAAACATGAGGAAAACATCAAGGCTATACTTTTCCGATTTATAGCAACCAAGAAGGATGAAACATAATGATAACAAGAAAACATAAACAAATTAAGAAGACGTCACCATTCACCAAGCTAAAGAATCCCCTGCAAACAAGCTTCTCCATCATCAAGCCAAACAAGCCATTCGTCAACTTCACAACACCAATTTCTTCTCCAAGCTCATATAAACCATGTATTGCTCTCAAAGCTCATCAAATGCCAACATTTACAATGAAGCCCTCATGCTCTATTTATCTTAGCAAGAGAGGGCAAAAAACCCTAAATATGGTAGGAAAATGTCAAATTCATCCATAAATGTCATTTATGGCCAAGAGACCATGCAAGGCCCAAGGCACATAATATCCTAAGAAATAAATACCATAATAACTATTTGCACCTAATTCTAGAGTGTTTTGCCTCAAAAAACTCAAAAAATATCATTTTGCAATAAATTAGTGTGTTTTGTTGACTTTTGGTCCAAAACACACTTACACAATCTATGTGCAGCAGCGCCACTTCGAGAAAATAGGGTCTTTTGTGACTTAGTTTTTCCCCCCTTCTCGATGCCGGATTGGGCTCTGTGATGGCTCGTTGGAAAACCTGATGAGTCTACTTTCCGTAAATGCTTGAGTTTTCCCTGAATGAGTGCCATTTGCTTGTCCAAAAATCCATTCTCCCAACACCGCTCTCGTGCACAAACGACCTTGCCCGAAAATGAGTGCGTAATGGTCAAAATTTTGGTTTTTTTTAACCTTTTGGGGGTCAACAACTCGCTCCAAATGATCCGAAAATTTTGTGAGCAGCTATCGTTGATAATGAGAGGAATCCAAAAATGTCAAGTTTGCAAGTCGAGGATGCACCATGTGTTTGCGTAGCACCAAAGGGTGTTGCGCACGGAGGCCTCAAAATTTCAAAAAAACAAAATCTTGTTCAAATTTGCCCAAAATTGGTGGAGTGGTCCCTTAAGAGGTCTTGGACACCTGTTGAGAAGCCTCGGCCAAAACTCCAAGCTATGATGCTCTTTTGCCTCTTTTAGGTTTTTTATCTCCATGAGGCCTCCTTCGATTTGGCACAAGCAAGCTTGTTTTTCTTTGCATAGTGCTTGGTCATTTTTTTCTCTGAGAGCAAGGCCCCTTTTCACCTTCTTGAAAGTGCTTGTGCTCATCCTTGTAATACTCGAATGACACGTTGTGCCATCTCGAAATCCCTTTCCCACTCCTTAAGTTGTGCATCTTTGGTTAGGATTAGCAATCGGTGGTCATCTCCTTGTCCTCATTGTCATTGTCTAGATCAATGAATTGAGGCTCTTGAGTAGCTTTCTTGATTCTCTTACTTCTCCTCACCTTGTACCTCGTCTGCTCACCCTTTTCCATCTTTTTCCTTGCCCTTGTCCAATTGGTTTGATAGCTAGAGAAGAGATGGCCCTTTGCCTTTTTGAGGCGGCAAACACATCTCTCTTCCCTCCGTGGTATGTGCATGTGAGAGGAGTGATGATGGTTTTGGTAGTGTCCTTATCTTGGCTATGACCCTTGGTGTTGTCATCAGCTCCTTTATCTTTATTGTGGTCTCTATCAATCACCTCATGCTCTGTTTGATCACTGTTGTCTCGACCTTCAGACATCATTATCATCTTTCATTTTTCTCACCTGCCTTCTATACTTGCCACATTGGCCTTTAAATTGATCGACAGCCTTCTTCACTTGTCTCACTTTGACCTTGTTCCTCATTAGTGTCCTTTTCCTTCATCATTCCCTCGTACTGTCACTTTCATTCTCATTGCCATTAAGAGACTGATTAGTGTCATGATAGTCATGACAGCTATCAGGGACTGTCATGACTATCTCTTTGTTGTCCTTTTCCTCACTGATCGTCCTATCGGTGACATTCTCTTTATCACTTTGTCTCCTTCATCAAATTATGTTTGTGCCTCACTCGTTTTCCTCCTCTTGATCTTCTATTTCCTCATTATCACCTTATGTTTCTTCATGTTCATTATCTTCATCCATATTGTCATTGTTTGCACTATGACTAGGCTCATTGTCATGCTCATGCATATTTTCCTATTGACTGTCATGTTCACTTTCTTGTTGACTATCACCCTTATCATTGTCTTCACTATCTTCTAGGTCCTCATCTTGTTCATCAGCACTACCTTTTTCTGTACTTGGGAGTGTTTCATTGGTATCATTACCATCACTGCCTTCCTCATTAAACTCTGTGTCTGCCCCACTGTTTTCATCATTCCCACCATCATCTTCTTGTTCATCATTGCTAATGTCACCCCCTTGTCCATCATTACCACTGTCATCCTCTTGTTCCTCATTAAACTTCGTCTCTGCCCGACTGATTTCTTCATCTCCACTGTCATCTCGCTTGTTCCTCATTATCATCGTCATCATCTTCATTTGATGCATCGGGAGAAGAAGAAAGAGGTAAGTTTTCCTTGTGGAGAAGGCATAGGTGAAGGTGATGGATCATGATCCCTCGGGGGGTGATGGAGGAGTGGAGGTAAGTGAGTGTGAAGAGGAAGGCAAATTTTGTTTGAATGAAGGCTTTGGGGATTTGAAAATATATCATGTGAGATGAAAACTTCCCAAGGGATTCCCGTCGCTTCTAGCTAGTGCAAAACAATCATCTTAACCAAGGAGTGGTGAAAAAAGGCTTTTGCATTTGGTGGGCATAACTCCTTTTCTTGACCACCGAAGCCATTTTGTCAATGCTCCGTAGAGATAGTATGGTAGGTTTAGCAATTTAACCCCGGGTGAAGTGCATTAGCAGCCTTATGTGATATGAATAAAGCCCCGGAGTACCTCCCCTCACAAGTGAAGTACTTGATGATCTGCCTCATCGAGTGGGGCATATCTCTCTAGGAGGTACGAGAAGGGGAAAAAGGTCTTGCAACCCTCGTTGATACCTAGGTTTGAGGAAGGGCTCAAAGTAGCTTAAGGCCAATTTCTTCTTCTTGAACCATCTTTCACCCACATCCCTAGTATCCATGTGGCTTTAGCAATGGATTCGGATGATAGTTCAAATTTTACTCCTGCTGAGGTTGACCTCGGTGGTTTTTGTAGGGCCGAGAATGAACAACCCTAGTCAAATCCGAGTGGTTTTGGACCCGTTTAACCCTCTCACGAACTGATAGCATCCAACATCTTGAAAACATGCAAGGATCATGGGAGAAAGAGGTGATTTGAATTGTATCCAAGTGCTCAAACCTATTAGTTCTTCCTCCCCCGGGTTTTCTGATAGCCCCTGGCCTTCATCACTACCAGTATTTACTTCCTCTCAGACATAATGATCGATTGTATCCTTGAACAAATTGATTTTTAGCTTGTGAGAGCTTTTAGGTCTAGGGAGGAAAAAATGAGTGATGGTGAGGGCAAACTTTAACACATGGGGGGCAAAATGGAGGTAGGTCTAGTAATGCTTTCGTAGTTTTGGAGGATGTCCCGTGCTAGTACCGAGTGTATTTACACCAATGACCACTCTCCAATTGGTAAATTCTTGCCCTAGAAGGTTAAATGATGGTTTGCCATGAAGATCAAGGTTTTTTAGCCAATTTAGGTTATGGTTACTCTCCCATTTGATTATAGATGCAAAAAGATCACTTGGAGGGCAAAAGAAAGTGACCACCAACCTTGTCTAACTTGTGCAGTGAGCCCTCGGGGCAAATTTGAGGAGGAAAAAGAGTGATCTTGAGCAATTTTTGGCAATTTTGGCCAAATTTCCTCTCGTGCGCAACGCCACCCGACCGGTCATTCTTGTCTTGCCCTCGCGTGCAGCACGAGTCGGGTCGGGTGTCGTGCGTGCCTCATGCGCAGCAGTCGGAAGGTTTGTGGGCAGCTCGAGCCTCTGCATGAGCCCTCCCGTCGGGCCTTCACCTATGCGCAGCGCCGTTGATGTGGGACGGGTCGAGCTCCGAACCGGGCGTGTGCGCAGCACCACCGCCCGTGTGTAGCATCGGTCCTTCTATGCACGCGCAGTGTTGTTTGACACTAGCTTTTTCCTCCCACGTGCGCTAGACACCAAAGGCTATATCCATAGCGCCTCCGCCTATGCGCGACGTCGGAGAATTTTACCGCTTTTGCGGAAAAAACGCTTAAAAAATGATTCAACAACTCCCTATCTCTCCTTCAAAGACAAAAAATGAGTTGGGGAAGAGGGAAAAGAAGACCTTTATACTTGTTTTTTGAAAAATAATTTCATGATCAAACCCACTTTTCTAATGTTTGTTTTCCCTTCTTACTTTTTCACTAAATTTTTGGTCCTTTTGTCCTGTAAGTGGTAGAACTCGAGAAAAAAATGGTTTTTTTTTGTCCTTTGCTGGAGCATCTTGATGTTCCCCTTTGGATTGACAAAAACTCTTTAACAAGCTTAAACCGTGCCTCTTACCCACATTTGGAAACATGAACCAGCTTCTTTAAAAAGCAAAAGGTCATTTTGACAAAGTTTTGAGGAAAAAAAGGCACACAGTAACATTAGTGCTCTTTTTTTGTAAAGGTTTTCTTCACTTTATCCTTCTCATGAATTTCAACACTTGTAAAACAGTAAGCTTGTGATCATTTTGGCACCTTTACCTTGAAATCTTCGACCATGCATCTTTTATGCCTTTGATTGCTTGGTCGATGAGATTGAAGAGAAGAAATTTGATCTTCTTTTAATCGACATTCTGTCATGTTTTGACTTTGAAGCAAGTTGAAGACCTCTTGGTGTGAAAACCCCGGCTAGCTTGGCATCAACAACTCCTTTAGTCTTTCTATGTGCCATCATTGTGAGATACATTAGGTTTGTTTGACCTTATCAATCTTCCCTGTAGGTGGCCATCTTTGACAAATCTTTGTAGTGTCACTCATGGCTAACTATCTCTTGCAGAATATATTTTTGATAAGGAAACCATTTTTGGAGGCTTTACTACGCTCTGTTTTAGACCAATTGCATGTTTATTTCTTTCACCATTTTGATAGTGATATATCTCTATTCCTTCCTTTGGCACTTTACCTTATGTCTCGCCCTCCTTTTTGATCCTTTTTAAGACCTCTCGATCGTATTTGAAAACTCGTGCCCTTGTACTGATACTCTTTGCCATTTTGTCCTTTTGGTGAGGTGGAATCGTGCTTCTTTTGTCAAACCCTAGAGGGCAGCCTTTGAATACCCCCTAAAATGCCATCTCATCGTTATGAAGGAGGTCCTATCATCATTATTTGACCTATTTGTCATTCTTTCCAAACTCCTAGGTTTTAGCGCTCATTAGAAAAAAAGTAAATAGTGTTGTCTTCTAAGTTCCCTAAACCTTTCAAAACTCATTAATTATTTCGAAAAAATCTTCAATGTGCACTCGGATGGAGTTGAGGTGACCTTTGTCCTTGTAGCCCTTGTCGATTTCCCGCTTTGGCACATTGTTTTGCCAATTAGTCACAAAAACCTTGATTCTCTAAAACACATGCTCGTTGCCTTTCTCTTTGTTGTAGATGGTCTTCTTGTGATGATTTCCCCCAATTACCTTACCTCTTCTAGGCTCATGACCATCTTGATCTTTGTGCGAAATGTGAACAAGGGCAGCTTGTCCCTTGCAGAATTTGTGCTTTAGGCCAAGGAGGCCTTTCTTGAATGGCCCTTTGATCGCCTTTTGGACAAAGTTACTTGTCCCTTTTCTTCTTTGAAAGCAGTCTCCTTATAGAGATAGAACAGAGATTTTTTAGGATACCAAATCCACCCTATGACTCGTGAAACCCTAGGTGACCTAGTGGAAGGTTCCTTGGAAACTGCCTTTGGACTAAAAACTTAGATTTTGGGGGTTATCAAGTGTAAAAACGAGTTTATGGTAAACTGATGTATTGAAGATCCAAAATCCAATGTACTTGATTAATCTAAAGAGCCTACAGAGACAAGCTTTTAGAGCTCATCAATGCATAAGGCATTTCGAGGCACAAGATAGTTGATTGGTTAGTGTCCTTAGGTAGCAAAGTAGGGAAGGGTTGGGCAACACCAAAACATATGGTCGAGGCCAAAGGTGACAAAAGTATAGACAAAATGAGTGACATGAGCCCCTAATGGGTTTCAGGGAGACCGGTAAGCGAAAGCTTAACATGATGGAATGATAAAAATAGTGAAAAATTATCTTAAAGAATAATGAAGGCGATGAGATTTCTAGAACTCACAATGTTTATGAACTTTGTTTCTAGAAATCTTGGGATAAGCATTTAGTCATCTACAAAGACAAAAATTACCGATGACTAACGGTGGCTCCACTTGGGGAGGGCGCTTCATTTTCTGTGGAGGTGTCCGGCATTTCGGATCTTCCACGGGCTTTATTGAGACCGTTGCCTCATCCATTGGGCAGATTTTTACCTCTTTTTACTTGTTGATGCTTGCTTGAAGCTATGATCTCGAATAATTTGAAAGATATGATTAGCTCAACTTCATCTCTTCCTACCCAACCTACTTTCTCGACATTTTTTCTTCCTTGGGTGCATTTGGACTAGTAACCTTGACATCTTTTTTATTTTGAAAACAAAACAAACTATCTACTTCTATCTTATTTCTTCCAGGAGTTTAGATTATGCTAATGAACTCCTTTGATTCTCTACCTAGACTACTCAACTCGTCAAGATTAAGCTATTTGATAGGATCCATTCACTAAGCTATAAACATGAAATTGAAAGCATGGTTAAATCAAAGGTTAAACAATCTAACTTACCATGAGCTTGTGGCACAAGAACAAGCCGCACACAAATGTTATTTTTGTACAACATAAAACTAGAAAACCAGGGCTAGGATACATTGCTTTGCTATTCATCCCCATCTTTCTCCTTAGTTTTGTTTTTAAGCATGTGGAACCAAGTATCTTTCTCTCTAATATATCTTTTGACAAGTCAAGCTTGAATAATTTGACCAACTATCTTTCACTAGCTTATCAACAATAAATTTAAAACATGTTTCAGCCATGATTAGGCTAGATAACCGAAACAAGACTTCTTTATGCACTAGTAGTGGTATTTAGGTTTACACACTTTTTAGTAGTTCTATTTGTTGGGTATGGGGCTTTACATCTTTTCAAATCTGCCCTCTTTTCCATTTTTTTTGTGTGTGTTTTTTTCTCTTTATAACCTTTCTATAAACAATGGTATGTAAAATGAACGAGAAATTCAAACTAGGTTTCTTGACAAAAAATAGTGGCCGAGTGTCCCGCCACCGACAGACCTCCAAAAATCTCTCCTCCATTTAGCTCTTGTAAAAAGAAAGCATTATTCTCGCTAGCTAAACCGATGATGATGTATTGTCTCTTCCACAAATTTTCAAACTTACCATGTTTACCTTTGTCTTTCCTCCTTGAGTCCCATTTCAATACTCTATCTCCAACCCCGGAAATCATTAGCTTTGGTCCTCCCGTCAAAAATCTTCTTTATATTTTCTTGCATCGCTTGTGTTCTTTGCAAACCTCCTCCCTTGTCTCGTTGTAAATGAATGGTTTGATTCAACCTCCTTTGCATGTCATTTTCTTCTCGATTGTGCTTCTTGGAGAAGCTTCATCACTCGGGACTCCCAAGGATGTTGGGAAAATGGCATCCATGCCATATACCAAATTGATAGGGAGACATACCAATGGATTTTTTGGTGGTTAGTCTATCAAAGTCCCATAATGCATGCACTAGCTTGCCATGCCATGTTTTTTTATTCTATTCCGTAGCTTCTTGATGATATTGACTAAGTTTTTGTTGGAAGACTAGGCTAACCCATTACCTTGAGGGTAATAAGTCGTGGAATGTCCTAATGTGATGTGATATTTATAACAAAACTCAACTATTCTTTTTGGACGTGAAGGCAAAGAACATTATCTCGTGATGATTTTTCTCGGGGTAACCAAATCTAAAAAGGATGTTGGTCTCAAAAAATTTGATAATGACCGAGTCGGGTGGCATTTTCCGGGAGGGGGATGGCTTCTATCCACTTGGTGAAGTAATCGTAGGCGTAAAGATCCACTTGTGTTGGGCGGATGAGGTAGGATGAATCTCACCAATGAAGTCTAAACCCCATTGTTGAAGAGAGGCCTCAATACAAAGCAATGGAATGTAAGGACAAAGTTAAAAGCTTTCTTTTGCCATCAAAAATTTGGCACTTATGGCAAGTCATCACTCGGTTTGTGGGTGTTGGAAAACAAGATAGGCCAATAGTAGCCAGCTCTAAGGCTCTTGTTAGCTATGGTTTTCCAGATGAGATGGCCTCCACATTCTCCTTCATGCAAATTTCATGCATGATCTTTCCCCGCATCATCCTCAAGCAAACATTTGAGAAATATGCCTATAGAGTTCTTCCAATATAACATTCCATCTATAATGGAGAAATTCAAAGCTTTTTGTTTCGTAGAACCTAGATTTTGTCTTTGATAATGTAGGTGGAGCATTAAGATAAAAGAGAACATACAGGATACTCAAGACACCAAAATGAATTGAAAAATGTTTCTTCAATATAGGGAGTTGTGCACTCTTCTTGTTCTTCTAAAACATCAACCATATTCATATCTAAAGCTTGGAAATTTGATTCAGCCCATAATTTTTGCAAGCCCTTGTCCTTTCGATCAGCTTTAGTGGGTCTAAATTCTAAGTCATATTCTAAGATAATAGCAATCCACTTTCCCCCTTTTACCATTAGGGTCTTGATTCAAAATATCTTTACGACAGTATGTGGGACAAAAGCAATGATATAGAGAATGTAAGATATAAACTCTAAAATCTTTCAATGCTTTAATCAAGGCATAGGCTTACTTCTCCATGATGTTATACTTGAAAGGAGCATCTCTAAGAGCTTTGCCGAAGAAGGCTATAGGCCGTTCTTGCCTTGTCATGTTCTTTTGTAGTAACACCGCAAAGCAATGGTGTATTTAGAGGCAAATGAGAAAATGTAGAAGTCTTTGGTAAAATCGGGATCGATTAGGAGCGGTGTTTGAGTAAGGACTAGTTTGACCAAATACTCAAAAGATTGTTTAACCTCCAAGGTCCATTTAACTTTCCTTTTTTAAGCATGTTGGTAATATTCCTCAAGATTTCAAAGCAAGGTTGAGAATGAACTCCTTAAGAAGTTTATCTTTCCGATGAAAGATTGTAACTCCTTAATGTTTCTAAGATGGCTGATTTGTAAAATGCCTTCAATCCTCTTAGGGTCTATTTTGATTCCTCCCTCCGAGATGATGTGACCTAGGAATTTCCTTCCCGGAAACCGAACAAAGTGTTTTCTTAGGATTCAAGGAAAGGCCATACTTCCTACATTTTTCAAAAAACTTTCTCGTGTGAACTAAGTGTTTTTCATCGGTCTTAGAGAAGACAATGATGTCATCAAAGTAAATGACTATGAAGTAGCCTATGTCTTCTCGAAAAAGATACGTCCATGGCCCTCCGGAAAGTGGCCCTTGCATTCATTAACCCAAATGGCATTCTAACGTACATGAACGTACCCCCAAGGTGTGGTGAAGGCAGCTTTTGTGTTGGTCACTTGGGAGTACTAATACTTGGTTGTAGCCGGAAAAACCATCAAGCAAAGGTGAGATTCTTTTAGAGCCAACTTCCTTTTGAAGTATGTGATCCATTTTAGGCAAGGGGCAATTGTCCTTTTAAGGAGACCTTGTTCAGATTTCTAAAGTCAATGCAAAGTCTAATCTCCCCGCCTTTTTCCTAACTAACACAAGGTTGGAAACCCACTCCGAGTATCGAAGGGAAACTATGATCAGCATCATACATCTTTTTTGATCTCTTTCTCAACTAAAGGTAATAAAACAGGGGTTTATTTTTCTCAATTTTTGTTTGAAAGGTTTCGATTCTCTTTAAGAGGAATTTTATGTTGAATAATGCTTATGTCATATGATTTTAAATCTTCATACCCCCATGCAAAAATATCTCTAAATTCTTGGAAGAGTTCAATATATCTTTGTTTTATGTGAGAAGGAAGAGTTTCTGGAGAGTTTGATCATTTTAGGTTCCTTTAGATTGCCAATGTTACACAACTCTACATCATCTTCCGTGGATTCCATTTTTGGTTCCTTAGCTACATCATTAAAGTCAAAAGCTCTTCTAATGGTGCAAGGCCTCTTGGTAATGTATCATCTTTACACTCTGAAACCTCAAGGTCCCTTTGGTCTAGATCCTAAAACATTTCTCACTTATAAGGATGTGTAAGTGTTTATATCAAAGCAAAAGGTGGTAGCTCTGCTTTCTAAAGTCTTTTCTTCTGTAGAAACATCTTCCTCATGCCCTAAACTTGGTTTTGTCAATATAAATTCATTCCTAGATTGCAAAAAATCATCAATTTGTTCATCACCCTCAAACACTTGCCAATAGTCGATGTTGTTCGGCACCCAGTGGGCCGTGTTTGATTTATGACAATGTACCTGTTCACTTGCAAATGGTATTTGACGAGTTTGCTAGCAAAGCAAAGGCAAGCTCATTTGCAAGACTATTTTGGGCTCTAGGAATGTAAGCTAGCTCATATTTCTCAAAGGTTTTGAGAAGATCTAAGGCTGCATTTTTTGTACTCTCTCAATCTTGGATTCTTAGCTGAATACTCACCTCTGATTTGTTTAATGATCGCCTCGAATCCCCTTGAGCGAGAGATTTTCTTAGCTCCTAAGTCTTTAGAGCGAGTGTAAGCCAAGGAGGAGAACCTCATACTCCACAATTTTATTAGTGCATATCGAAAGTCTAGTTTGTAAGAATGGCCTTCATTTTTGTTATGTATCCAAACACAAATTTCGATCCGACTCTTGCCACAAGAACCATCAAAGGTTATGTTCCATAGTGTTTCTATTTGGAGTTTACCACTTTGTTGTTGTTCGGGGCTGCTAGAGTTTGGGATGATATGTTCTTCAATTGAGAATATATTTGGTTGCTCTCGTAGTACTAGATCTTTGTCATTTTCGTTATACAAGATGAATGAATCTAAGCTCGAATGAATGGAATAGACAGAGGTGTTGTTTGGCTTATCCAAATTACTCACCATATACTTCATGTGTGACTCTCGTGTAAAGTTTTCTTTGTCTAGTTGGAAAACAGGGATAGTAGCATAGGACATATCTAGTTGAAGGTTTCCCAAGTTTGGCTCCCCCAAGATCCGGATAAAAGCATGCCATACTTAGGGGGAATGTCTGCCACTACTAGGTCCATGACAAGACCTTTAGCGATGAATTTGTGCCAGATTGACACAAAGATCTTTGACTAGGCCCAAACACTTGATCCTACTCGAATCGAATGAGTACAAGTCTTTGTAAGGTTTAGTTATTTCTGGGCCTAAGCTTCCCATCACAACTTTAGGCATGAGGTTGTGTGAGGCTCCGCAGTCCAGCATAGTATTGTGCAATATTTTGTCATGTATGTTTAGATCGATATAGAAAGAAGGGACAGCCTCCTTCTTGATACTTTCTTTCAACCTTAGGTCCAAATAACAATTCAGGACCGTCATCGGTTAAATTTAGCGTGTCAAGTATCATTTCCCTAAGTTCAAAACCTTCAAAGCACTTGGGATTTATACATCCTTGGGTTACTAGTTCAATGGAGAGGCATAGTTATCTTAATCTTAGCAATCTCCCCCTCAAAGCTGAAAGGGATTTGGGTCTTAGACATATTTGTATCAGTTTTATCAGCCACAACCTTCTCCACAAGTTTAGTTTGCTGATTTTGATCGAGGGTTTTGTAGATAACAGAAATTTTTTCGTGGCCACTAGTAGAGGTACTAGGGCAACTTGTGTCACCACTTTGGTGGCTGATTTTTTCTTGGCTTGGGTCAGTTTTCTTAGCTATGTTATTTACATTGTTTGCTGTCCTCTTATGACTTGTTTTCCGGAGCTTTTCCTAGCGTAGTATCAATTTGGTGTTTCTTAGAGGTTTCTTTGTTTCTTTTGCTCCTAAGGTCATATTGCCTATGGACCTCCATGATGGCATTTTCCGGTCCTAATTGGTAATCTTCGCAGTCTTCACAATCTGTTTGAGTTTGATCAAAGGCAAAAAGATATTGTTCTTCTTCCGTGAGAAAAAACTTCATTTTCATTATCGTAGCTTATTAGGTTTACATTGTTCTCTTTAGTTTCTTCAACCTCTCTTCCCTCTCCATTTACATAATTATCTTGGAAAAGTGGCCTAATGTTTTGATCATTGTCTCTTGGCCGATTTTGGGGGAGGGTCTCTTCTCGAAGTTTTGAGCTCGTTTCTGTTTTGGGAATTAGCTTGGTTTTCCCTAGGAGGTGTTTTTTTTCATTTAAGTTTATCTTTTTCTATCATTCTCTCCACAGCGTTCTCATTAGGTCGTCTATTTTTAGATTCGAGATGAGGAGGTTGACGGCATGGCTTTTCATCTTTGTAGGTCACTCTCTTTTCCGATCTCAACCCTAGCTCTTTTTTCAATTAAGTTTACCTTCTGCACTAATAGCTGCTTTTTGCATTTCTTCTAAGGTTTCGTGGTCTCTTTCTCTCAATTGGAATGTCATGTCCGGATCAAAGCCTTCGAGAAATTTCACTAGTGCTAGGCCTTGTGGAGGTTTCATGTGAGGTGGGAGGGCATTGTATACACTCTGTTGAACCCGGTGCAATAGTCTTGCACACTTTCCCCTACATTCCTTTTAAGATTGTTATATTCAGACAGTGATTTGGAGGGGATTTTTCTTGATTTCCCACTTGTTTATGAAAGTTTGGTAAAAGGGAAGAGAGATCATGTATTGTGTTTGGGGGTTAATGCTTTGAACCATTTTTTTGGCCTCTCCTCCTAAACTTTGTGCAAAGATATTCATCTTAATGGTTTCTTCTTCTATCTCCATGGAATCAAAAATCATCATTGATTCTATCTACATGTTGTTGGGCGATGATGGATTCGACACTTTCTGTGAAATGAGGGATCTTGGACTAATAGTCATTTGGCAAAGGTACTAGAGGCCGAGGTAAAACCAAGGGAGCATACCAAGCTCGCCATGACGAGAGCTAATGGAGGATTTACAAGAGGAGGGTTAGTGAAAGGAGGTGTATGATGAAGTGGAGTGGTTTGCACGAAAGTGGTGGTATGGATGGGTGTGGTGGAAGTACTTGGACCAACAACCCGATTTTGAGTAGATTTGGTATGGAAAGAGTTGAAGCGATGGAGAAGATGAAAGTCGTGGTGTGGAAGGAGAGGCTTCTCTACTAGAACTCTACTACAAATCTAAGGGTTCAAGGTCAGCTTTGGGTCGACATCGGCTTGAGACCCGTTTCGAAGAGGATCCTTGTATGATGCAAGTCAAATCGGGGATCTTGTAAAGGCTATAAGATGTTCGAGTACAAAGCTTGCTCTATGAATGGTCCTAACAATGGTTAAGTTTCCGGATCTAGAGGTTTGTCACAAAATCCTTTCTCGGGTCATCAACTATGTTGGGAGGGTTTGGGTCCGTGATGAGATACGATACTCGATCCTATGTGAAGCTGCATTTCAAACTTCAAAATTCGGAGAGGCTGAAAGTTTTAGGACTCGTTTTACGAAGGCCGACCTCTCCTAATCCTTGGTAAACCCTCACAGATATATAATCTCGGGTTCATAAACTTCTTAGGGTTGGTGTGAAACAAATCTAGGAAGTCAAATGAATGCTAATGAAGTAATAGGCCTACTCGGAGGCTAGTGGAGTCACAAAGTGGATATTTTTTGTTGTTTTAAGGATGTATGTTTATGGTCCACCACCAATAACTAACAAGAAACCAATCTAAGGGTGTTTTGGGGTTTTCTCGAATTTCCTATATGTAGCCCTAAGTTTTGTGCGAGTGTCCTATAGCCTGAGTCATCATTTTGCTAGGATGGTGAAACAAATAGAGTCTACTCTATGTCGATAGTGTGAGTTCTCTATGATTTGATAAGGGTATCCGAAGTCCTAAGGGGTACTTAGTTTGTCACCGACTTAGAGTTTCCATCATGATCACCATTATGTTAGTGATAGGGATGAGGTGGCGAAATTCACCGGATTTTCTAAGTCAAACCCGAGGGTCTAAAGAGTCTTAAGAGGTATTCAAGCAACTATATACTCGTAAGGTCCCACCAGTGATCGCGCGAATGTTAGTGTGGCGATGAGGTGGCAGATAAACCACCGGATACTATCACTCAAGGGTTTCGAATTTTTTGAAGGAATATTTAAGCATGAACTTACTCCAAAAGGTCCCACCGTGATCGCCGAAAATGTTAGTGTGCCGATGAAGTGGCAGATAAACCACCAGATACTATCAATCAAGGGTTTCTCGAATCTTTTTAAGGAATGTTTAAGCATGAATATACTCAGAAAGGTCCCACCGTAATCGCCGTAATGTTAGGGTCCCGTGATTTGGCGATTGGTAGACCAAATGACAGGGGTGACATGAAGCCGATCTTTGGAGTCCTAGGACCTAGCCTTCCCGGACTCGCAGAGGGATCTCTCTATTGGGTGCAAATATGTGTTCTTTTTTGCTTTAGGGTTTAGATTTTAGGCTAGTTGTTAAGTGTAGGGTTTTGTTGATTGTTTGGTTGGGTAATATGATCAAGTAGGATAGGTGGAGTGAGAGTCCGTCAAAGCTATTGGCTATGGAGTCAATAAAAGTCAAGGGTGTCTCAATAATGAATCAAAGTGCAGTGCAAGGCCAATCTAGCAAGGTTAATGGATCATTTAAGTTTATGAGTGAAGTGGGATGGAC
Organism: Pinus albicaulis; assembly: GCA_034641835.2. Taxonomy (NCBI): domain Eukaryota; kingdom Viridiplantae; phylum Streptophyta; class Pinopsida; order Pinales; family Pinaceae; genus Pinus; species Pinus albicaulis. The sequence continues at coordinate 623,856,121 of CM076572.1, read as the reverse complement.
ATCAAGTTTGTGAATGAGGTAGGGCAAGGGCAATCAAGAATCCTTTGTCAAATACCTACGAATAAGGAGGTCTTAAATATGATTACCACAAGATACTAAGCATGAGCTAGGGCAAACCATTTACTCTATGATAATATTTTAAACCAATAAATATCCAAGATAAACATGTCGATTGAAACATAGAAAGCATAAGAACTTCTAACTTTAGTAAATTCACCTCCGTAATTTGGGAAAACATACAAGATAGCACAATAACTTAATCTATGAAGAGGGAACTCCTAAACATCATAAATCAGTGCTATAAAGAACTCCGAAACAAGTTGGTAGGCATGGACAAAGGGCAAAATCGAACGAGACCTCTTTGACTTAACCTAGCAAACAATATTCCAAAGAGAGGTTTCAAGACAGAGTTTGGACAGCTGTCAATGTAAGCAAAGCATACGCAGTGAATCATACTTGTAAACTAGCATACTAATCCATACATGAAACAAAACAAATTTAGGTGGACCTAAGGAGCAATCAAGAATTCCTTAAGCTGACCAAACAGAGGAAAACATCAAAGCTATAACAAATAGGAGGACTCGATGTGTCCCCAAAAGAGCATGTCTCAACCTATACTTTTCTCGATTTATAGCAACCAAGAAGGATGAAACATAATGATAACAAGAAAACATAAACAAATTAAGAAGACATCACCATTCAACAAGCTAAAGAATCCCGCAAACACGCTTCTCCATCATCAAGCCAAACAAGCCATTCGTCAACTTCACAAAACCAATTTCTTCTCCAAGCTCATAAAAACCATGTATTTCTCTCCAAGTTCATCAAATTCCAACATTTACAATGAAGCCCTCATGCTCTATTTATCTTAGCAAGAGAGGGAAAAAAACCCTAAATATGTTAGGAAAATGTCAAATTCACCTATAAATGTCATTTATGGCCAAGAGACCATGCAAGGCCCAAGGCACATAATATCATAAGAAATAAATCTCATAATAACTATTTGCACCTAATTCTAGAGTGTTTTGCCTCAAAAAACTCAAAAATATCATTTTGCAATAAATAAGTATGTTTTGTTGACTTTTGGTCCAAAACACACTTAGACAATCTATGTGCAGCCAGCGCCACTTCGACAGAAAATAGGGTCTTTTGTGACTTAGTTTTGCCCCTTTCCCGATGCTTTCGGATTGGGCTTTGTCATGGCTCATTGGAAAGCCTGATGAGTCTACTTTCCCGTAAATGCTTAAGTTTTCCTGAAATGAGTGCTCATTTGTCTGTCCAAAAATCCATTCTTCCAACATTGCTTTGTGCACAAGACCTTGCCCGAAAATGAGTGCGTGAATGTGTCAAAATTTTGGTGTTTTTTGACCTTTTGGGGGTCAAAACTCGCTCCAAATGATCTAAAATTTTGTGAGCAAAGTATCGTTGATGATGAGAGGAATCCAAATGTCAAGTTTGCAAGCCTGAGGATGCACCATGTGTTTGCGTAGCGCCAAGGGTGTCGCGCACAGAGGCCTCAAAATTTCAAAAAAACAAAATCTTGTTCAAATTTGCCCAAAATTGGTGGAGTGGTCCCTTAAGAGGTCTTGGACACTCGTTGAGAAGCCTCGACCCAAAACTCCAAGGCTATGATGCTCTTTTGCCTCTTTTAGGTTTCTTAATCTCCATGAGGGCCTCCTTCAATTTGGCACAAGCAAGCTTGTTTTTCTTTGCATAGTGCTTGGTCATTTTCTTCTCCGGAGAGTAAGGCCCCCTTTTCACCTTCTTGAAGTGCTTGTGCTCAACCTTGTAATACTCGAATGAAATGTTGTGCCATCTCGAAATCCCTTTCCCACTCCTTAAGTTATGCATATTTGGTTAGGAGTAGCAATCTAGTGGTCATCTCCTTGTCCTCATTGTCACCTTTGCTCTAGATCAATGAATTGAGGCTCTTGAGTAGCTTTCTTGATTCTCTTACTTCTCCTCACCTTTACCTCATCTGCTCGCCCTTTTTCCATCTTTTTCCTTTCTTCCAATGGTTTGATAGCCGGAGAAGAGATGGCCCTTTGCCTTTTTGAGGCAAGCAAACACATCTCTCTTCCCTCCTCGTGGTATGTGCATGTGAGAGGAGTGATGGTGGTTTTGGTAGTGTCCTTATCTTGGTCGTGACCCTTGGTGTTGTCATCAGCCTCCTTTATCTTTATTGTGGTCTCTATCAATCACCTCATGCTTTGTTTGATCACCATTGTCTTGACCTTCAAAGCATCATTATCATCTTCATTTTCCTCAATGCCTTCTATACCGCCACATTGGCCTTTAAATTGATCAACAGCTTTCTTCACTCTTGTCTCACTTTGACCTTGTTCCTCATTAATGTCCTTTTCTTCATCATTCCTCGTAATGTCACTTTCATTCTCATTGCCATTAAGAGACTGATTTGTGTCATGATAGATCATGACAAAGCCTATCATCAATGTCATGACTATCTCTTTGTCGTCCTTTTCCTCACTGATCGTCCCTATCGGTGACATTCTCTTTATCATTGTCTCCTTCATCAAATTATGTTTGTGCCTCACTGTTTTCCTCCTCTTGATCTTCTATTTCCTCATTATCACCTTCTATTTCTTCATGTTCATTATCTTCATCCATATTGTCATTGTTTGCACTATGACTAGGCTCATTGTCATGCTCATGCATATTTTCCAAAGTAACAAAAATCGCGATCGGGATTAAATCGCCGAGGGGAAAAAATCGGAAAAAATCGTAAAAATCGGGAAAAAATCATAAAAATCGGGAAAAAATCGTAACATACAAAAATATTCATCAATTTTTTTAATATCTAAAGCATCTACGCATAAAAATAAATGTATTGACACATAAATATGAAAAAAACTAATATATAAGATGTGTAATATCATGTCTAGTGCTACATCACACATAAACGAATCTCGTTCGAATACTAAGTCCCGAGTCTCAAGAGTCAACTCAACTTCAAAATATCAACAAAAAATATAATAATGTATCTCATATCATGAGTCATAATGTCATATACAAAGGAATGTCAATGCACCATAAAACCTATGGTCCTATACTATTGATTTCCTCTCCGCCCTCTTGCGAGAAAATACAACAGCCTTTTCGCCTTTCTCTAGATGAAGAAGCTTCGGGCAGATCACGATGGGTCTCTGTCGTGCTCTAGAAGAAAAAATAGAAACACAGAACCGGACGGAACTCCGAACCACCAGGAGCTAAAGGAGGCGTACTACGTCCTCTACCGGTAGTAGTGGTAGATGGTGTCACCTCCTCCTCCTCGCTCCTCCTCCTCCTCCCCCGTCTCGCCCTGCTCCTCCTCGTCCTCCTCCTCGTCCTCCCCCTCCACTACCTCCCCGCTCTATCCAATCGTGGGTCGACTCCATGACAGTGCCTCTCGACCCTCAACCTCCATTCACGGCTGGTGTCAATCGCATCTAAAGAGATGGCCTCCATATCGTGGGTCCTCTCAAGTTGTCTCACCCACAATCTAAGATTGTAGTAGACGTAAACCATGTCATTGAGCGCCGACCCTCCAACCCGTACAAGGGTCATAAATTAATAAATTAAATATTTATATTTAATGAATTCAAAAAAATCAGCTGAGAATCGAGATATGTTAAGTTTTTTTACCTCGTTATGCCTTTTTGGAGTGTATTTTTTCAAATACACTCCAGCTTGCGCTCGCATCCCGAAGCGCTACATGTTTGGCCGAGTATTCTAATGGCAAGTTTTTGGAGTTTTGGTAATCTGCCACCATAGCTCCTCCACCATGCATCTACAAGTTACAAGTTACAACAAATAAGATAAACCGATAAAGTTACAAACATAAGAAAATTTTTTAAAAATAATGAAAATCTTACACCGCATTTTAAACGGTCTATCCTCGACCTGCCATGTCGAAGCTCAAGGTGCCACCTGCCATTCAGTACACCTCCATCTCTTTGGATATCTCTCGAACGATCCGATGGAGTTGGCACCATCTTCCGAACACAACCGAAAAAGCCATCCATGACCTCGACATCAAATAGAAAACCACATGAATAAGCAAATGCGAGGTTCGTGAAGAGCTCTAGCGGCATGAATGGGACGATGGAGTGTGTTGTTCCATCAGATCATCAATCACTTCCCATAAAAGAAGTTGTCTCCGAAAACCCATCATCACCCTTATCATCATAATAGCTGCACAAATTTCGCTTTCTTTTTGGCCCTATCCATGGCCTCATACAAATGTAGCCCATATGCTTCTCTCCATCCACCAATCAAGAACCTTTACCAAAGGTTCGACGTCCGCACACCTCTTCCACCTGAGACCTTGAAACTTTCCGATATGACACCAACCACGGATAGCCTGTCCTCCGATTTGCGGCCGATAGACAAAGCACGCCACTCATTCGAAACAAACATTCTCTTCAATTCTCACTTAGAATTCAAGAGGGATAAAGAGAGATGAAAGAAGTGGCAAATCGTGTAATAGCGAGCCGCACCAACTCCCTTATTGTTGGTGAATGTCCTCATCAAATGAAGCTACGCATCCATGGTTATATATAAATTTTGTGATTCTCTTTCGATGATTCTACAATATCACTCGACAAAATCAAGCTTTCCGATGTCCTCCAACATCAAATCAAAGCAATGTGCCGCACAAGGTGTCCAAAATATGCTCGGATACCTCTCCATAAGCATCTTGCGACAGAAACATAGTTTGTAGCGTCATCCGTTATGATTTGGACAACATTTTGGGGCCCAACCTCCGTAATGAACACATCTAATAAATCACATAATAATCTTGCATCTTTCACATGTGCGGATGCATCAACAGTATTTTCATAAACATTGTCCCTTTGGGACAACTCGACCAAGAAGTTAATAAGGGTCCTACCCCTTTGATCGACCCAACCATCCGACATAACCGTGCATCCTCGTGATTTCATGATGCCCTTTAACTCTTCCAATCTCTTGGTGCGACTGCTTTTCATTTTAGGGCGAATGCGCCCTTTAAGGTCATTCTCCTCGAAGGGGCTTTGTATCCCGGGCCAACAATGGGCCGATAGCATCAATCGCAGATTTGATAAAATGGATTGGTCCCGGCAACACCGAAAGGAATATCACTCCAAAGAAACGGTTTGCCCAACAACCTATCAGCCTTTTTCTCTTCTCCTTTCTTTTAAGATAGGAGGAGACAGATGGGCATGCCCCCGTGAGTGGTTCTAGGAACAAAAAATGAGGCGCAGCCGACGGAGGGTGCAGCCCTCGTAGAAGAGGCCGATCGTCGAAGAGCCACTACCACTCTCACGCTCAACCACAAACCCCGGAGTATTTGACTTTTCGCAGTCGATCGCTGAGTTTAGTGGTTTCTATTTCTCCCAATGAGTTCATGGCTCTTTTGATTAATACCGGATTGGTGTTTTTGCAAGGGCCTACTTCATGCCCATGAATTTGTGCCAAGTGTGTATTTCAACTCCGTATACCCCTCCCGTCATGTGTTGACCACATAATTTGCAAGACAAGTTTGATCGGTCAAAACCCCCATCAGAGTTCACCAAATTCCCATAAAGGATCTAATTTCCTTGGCATGTTGGAAACTTTGAAGTTTGAACTTTGAATGTTGAAATTTGAACCTAGGGCACAAGAAAAAATTGCCAGTTAAAAAATAAAATAAAAAAAATTACAATTTTACATACAACATTTTGATTTTTTTCACCAAAAAAAATCCTCAACTCAATCCAAAAATAATTGGAAAAAATACATGTTGAAACACAAGCAAAAATAATGGGAAGAAGCTAAGAGCACAAGAAGAAATAGAAAAAACAAAATTTAACAAACAATTTTTTGCATTTTTGACCAAAATAAACCCTCTCCTCTCAATAAAACAAAAACAAACAAAAAAAACACAACCAAATGCAATCACAAGTGATGAAAAACACATGGGTAATAGAAACCCATGCAGAACAAGAAAAAAACATGGGTTAAATTTGATGCCCATACTCCGGAAAAACGTTTTGCCGGGAAACACTTGGTCCAAATTCGATTTTTCTTCGCTTGGATTGCAAGAAATTCTAAGTTTTGTCCAATCTTGGGCTTCTAAATCTCCTCCTTCCCTCCTTGGCTCTTTCTTCTTCTCTCCTTGGCTCTCATAAACAACTCGTCCAACTAAAAATGACAAATAAAAACCAAAAAAATCGCATTATAACCCAATTTCGTCCGACACCATCACGATTTTTACCGATCGACTTTACAGCGATTTTTTTCGAAAAAATCGCGATTAAATCGCGATGACGATTTTTTCAAAAAATCGTCCAAAACATCGCCGATTAAATCGGCAGGCTGAAAAAATCGCGATTTTTTCAAAAAATCGCGATAACATCGCGATTTTTGTTACTTTGATATTTTCCTATTGACTGTCATGTTCACTTTCTTGTTGACTATCACCCTTATCATTGTCTTCACTATCTTCTAGGTCCTCATCTTGTTCATCAAACGACTACCTTTTTCTGTACTTGGGAGTGTTTCATTGGTATCATTACCACTCACCGCTTCCTCATTAAACTCGTGTCCGCCCCACTCGTTTTCATCATTCCCACCATCATCTTCTTGTTCATCATTGCTAATGTCACCCCCTTGTCCATCATTACCACCGTCATCCTCTTGTTCCTCATTAAACTTCGTCTCCCTGCCGATCGTATTTCTTCATCTCCACCGTCATCCTCGCTTGTTCCTCATTATCACTACGTCATCATCTTCATTTGATGCATCAAGAGAAGAAGAAAGAGGTAAGTTTCCTTGTGGAGAAGGCATAGGTGGAGGTGATGGATCATGATCCCCCGGGGGGTGATGGAGGGAGTGGAGGTAAGTGAGTGTGAAGTGGAAGGCAAATTTATTTAATGAAGGCTTGGGGATTTGCAAAATATATCATGTGAGATGAAAACTTCCCAAGGGATTCCCTCGTCGCTCTAGCTAGTGCAAAACAATCATCTTAACCAAGGAGTGGTGAAAAAGGCTTTGCATTTGGTGGGCATAACTCCTTTTCTTGACCACCGAAGCCACTTTTGTCCATGCTCCCGTAGAGATAGTATGGTAGGTTTAGCAATTTAACCCTGGTGAAGTGCATTAGCAGCCTTATGTGATATGAATAAAGCCTAGAGTACCTCCCCTCACAAGTGAAGTATTTGATGATCTGCCTCATCAGTGGGGCATATCTCTCTAGCGAGTAAGAGAAGGGGAAAAAGGTCTTGCAACCCTGTTGATACCTAGGTTTGGGCTCATAATAGCTTAAGGCCAATTTCTTCTTCTTGAACCATCTTTCACCCACATCTAGTATCCATGTGGCTTTAGCAATGCATTCGGATGATAGTTCAAATTTTACTCTTGCTAGGTTGACCTGGTGGTTTTTTAGGCTGAGAATGAACAACCTAGTCAAATCTGAGTGGTTTTGGACCTGTTTAACCCTCTCACAGAACTGATAGCATCCAACATCTTGGAAAACATGCAAGGATCATGGGAGAAGAGGTGATTTGAATTGTATCCAAGGGCTCAAACCTATTAGTTCTTCCTCCCTTGTGTTTTGGCTTGATAGGCCCTTGGCCTTCATCACTACTAGTATTTACTTCCTCTCCGAACATAGTGACTGATTGTATCCTTGAACAAATTGATTTTTAGCTTGTGAGAGCTTTTAGGTCTAGGGAGGAAAAATGGGTGATGGTGAGGGCAAACTTTAACACATGGGGGCAAAATGGAAGTAGGTCTAGTAATGCTTTTAGAGTTTTGGAGGATGCCCGTCGGTACTCGAGTGTATTTACAAAGAATGACCACTCTCCAATTGGTAAATTCTTGCCCTAGAAGGTTAAATGATGGTTTGCCATGAAGATCAGGGTTTTTAGCCAATTTAGGTTATGGTTACTCTCCTTTGATTATAGATGCAAAAAGATCACTTGGAGGGCAAAAGAAAGTGACCACCAACCTTGTCTAACTTGTGTAGGAGCTTGGGGCAAATTTGAGGAGGAAAAAGAGTGATCTTGAGCAATTTTTGGCAATTTTGGCCAAATCTTCATGCTGCATGCGCACCACCCGACCGGCCATTCCTGTCGTGCCCTCCCGTGCGCGTCGTCGGGTCGCGTCGGTGTCGTGCGAGCCCATGCGCAAGCGTCGGAAGGTTTGTGGGCGGCTCAGCTCTCGCATGGGCCCTCCCGTCGTGCCTTCTCCTCTGCGTAGCGTCGTTGATGTGGGCAGGTCGAGCTCCAAACCGGGCGTGTGCGCAGCGCCACCGCCTGTGTGTATAAACGGTCCTTCTGTGCGCAGCGCAGTGTTGTTTAACACTACTTTTCCTCCCCTATGCGCAACGCCAAAGGCTATATGCATAGCGCCTTTGCTTATGCGCAACGCCGGAGAATTTTACCAGTTTTGCAGAAAAAACCCTTAAAAATGATTCAACGACTCCCTGTCTCTCCTTCAACGACAAAAATGAGTTGGGGAGAGGGAAAGAAGACCTTTATACTTCTTTTTGAAAAATAATTTCAGGATGAAACCCACTTTTCTAATGTTTGTTTTCCCATCTTACTTTTTCACTGACTTTTTGGTCCTTTTGTCCTATAGGTGGCAGAACTGCGAGAAAAAAATGGTTTTTTTTTCCTTTGCCGGAGCATCTTGATGTTCCCCTTGGATTGAAAAACTCTTTAACAAGCTTAAACTCGTGCCTCTTACCCACATTTGGAAACATGAACCAGCTTCTTTAAAAAAGCAAAAGGTCATTTTGACAAAGTTTTGAGGAAAAAAAGGCAGATCGTAATATCCCCAAAGGGGACTAACCGATAATAACATGTAAATACACCACTACGGATATAGGAAATATAATATCGAACCGTGATCAACTGAATCATAACACATGGAATACCGCAACCGAGCCATTTTATTAATCGTAAAGTACATAGAGAGGAGTACAATAAATCGCAGCAAGTGCACCTATCCTTGCCTAGGCAAGTGGAGACCCTCTCAACGGATAAATGGCCGCAACCTGGGACTGGACGTTAGCGCCTAGGCGCTCTGCAGCCGAAGATGAACTGCGCCGGGTGCTCGGCACGGAGATCGCAAACCCTCCACAATAGAAAACGCCGTCTCTCGCTAGTGACAGCAAGCAGAAACCCTCCGGACAATAGATCGACCACCGAAGGCTAGAGAACGCCGTTGAGCTCTGTCTCTCCCAAGTCCGCCTCCTCGCATCGGCGTCCCTACCAAGTGGATCCGCTCTCGAACACTCGTATCCGACGGATCCGAAGCCTCCAAACCGGATCCGCGTCCTCCCTATCGGATATCTGCCACCAAACCTTCGGATCTATACTCGGATCTCGACAATATCTCTTCGTATCTACGCCCTAGGGGTCCGGATCCGATGTTAACCCTTCGGATCCGGACTAGATTCGCCAATATTTCTTCGCATCCGCAACTCTCCAAGTCTGGATCTAGTGCAAAACCCCCCGGATCTCGCAACATACAAGACTAGATCTGCCACATACGGACTAGATCCGCAAGATCTATCCTTCCCAAAGTCTGGGATCTAACAATAAGCCTTCGCATCCGCAACTCTTACCTTCGTAAATGGATGCCGGCGTCCTCACTCTAGGGCTAGACAGTCGTCCTTCTCGCTCCCAAAACGACGTTTTCTACGCCAACTCTGAACTCGCGTCCTCCTTGGACGGCAGTCCTTCCTCTCTCGCAAGGATCGGCGTCCTCTCTCGTATGAGACAGGCGTCTCTTCTCCTTCGAAGAATCGGCGTCCTTCCTTCTCTTGCTCGCGGCACCACAAGAGGGCTTTCTCCTCCTCGGATATGCTTCGAAACCAGCCGCTGCTTTCCGCCGCTCGGAACCGGAAGATGGAACTCGGAAAAAACCTTACTAGGGCGGGCACTCGCACTACCCGAAGCCTAAGGGTGAAACCGGAAAACCTTACTGTGGCCGGCACTCGAAGTCCCCCGAGGCTAAGGGTGAGATCTCCGACCGGGAGACACTCGTGCACTAAACAATGGTCGCGGACCGACTAAACAACCGACGTGCTCGAAGCGGACAAGAGTCCAGCCTATCAATAAGAATATCAAATCATGAATGATCAAATGAGGTGAGAGCCTCTCCTTTTATAACATCAAACTCCCTCCAAAACTTAACTCTCCCCTGGATCTGCGCGCTTACCTTGGGTTAGCCCGATGCCTTCCCCATCATATCCACGTGGACCCCCAAGGCCCCCTCTCTAAGTTACAACGTCAATCTACTAGGAAAAGAACACTTATTATAAAGTGAGGTGACTAAAGTGAGGTGACCCCTCTTATTTCTCACTTTATTTATTATATCTAGCTAAAGCGGCAAAATAAAGCAAAAAATGAAATATTCCAATTAGCAAGGCTAATTGGGAATATCTACGAGCTTCCCCGAAAGCAAAACGTTGCTTGTCCTCAAGCAACCGAAGTGATGGATGTTGTGAAGTCCGCTTGCTCTCCCAAGTGGCATCCTCATCCGGCAAAAATTGCTTGTTCTCAAGCAATGCTTGAACAAGCCTACTCTCTAGCCGATGCTCCCCGCCGATACTCGCAAAAATGTGCCCGGGTCCCAACGAAACCTCTCGTCTCCTCGCATCACCACGACATGAAGGGATATCTCAATGCCGGGATCCGAAACTCGGCCTCTCATGGTACCGACCAATCAATAGTCCTCCCGGATCCCATCGCCACTCGTGGCTCAATAATCGTACAAGCCCCATGGCTCCTGATCGCTCACCGCCTCTAGCTATGACCGGAGACCATGACCGCCGCCGCTGCTCCGCATCTATGGCCGTGTAAGTTGTCCCATCGACTCGTGCACCGCACTCATCATCTCTCTCCCATCAAGGCATGGAGTCGAAAATATAATGAGGAATATCTCCCTCCCGTGGATCCTCCATCTCCAAGCAATCATCCGTGACCAAATGAGCCACCTCCCAACAAGGCAACTCCCAAAAATCTCCTTCCACCTCAAGCTCGTGTAATGAAGGTGGGGTCGAAAATATGAACTTGGCAAGCACCATAGCTTACCTCATGCTCGTCCTTCTCTCCACTCATGACAAGTGTAGAGTCTATGCCGATCCTGGGCCGCAAAATCATTGCCCTCCAATGGCAAAGTGAAAAACAATCCACCATAGAAGGTTCTTCCATCAATGAAGAACAAGGCTGGCCCAAAACAAAACCATCCATGAAGAATATGACATGTGTCATCATGGATCACCCTAATGAGATGTTTGCTGAAGGTTCTATATGAGGATACATAGTGCAAACAATCTCTCACAAGGATACAACGCAGCCTCATCCACCGCAACCTCGGAAAATCACATGGCAAGCAACGTACAAGATCCATCACATCTACTAATGGATAGTAAATGGTCGAATATGATAGCAACATAGGTCCAAACACTTGCCCATGGTTGTACAATGGATGAACATCTATCTCATGGCCCATATCAAAAGAGAACGCATACATAGTAGTGGTGGCCATGCCTCCTCCCATGCTCCCGTTAGAACATGTAGTGCAGAAAATACTCAAAGGCACATTCGACTCATGTGTCTCTCTCATAATCAAGCCTCCCATACAAATCTGACCATATATGCCGGAAGTAAGATGGCACATGGATCCATACATGAGTCCTCCATAGTGTTTTGGCATGTTATGAAGAAGAATGAACCATGTGCTGTCATAGAAGATAATCCTCCTCATGCTTGGAAACCCAAGTCAAGAAGAATATGCCGTAGATGTCTCTATCATCATTACCTCCTCTTTGTGCAACAAATATGTAGTGATCCTCGGGACCTATGGGTTATCGATCCACCATATCCCCGCTTGCGCACACTCCATCCATAATGTTCTGCTCCAAGGTGACAACGCTCGTGAGCTCATGTAAGTAAACTCTTGTTAATACAAGACTCGTTCCTTGACATGCTCCTTGTCAAAGACTCCTCTAATGATGTCGTAACAAATATGGAATACTTCCCAAGATGGAAGTGCTTCCCAATCAAAGACCATGGAGATAGTGCCATCTCCTCCTCCCGCAACATCATGCAAAGTGTGGGAGCAAATCCGCCCTTGCTCTCCCAAGCAAAGCAACAAGAAATTGTGTTGCCTCCCCATACCTCCATCATGCAACTCATGTGATGACGACACAATGAATGATATGAGTAACACATCAACACCGTGCATCCATACTCTATGTTGCTCAATGATGCAAGTATCCATCCATCTTCTCCCCCATCCTCCTACTCTTAGGAAGAGTGTTTGCCAAGTGATGGCCAAACTCTTTCAAGAGTAACCAGCCGACCCAAGCCTCCCGCTGCTCGGTGTCATAGATCCGCAAGTAGCCTCCTAGCTCCTTGCTCATCATCCCCATCCACTCAATCACTTGTGGATGCCTCCTTCTCCTCATCCCGTACTACCATCCTCCCAAATCAAATTTCTGATTTTGCACTTCATGGAATTTTGGGATATAAACTTCTCAAGGATCAATGAGACCCTATCAAGACTCAAATAGTGGTAGGCAAAAACCTCCCATCATGGTGTGTATGGCTCAAGGGATGTCCAACACAAGCATGAGAGACGTTATCCATCCGAAGATGTCCCCCATCTTCTATCTCGCTCTTGTGAGAAAGGAAGAAAGTCATTGCACCCCATGGTGTGTCGAAGTGCATCTCTAGCGAGATCTCTCCTTGAGACCTCCCTTCATCCATAGCCCGCTCCACCGAGCACCAACTCAAAACCTCTCGCCATCCAACCTCAACACGTGGGACCGCCGTACCCCGTGCAACTCGATCGTCTCTATACCACTATCCAAGTCAACATCTCAGACCCGACTAGATGGCTCGCCTCTCTCTCCAATGGGAAGAGATGACCCAACAACTCTGCTAGTCCCATCCATGCATACCCGAAGGGGAATGATCCGATGCCGCAATGTGCTCTCGGGTTGTACCATCGTGGGAATCCACTGCTCCCCCCAATGTGGACCAACTTGGCCGCCGACTTGGCACAAGTCGCTCTCATACCCTCCAGCTCCGGTCCCCGCAACAAAAGGGTCTCCCGTATCGACGCGGTCTTCTCCCTCAAAGCTCGAAGGTCCGTCCGACGCCGATGATAGCTCGCCGTATGCGACCATCATCCAATATCTCTCGTATCTCCTAGTGCCTCATCGATAGTGGATATATCTCCCGATACCTCACCCATCCGTCGTGTCTCGCTACCACCCGAAGACTCGGGCATGGCTCTAGTCATCTCCTCGGTGGATGGCTCTCACCGGGTAGGCTCTACCTCCTCCACTACGATATCAACCGCACGGTCAAGGAGGTCTCCAATGATGGTGAGTCCCGTGTCACACTAGGTGTAACCTCGTGGGTCCCCTGCAATCCTCGTGTGTCCTCTTCCTCCAAGTGTGAGGTAACCATTTTAATGGTTTCCCTCTACGATACTCTGGTCAAGCTGAAAGAGGTATCCAACTTGTCCACCGTGCGCTCGTAGGGTCCCTATCACGTGAGTGCTTGTTCCCCTCTCCGAAAGTTGTGAGGCTCTACTATCACGCCGGAGCCGATCATAATCTCTGCTAGTCTGTGCGGTGGTGGTCTCCACCATGATGATGCCAGTTGTCCTCAGTGTTGATCATGGAGTCTAATGCCATACGCAGATCCGGGTATATTCCTCGAAGGGGAGAGCATCCATGAATGCCTCGTCCGAGAGCATGATAGTTTGCAAGAATGTTAGCCATCCGAGCCGGATCTACCTCTCGTCGTGACCGTTATTCCCGTGTCCTCCGGCAAGAATGTGGGCATAGTGGGACGTGTGGGTGTACATGAATCCATATGCCGAGTGGCATTATACCGAACGATCTCAAAACCCCTAGGGAGTTCTCTCCGACCGACCTCTACTGGGCCGCAAATCTCTTGGTTACATCCTCGCATGAATGTATCCATCTTCGCGCTCAACTTCTCGCTCAACTTTGCGAGCATGGCCTCCATTGGATTCCGCCCGATCCGTCTCCCTAAATCTCCTCTTATCCACATCACCCGCCATCGCCTCTTTACGCTATGTGTCTACGGTGCTCCTCGTAAACCGCACGGTTGCTTAACTTCGACCTCCGATTTACCCCATCGAAAACTACTCGGAAAATTCTAGGAATTTGGGAAAGTGATCCTCACCCAAAACCCGGAAAAACCCGTAAAAACGTTTTTCTTAATTCCAAATTCCAAAATTTGACCTTTTTTATTTTAGCCCTTTTTCCAACGCGTTTCTCGGAATTGCAAGCTGCTATTGCTGCGTATTATCTCTTTTCTTCGATGTTATAGACCACGAGGGCCGAGCCGTAATTAAGCTACGATACCACCGTAATATCCCCCAAAAGGGGGACTAACCAAGTAATAAACGTAAATACACCACTACGGATATAGGAAATATAATATCGAACCGTATCACCGAATCATAACACATGGAATACCGTAAACCGAGCCATTTTATTAATCAGTAAAGTACATAGAGAGGAGTACAACAAATCAGCAAGTGCACCTATCCTTGCCCTAGGCAAGTGGAGACCCTCTCAACGGATAAATGGGCCGCAACCTGACGACGTCCCTAGCTGCTTCCTGCAAGCCGAAGATGAACCGCGCCCGGATGTCTGGAGTCAGAGACCCCAAACCCTCCACAATAGAAAACGTTGTCTCTCGCTAGTGACAGCCACAGAAACCCTCCGGACAACAGATCGGCCACCGAAGGCTAGAGAACTGCTGTTGAGCCTCGTCTCTCCCAAAGTCCGCTCCTCGGATCGCCGTCCTGCCCGCGTGGATCTGCTCTCGAACACTCGGACCCGACGGATCCGAAGCCTCCAAACCGGATCCGCGTCCTCCCCTATCGGACCGCCACCAAACCTTCGCATCTATACTCGGATCCGACAATATCTCTTCGCATCTACGGCCCCCTAGGGCCGGATCCTCGATGTTAACCCTTCGGATCCGGACTAGATCTCGCCAATATTTCTTCGGATCCGCAACTCTCAAGGCCGGATCTAGTGCAAAACCCCCGCATCCGCAACATACAAGACTAGATCCCGCCACATACGGGACCAGATCCGCAAGATCTATCCTTCCCAAAGCCGGATCTAACAATAAGCCTTCGTATCCGCAACTCTTACCTTCGTAAATGGACAGCGCGTCCTCACTCTAGGGCTAGACGACGTCCCTTCGCCTCCCAAAACAAACTGCTTTTCTCGCCAATCTCGAACGCGCGTCCCTCTTGGACCGGCGTCCTTCCTCTCCCCCGCAAGGACCGCGTCCTCTCTCCGTATGAGACAGACGTCCTTCTCCTTCAAGAATCGACGTCCTTCCTTCTCTTGCTCGCGCGCCCACAAGAGGGCTTTCTCCTCCTCGCATATGCTTCGTAAACTCGCTCGCTTCCCGCCGTCGGAACCGGAAGATGGAACTCGAAAAAACCTTACTAGGGCGGGCACTCGAAGTCCCCCCGAAGCTAAGGGTGAAACCGGAAAAACCTTACCGCACGGCACTCGAAGTCCCCCCGAGGCTAAGGGTGAGATCTCCGACCGGGAGACACTCGTGCACTCAAACAAAGGTCTTGCACCGACTAAACAACCCTGGCGTCGAAGCGGACAAGAGTCCAGCCTATCAATAAGAATATCAAATCATGAATGATCAAATGAGGTGAGAGCCTCTCCTTTTATAACATCAAACTCCCCTCCAAAAACTTAACTCTCCCCGGATCGCAAGCAGCTACCTTGGGTTAGCTCGATGCCTTCCCCATCATATCCACGTGGACCCCCAAGGCCCCCTCTCTAAGTTACAACGTCAATCTACTAGGAAAAGAACACTTTATTATAAAGTGAGGTGACTAAAGTGAGGTGACCCCTCTTATTTCTCACTTTATTTATTATGTCTAGCTAAAGCGGCAAAATAAAGCAAAAAATGAAATATTCCAATTAGCAAGGCTAATTGGGAATATTACACAGACAGTGACATTAGTGCTCTTTTTTGTGAAGGTTTTCTTCACTTTATCCTTCTCATGAATTTCAACACCTGTAAACAGTAAGCTTGTGATCATTTTGGCACCTTTACCTTGGAAACTTCAGTCATGTATCTTTTATGCCTTTGATTGCTTGGTGGATGAGACTGAAGAGAAGAAATTTGATCTTCTTTTAATTGACATTCTGTCATGTTTTGACTTTGAAGCAGATGAAGACCTCTTGGTGTGAAACCCTGCTAGCTTGGCATCAACTAGCTCCTTTAGTCTTTCTATGTGCCATCATTGTGAGATACATTAGGTTTGTTTGACCTTATCAATCTTCCCCGTAGGTAGCCATCTTTGACAAAGGCTGCTGTAAGTGTCGACTCATGGCTAACTATCTCTTGCAGTAATATACTTTTGATAACGAAACCATTTTTTGGAGCTTTTTATGCTCTGTTTTAGACCAATTGCATGTTTGTTTCTTTGACCATTTTGACAAGTGATATATCTCTATTCCTTCCTTTGGCACTTTACCCAGTATGTCCGCCTCCTTTTGATCCTTTTTAAGACCTCTCGATTGTATTTGAAAACTCGTGCCTCGTACTGATACTCTTTGCCATTTTGTCCTTTTGGTGAGGTGGAATCAGTGCTTCTTTTTCAAATCCTAGAGAGCAGCTTGAATACCCCCTGAAATTCCATCTGTTGTTATGAAGGAGGTCCTATCATCATTATTTGACCTGTTTGTCATTCTTTCCAAACTCCTAGGTTTTAGGGCTGTTAGAAAAAAGTAATTAGTGTTGTCTTCTAAGTTCCCTAAACCTTTCAAAACTCATTAATTATTTCTAAAAATCTTCAATGTGCACTAGATGGAGTTGAGGTGACCTTTGTCCTTGTAGCCCTTGTACTGATTTCCTGCTTTGGCACATTGTTTTGCCAATTAGTCACAAAAACCTTGATTCTCTAAAACACATTCCTGCTGCCTTTCTCTTTGTTGTAGATGGTCTTCTTGTGATGATTTCCCCCCATTACCTTACCTCTTTTACGCTGATGACCATCTTGATCTTTGTGCAGAAATGTGAACAAGGGCAATTGTCCCTTGCAGAATTTGTGCTTTAGGCCAAGGAGGCCTTTCTTGAATGGCCCTTTGATCAGTTTTGGACAAAGTTACTTGTCCCTTTTCTTCTTTGAAAGCAGTCTCCTTATAGAGATAGAACAGAGATTTTTAGGATACCAAATCCACCCTATGACCTGTGAAACCCTAGGTGACCTAGTGGAAGGTTCCTTGGAACTGCCTTTGGACTAAAAACTTAGATTTTGGGGTTATCAAGTGTAAAATAGAGTTTATGGTAAACTGATGTATTGAAGATCCAAAATCCAATGTACTTGATTTATCTAAAGAGCCTACAGAGACGATTTTGAGATCATCAATGCATAAGGCATTTCTGAGGCACAAGATAGTTGATTGGTTAATGTCCTTAGGTAGCAGTGGAAGGGTTGGGCAACACCAAAACATATGGCTGAGGCCAAAGGTGACAAAATATAGACAAAATGAGTGACATGAGCCCCTAATGGGTTTCCTGGGACTGGTAAGCAGAGCTTAACATGATGGAATGATAAAATAGTAAAAAATTATCTTAAGAATAATGAAGGCAGTAAGATTTCTAGAACTCACAATGTTTATGAACTTTGTTTCTAGAAATCTTGGGATAAGCATTTAGTCATCTACAAAGGCAAAAATTACTTATGACTAACAAGAATGATCATCTACAATCTATCTAGGAGAGTCACGAGTGAAGGATTCTTGGTTGCGCTTACAGGGTACACTTGATGATGACAATGCATAGATTATTGATAGTGGAGCCCCAAAACACATGACAAGAAGAAGTGAACAACTTCATACTCTATCAAAAGGATCATCATCTCATGTACTGGAGCTTGGAGACGACAACATTTATGCAGTCAAGGGCCATGGATCTACATTATTGAAGCTAGAATGTGGAGCAAAGATACACACCTAAACAACATCCTCTATGTCCCGTGTTTGAAAAAGAATTCACTTTCCATTTCTTGTTTAGAAGATAAAGGAGATAGAGTTGCTTTTGTAGATGGTAAAGTTTTGGTTTGGGAAAAAGATTTTAGTTTTGAAAAGGCAAGGGTTATTGGGATTCATGAAGGAAGATTATATAGAGTCATAACTCCATCTCCTCAAGCCCTTATTCATAAAAAAATTAGTCCCATCGAACTTTGGCATAGAAGATATGGACATATTCACTACAGGATAACACCCTCTCTAAGTCAAATGGTGAAGGGCATCCCCAACATTAAGGAGGATCGTGAAGGAGTATGCAAGGGATGTGCCTTGGGAAGGAATACTAAGAAACCCTTTACAAGCACTGATACAAGATATAAGGAGATATTAGATCTCATTCATTCGGATGTATGTGGGCCCATGTCTAATAAATCTCTTGGAAACCACCAATATTATGTGACCTTCATTGATGATCACTCTAGAAAAACATGGCTCTATCTTCTAAAGACAAAGGATGAAGTATTTGAGAAGTTCAAGGAGTTTAGATCTGAAGTTGAGACCCTAACCAAAAGAAAGATAAAAACTCTGAGATCTAACAATGGAGGTGAATACACTTCAAAAGAACTTATAGCATATTGCAAAGAAGCAAGCATTAAGAGGGAACTCATTGTTCCCTACAACCCCGAACAAAATGGAGTAGCAGAAAGGAAGAATAGAACCATTAAAAAATGCATAAGGACTATGATATTTGATCAAGACCTACCAAAATTTCTATGGAGAGAAGCAGTCATGACAACAATACACATACAAAATAGAAGTCCTCGGAGAATGCTTGACAATATGACATCGGAAGAAGCATTTTCAAGGAAGAAGCCAAGTGTAGACCATCTCTAAATCTTTGGATGTCCTACATACATTCATGCTCCAAAAGACAAGCGAAAGAAGTTACACTCTACAAGTATAAAATGTATCTTCGTTGGTTGTAGCCTTTCATCAAAGGCTTATAGAATCTACATCAAAGAAGATAGATGAATTGAAGTTACCAAAGATGTTATATTTGATGAAAATCATGCTTACCGGGAATCCAAGGATATACGAATCGAATCCGATGAAGAAGATGTACCACTATTTGAAGAAGAAGAGAAACATGACAAGTCACCTACAAACCTAGAGGAAGAAGGTCCAAGTGAACCTATCCAACCTATAATCATTCCCGAAACAAAGAAGAGGCCAAATTGGTTAAAAGCTACACTTGAAGATGCCGAAGGACATGGAGCAATAAAAGGAACTTTCAGAGAAAGCAAAAGACCAAAAAGATACTCAGGATATGCAGCATACATGACAAAGTTAATCGAAGCATAAACAACTACCTTTGAAGAAGCCGCTCATCAAGAAGAATGGAAGAAAGCAATGCAAGAAGAATATCAATCTATCATGAAGAATGAGGTTTGGGAAATCATTCCTAGACCTAGTGACAAATATGTTGTCACTTCCAAATGGATTTAAAAAATCAAACATGTCGTCGATGGAAGCATAGACAAATACAAAGCAAGATTTGTTGCAAGGGGTTTCTCTCAAAAGGAAGGAATAGATTATGAAAAAAACTTTGTTCCCACTACCAGGTACACTACTATTAGATCTTTGGTTTCACTAGCTACAACTATGGGATGGAATATACATCAAATGGATGTTAAAATGCCTTTTTAAATGGAACCATTGATGAAAAAGTATACATTGAACAAACAGAAGGATTTGAGATAAATAGCAAGGATACTAATGTTTATAGACTAAAGAAAGCTCTATGTGGCTTGAAGCAAGCTCCTAGGGCTTGGTATGCAAGAATTGATGCCTATCTTTTAATGATTGGCTTTGTCAAAAGTTCTGCTAATGCAAATTTCTACATCAAGATAGTGAAGAATTAACCAGACATTATACTTCTATATGTGGATGACTTATTTATCACAGGTGTGGAGTGCATAATTCTAGATGTAAGTAGTTGCTGGCAACTGAATTTTACATGAAAGATCTGCGACTCATCCACTATTATTTGGGCTTGGAAGTTTGGAAAAAACCTGTTGAGATATATCTTGGTCAAGGAAAGTACATAATCAAAATGTTACAAAAGTCCAATATGATGGATTCCAAGCCTATGACCACTCCCATGATCACAAATCTGAAGAATATGAGAAGCTCTGACTCTAGTCCCGTTGATCCTACAATCTATCGTGAGTTGGTGGGCTATGTGATGTACTTGTTGAATACTAGACCTAACATATGCTTTGTTGTAAACGTTCTTAGTCAATTTTAGCAGGAGCCCCGTCATGACCATTGGATAGCTGCCAAGCATATCTTAAGAATTTCAGATACCTACGTGGAATAATTCATCATTGTCTGAAGTATGATGGACAGGAAGTTAAATTAACAAGTTTTACCGATTCCGATTAGGGTGTCAATGAGACTGACGGAAGAAGCACTATCGATGGTTGTTTCAGTTTGGGATCTGCAATGATTTCATGGATAAGTAGAAAACAAGGTCTTGTTGCTTTAAGTAGTGCTAAAGTTGAATATGTTGTTGCATGTCAAGTAGGAAAATAAGTAGTTTGGTTAAGAAAACTCTTGTCAGATTTGTTTGGAAGGCTACTAGATCCTACCGTGATAAATTGTGATAATCAAAATAGCATCAAGATGTCTGAAGACCCTGTGTCTCATGCCAGGACAAAGCATATCAATAACAAGTACCACTACATTAGAAGTTTGGTGCAGGATGGGGTCGTGAAGCTGCAATATATTCCCACAAATGAATAGGTAGCTGACATGTTGACAAAATCTCTTCCAAATAAGAAGTCTGAATATTTCATAAGCATGCTTGGATTGGTTGATATTACAGATTTAGTAGATAGGAAGAGATGAAGCATCTTGGGGCGACAAGATGCCTGGGAGAACATCTGGCCGGCTTGTAATGATGTCTAGATCTCGAAGTAGGGAGGGTGGCGTTGGTCTTGGAACTCTGACCTTGGATAGGGTTAGTGTTAGGGCATAAGCTCGATGGTATCTATAGAGGTTGAAGCTTGGAACATACCTTAATCCCACCTGGTTAGATACCCTGGTCAGGTATCTAACTTGTAGCATTGCGTGTGTTGTAACTCATCATAGAGCACATATCATTTTGAGATCTTCCATGTACCTCTGTATATATGTAATTATGAATACCTCCCTAGTTAAGAGGGAGTGTTGAAGAATGTAACTAGTGTCGGTCTTCATAATTGTAATTGTCAAAAGAAAAATTTATTATAAAATAAAATTATTTTTGAAGCATATGTTTTATTTATTTTCTAGGTCGTAGCCTCCATTGAAGGCTTCTAGGTTTTATCAAGAGTCAAGAGATTCATTGACATATTTATTAGACCCTTCTTGGGCATTTGTATTATGTAAAGAAATTTATTTTTGTGTCAAAAGTGTCATTTGTCACCTCCTCACCAAGTCGGCCTTGTCCTTATGAAGTGGGCCTAGAATAGGGCTATTCGACCCAGCAGAAGCAGTATAAATAGAGGCAGCTCGACTTATTTGGGAGCACACTCACACAAGTTCGATCTACAAGAGAAAGAGGACGAAAAAGAGAGTGAATTGCAAGAGAATAATACCTAATCAAAGGAAGAAGCAAAATCAAAGTTTTGGGCATCTTTGTCTCACATGTGCGAAGTCTTCTAGGGTTTATGGAAGAGTAGCTGGGGACAAAAATTTCTAAAGTAGCTGCAGGTTCGAAATTTTGTAGCTGGGAGGGCAAAATTCTGAATTGAAGCTGCATCTGGGAAGTTGACACTTGGAGACTTTGGCAGAATACATCAAAGTGAAGGAAGGGTTGACTTGGTTATTGGAAGAGGTCTTTGTCTAGGTCAAAAGGGTCTTGGATTGTCTCATTTTGATTTGAATCTACTAGTGGAAGAGTTGGACTGGGTTTTCCCCTAGATAGGGGTTTTGCCCTGGCTAAGTGCCTATATCTGGTGTTCCTTGTTTTCGTGATCTTCATACATTTTATTTGGTAATTGCTTGATGAAATATAACATAATAAAGAAGTAAAAGAAGCCAACATAATTCACAAGTAATTATCAAGAAAAGAGGAATGAAACCCTAATTCCTACATGCATTGATTTCTCAACAAGGCTACAATACGAGGTGGCAGTGACAAGTTCAATTAGAACGAGTTAAGACTTTAGTGTTGATTGGAGAGAGAATGAGTTGAGTTCTCAGTTAACTTACAATCACAACTAGAGTAAATCAAGGAGGAACTCGAATTAGTTAACTGGGACTTGCTCTATTTAACTAGCAAAGGAAACTCATGACACTAGTGTGAACTAAAATTCGACTAGGCCACCTGCATGCATCGAATTTTATCTATAAAAAGAAGGATGAAGGCACATAATTCACAGATCATTCTGTGTGTGGAGTGTGCATAGTTGAGGAGAAGTGCACAAAGAAATAGGAGGCCTAGTGCGCAAGGATTCTGGAGCAAGAGGATCAAGATTCAAGAGCAGGTCTAGACTATCTTTAGCAGGGATCTATTGTGTAGGGCTGAGAATAGTGAGGATAACCCTAGCGCTTTCTCAAAGACAGGTTGTTGGCTGCAGTAGCAGCGTGAATTGCATAGATACATCTGCTCAAAGAACAATCAATAAAATAGCACAACAAAGAAAGCAAGTTTTCCCTTTTGGGTTTCCTGGGTAAAACAAGCATGTCAATTGTGTGTGCATGTGTTTTTATCTCTAGTGTTTTTCCACTGCTTATAGATTGTTAAGAAACTTTGTATCTTGGTGAAAGTAAATTTGGTTTCAGTTTTCAGTTGCCTTGTTTTCAGTAATTCATCTAAATACTTTTAGAATTTCAAGAAATTTAACATGTTATTAGAGCAAAGTTCTACATAAAAACCAAGTTAACCAACACCATAATTTTTCAATCAGTGAACAGCGCAAATCAGTCAGTAGGCTTGCACTAGAATTTTGAAGAGCAATTTTTGGATAAGTAGTATGTCGTTCCAAGGACTAAGGACAGATCATTGTTTAGAGGGAGCCTCTAACTTTTGTTCATGTAGGGAGCGGATCTCAGTGGTATTAGAGGATAATGGGGTGCTAGAATTTGCACAGAATCAAATAGTTCCACCCGTAGATCCCCAACAATTGATCCAGCATAACAAGAATGGCACCAAGGCTAGGAGGATCATTCTAGAGGGGGTCAAAGACCATATTATCCCTCATCTCCATGGGAAGAAGACAACATACAAGATGTGGAAAGTTATCTTGGATTTGTATCAGGGTTTAAGTGATGCCAAGAAGCTTGCATTGAAGGACAAGCTAAGAAATATCTAGACGAGCAAAGGAGATCCCATCATTACATGCTTTTCCAAGTTCATTCGAGTTCGGGATGAGCTAGCTGGAGTGGGCGAGACTATAGCAGACAATGATCTTCTAAGTCTTGTGCTACTAGGAGTTCATAAATCTTGGGAGAATTTCCAGGATGTAGTCAGTGGCAGAGAAAATCTTCCCAACTGGGAAAGGTTGTGGTCAGACTGGGTCCAAGAAGAAATTCAGAGAGGGACGAGAGCTGGAAGATCAGCAAAGACAAAGGATGAGGAGAACTTTGCCTTGGCAGACAAAGGTAGAAAAGCCAAGGGAAAGAAGGGCCAAGGAAAGACCGAGTCCAGTTAGAAGGGCAAGAAGAAGAAGAAAGATCTTAGCAAGATCAAATGCTTCCATTGCCACCAATTCGGGCACTATGTCACTAAGTGTCCCAACCAGAAGAAGGGGTCCAGTAAGGACCATGTGGCTGCATCAGCGGAGGTAGATGCTTTTTCTTCTCAGATCGAGAAAGACTTCTCACTGATAGCTTACATGGCGAGCTTAGTAGGTAGCAACATATTGTACATTGATTCTGGAGCATCCTTCCACATGATCGGGAATAAGAAATATTTCAGCCAGTTGAAGGAGACATGCAGTTTCACATTGAGCTAGGAGAAGATGGCAAGTACATGACTAGGGGAGTAGGTACTGTCAGTTTTGAGAGGAGTCTGGTAGCTCTCTCCATCTCAGGGATGTCCTCTATGTTCCGGACTTTAAAAAGAACCTTGTTTTTGTTGCTAGCCTAGAGGACAAGGGTTATGATGTCATATTTAGCAAATGTAAAGCTTACCTCAAGCACTTAGCTTCTGGATCCATGAAGCAGATTGGTGTGAGGATGAAGAATCTCTACAGGCTACAGGTTGAATCATGCGCATCCTTGAGCAATAAGGCAAGAAGTGTGCAGAGTAGAGACATGGGGGAGCTTTGGCATAGACACATGGGGCATCTGCATCATGGGGCGTTGAATACCCTTCAGCAGATAGTCGCAGGACCACCACAACGCGCATTCGACCAACATGATGTGTGCAAGGGGTGCACACTTGGCAAGTACGCCAAGTCATCTTTTCAGGGCTGAGACAACAGAGCCAAAGGGATTTAGGAGTTGGTACATTCAGACATTTGTGGGCCCTTCTCTTCTCCATTACTCATGAGACACAGGTACTATGTCACTTTTATAGATGACTATTCTCGGAAAACATGGATCTTAATTATGAGGAAGAAGGAGGTCTTCTCCAAGTTCATGGAGTTTAAGGCCTTGGTAGAAAACCAGACCGGGAATAGCAGGGAATATGTCTCCAATGCCTTCAGAGACATGTGCCAAGAAGGGCATTAGGAAAGAGCTTACAATGTTGTGAAACCAGCTCCAAAAATAGAAGAAAAGATATATCAACACCTTAGAAATAAGCCACTTCGAGGAGCAACCTTCAATACATTACATGAATGAACAATTCTTGGATGAAACAAATGACAAAACCTCTTTTCTATATATAGGAGTCCATGGGGCCACAATGTAATCCTAGTGGGGCCACAATGTAATCCTAGCCGACCTAACAATAACAATGTAAGGGCACAATAATAACAATATTGGGGTTAGAGGGGGGCTACAATAATAACAATAAGGGGGCTACACTAATAACAATAAGGGGCTAAACTAGTAATATAGGGACCCAACATGCCCCTCTCCTTCAAAAAAGTGTTGTCCGCAATGCTTGAATAGCTCAGGGTGCTTCTGTATAAAATTATCATCCTCCCATGTAGAATCTTCAGTGGGTAAGTTCTTCCACTTGATGAGATACTCTGAAATTGATCGATTTCGTAGTTGTCGAGTTCTTTTTTCTATGACTGCTTCAGGTTCCAATATGATCTTCCCTTCCCCATCAAGTTCTGGCAATACTGTTTGAACTGGAAGATTTTCACCTATAACCTTCTTTAAGCATGAAACATGGAAAACTGGATGTACTCGCGAAGAAGCAGAAAGCTCCAATTTGTATGCCATAGTACCAATCTTTTGCAACACCTTGTAAGGACCATAGTACTTTGGCGATAATTTATTATCCTTCTTTCCTTGCTTGAGGGACATTTTTTTGTATGGTTGTAGCCGTAAAAATACCCAATCTCCTACATCAAAACTTCTCTCGCTACGATGTTGATCTGCCTGTTGTTTCATTCGATTTTGTGCCAAATTCAGGTTATCCTTTAAGAGTTGGAAAACTTCTTGCTGATGCTCGATGTGATCTTCCACTGCTTGAACCTTAGAATTTTCTCTTAAAGATGATGTGATGGATGGTGGATGATATCCATAAAGTGCCATAAATGGGGTCATTTTTGCTGCAGTATGGAAGGAAGTGTTATACCACCATTCAGCGAGAGGTAACCACTTGACTCATTGTGTTTGTTTATCAGATACAAAGCAACGAAGATATCCTTCCAAACATTTATTTACTATCTCAGTTTGACCATCAGATTGAGGATGATAAGATGAGCTATGAGCTAATTGAGTACCCAAACAAGAAAATAACCCTGTCCAAAAATTTCCAGTAAAAATGGGATCTCTGTCGCTCACAATAACCCTTGGGCTTCCATGTAGCTTTTGAATTCTGTCCATAAATGTAGTAGCAATCGTACTTGCTTTAAATGGATGAGATAATGCACAAAAGTGTGCATACTTGGTAAGTCTATCAACTACCACCATGATGACACTCTTTCCTTCGGACTTAGGTAAACCTGTGATAAAATCCATTGAAATCTCCTCCCAACATTGACTTGGAATGGATAAAGGTTGTAAAAGACTCGGGGTCTTAATTGTCTCACCTTTATTTTGCTGGCAAACCAAACATTTCGCCACAAACTTTTGAATATCAGATTTAAGGCCATCCAAAAAAAATTCTTTCTTCACCCTGTGGTAAGTTTTTAAAAATCCTGAGTGTCCTCCTAAAGGAGAAGTGTGCAATTCCAAAAGAATCTTTTGTTTTAGCTGAGAATTCTTACAAAGATATAAGCGATCTTTGTACCATAAGGAATCATTTTTCCAAATAAATGTATCAGATGTACTAGGATCTCGCTGCAACTTTTGAATGAGTGTCCACACTTCTTCATCCCTCTTCCATTCATCCCTTGCTTCGGTTATCCAATCTGGTTGGATAATAGAAATGGCACAAAGCAATGCTTCCACCTCTTCATTTTCTCTTGAGAGTGCATCTGCAACAACATTTAGCTTCCCTTTTTTTGTAGATTATTTCAAAGTCATAACCCAACATCTTTGTGACCCATTTTTGGTGCTCTTCTGAAGATAGTCTTTGTTCCAAAAAGTGTTTAAGACTATCATGATTAGTTTTTACCTTGAAGTGTCTTCCCATTAGGTAAGGTTGCCATTTCTTTAGTGCATGTCGTATTGCTAACATTTCCTTCTCATAAATAGCTTTCTGTAAATACTTTCCTTTGATTGGACGACTTTCAAAAGCAATGGGTCTTCCTTCTTGCATTAAAACAGCACCAATTCCATTTCCTGAGGCATCACATTCCACAATAAAGGTTTTTGTGAAGTTTGGCGTAGCTAAGACCGATGCTAGGCACATTGCCTCTTTAAAATGTTCAAAGGCCTTAGTTGCTTCAGGAGTCCATGAAAATGCATCTTTCTTCAATAATGTTGTTAGAGGTGCTGCTATTATCCCATAATTCTTAACAAACTTGCGATAATACCCTGTTAAACCGAGAAATCCTCGCAACTGCTTTATAGTTGTGGGGACTTTCCATTCCTTAATGGCTTTAATTTTGTTAGGGCCTACCTTAACACCCTCGTGAGATACAATATGACCCAGATATTCCACCTCTTGTACTCCAAAGAAACATTTGGATTTTTTTGCATATAATTGTTTCTCCTGCAATAGTTTGAGCACCCTGTCAACATGTTCAACATGATCCTTCCAAGACCCGTTGTAGATTAGTATATCATCAAAAAATACTAGCACAAATTTTCTAAGGAAGGGTTTGAAAATGGAATTCATCAACCCTTGAAATGTAGAAGGTGCATTGGTAAGGCCAAAAGGTATGACCAAAAATTCATAATGACCCTCATGAGTTCGAAATGCTATTTTTGGAATATCTTCAGTCTTCATTCTAATTTGATGATATCCTGAACGAAGATTCAACTTGGTAAAATAAATTGCTCCATGTAATTCATCCAATAATTCATCAATCACAGGAATGGGAAATTTATCTTTAATGGTGAGCTTATTGAGCTCCCTATAATCCAGACACATTCGCCATGATCCATCCTTCTTGTGTACCAATACTACAGGAGAAGAGAAGGAACTTTGACTAGGTTGAATTATACCCGCCTCTAACATTTCTGCAATCATACGTTCAATTTCGCTCTTTTGGAAGTAAGGATATCTATAAGGCCTGATGTTTGGAGGAACACTTCCTGAATCAAATGAATAGCATGATCATGATCACGAATAGGTGGGAGTCCTTTGGGAGTTTCAAACACCTTGGAATGATTGTCCAAGACTTGTTGGAGATCTGCAGAAATAGATAATTTTGATGTTGGAACTTCTAGTGAGCATAATTGTGCAATTACGCCTCGTTGTTCTTTCTTTAGAAGCTTTGTCACGACATTAGAGCTTATTATCCTTCCTGGCTTCCCCACAATACCCCGTAATTCGACTTCCTTTCCTTCTGAAAAAAATTTCAAGAAAAGTTCTTGAAAATTAAAAGCTACCGTCCCCAAAGATTGTAACCATTGTACTCTTAGTACAACATCAACACCTCCCATAGGAATGGAAAGCATTGGACTATTCAATACATACTCCCCCATGGTTAGCTTGATATTATGGCATTTTCCAGAGCAATTTATAGTTCCTCCATTTGCAACCATCACTTGACATTCTGGTGTTGGGTATAGGAAACAATTCAATTCCTTCGCTACCTTACAATGAATAAAATTATGGGTACTACCTGAATCAATCAACACTATTACCTTTTTCTTCTTGATATGTCCTTCTATCTTGAGAGTTTGAGGAGTGGTAATTCCTGCCAATGCATTACACGATATGGTCGGACTCATTTCTTCCTCTTCTAGGGTTGGTTCCCGGTGTATATCCTCTTCTTGTTCATTTTCTTCTTCCTCTTCACAATCTATGTAAAATAATTTCTTCTCGGCACACTTATGACCTTTAGTGTATTTTCTATCACAACTGTAGCAAAGCCCTTTTGCTCTTTTTTCTTCCAATTTTTGTGGTGTCAACCTTCTAGGTTGTGGAAATCTAGGTGTAGCAACACTTCCTTCTTTATAGAATTGAGTGGTAGGCTTCCTTGTCGCCATAATTTTACATTCAACTTTTCTTGCCAACCTGAATGCCTTCTCCAATGAATCAAGTTCCAAAATGCGAACTTCATGTTGGATGTTATCCTTTAAAGTGCCTATGAAGAGATCAATCCTGTGTTCCTCTGGAATATCAGTTACCCTTATATTCAATTTTTGGAAGTCCTCAATGTGCTCCCCACTAAACCCTTTTGTTTGAGATTTATCAATTGGCTAAAGAAGGTGTTGCTCTTTGTATCCTCATAATGTGCTATCATTTCCTCCGTAAAAATTGACCAAGTGACAATTTTTTTACAAGAGCAAAGCCATCGATACCATACAAATGTATTTTGTTCTAAATGTAAAGTTGCAATGCGTACCTTTTGTGTGTTTTGCACATTATTGAGATCAAAATATTGTTCCATCTGTAGTATCCATGTTACGGGATCCTTGCCATCAAACTTCCTCATATCCATCTTTGGAATATGGCAGTTCTTCCGTCCAACATTAAAGTTTATGAAATCATGATTAACATTTATTTTGTTCTGATCATGAGTTTCCTCTACTATCTTTTTGCCATTAGGAAACATTTCTTGTATCAACTTTGCCAAACCTTCGATGTCTATTTTTATGTTTTCCATTTTTTCATCGATCTTAGCTTCCATGCCATCCATCTTAGCTTCCATGCCCACTTCCATGCCTTCCATCTTAGCTTCCAAACCATTCATCTTAGCTTCCACGCCTTTCTTCAAACCATCCATCTTAGTTTCCATGCCTTTCTTCAAAACTTCCATTTCATTTTCTGTTGCTCTTTGCGATAGCGAAATTTGGTGCACTTGCTCTTGTAATTTTGATATCTCATGTTGTGTTTCTTTGTCTTCATGAGTCATAGTAGAGCCTTCTGAAGGCTTAATGGGTGGTGAATTCTTTTTAGAGGCCATTTTAGAACCCAATACTGATATCTCTTCTTCAATATGCCCTTGGAATAAATTCCAACTATTTTTTTTCAAACAAGACTTATGTAATTCGAAAAAAAATACACACTTTTTTCTTGCTTTTGAGGAGCGCGATATTGAAACTGAATTATCTATATGATTTCCGATCTTCAATATCTGAAATTTGGCACTGAGATAGCCCTCTGAATCCTCTTTCGAATTCCACAAGTCTGACCTGATTTGGATTCTTGAAGACAAAGTTGTGCCCAATCTCCTACAATGACCTCATTATGGGCTAGTTCAGTAGAGCGAACTTGTATGACTTGCCACGTGTCATTGCTTCCTCCTTCGGCTCTGAAATTGATAGATAGGAAACAATATTCCGTGTGCTTGCGTCCAATTTTTACAAAATTCCAATCCGATGCTCAGAGAGAGAGTTATGAATATTTTCCCACGATCACCTCTTTGAGATGAAATTCGGGAGCCTGAACAAGTCCTAACTTCCACAGACCATATCTCTGAAAATATTGTGAACCAAGATCTGAAATTTTGATGTTCCTCAGGAGTTCGGCTTCGCGCTCTAAAAATTTCAGATTCCGAGCCTTCGTAGAAAAACAGTTATAGTGAAAATGTCGCGATGACCTATTTAGGTTAAATTGAGGAGCCTGCAAAAAGACCTAACTTCCACAGATCATATCTCCGAAAATATTGCGAACCAAGCTCTGAAATTTTGCGACGATGTTCCTCAGGATTTCGACTTCGTACTCTAAAAATTTCAGCTTCTGAACCTTCGTCAAAAAAAGTTATAGCGCAAATGCTATGATGACCTGTTTGGAGAAGAGAAACCCTAGAATCCAAAGCTCTGATACCAAATGTTGTGAAACCAGCTCCAAAAATAGAAAAAAGATATATCAACGCCTTAAAAATAAGCCACTTCGAGGGGGAAACCTCCAATACATTACATGAATGAACAATTCTTGGATGATACAAATGACAAAACCTCCTTTCTATATATAGGAGTCCATGGGGCCATAATGTAATCCTAGTGGGGCCACAATGTAATCCTAGCCGACCTAACAATAACAATGTAAGGGCACAATAATAACAATATTGGAGTTAGAGGGGGCTACAATAATAACAATAAGGGGGCTACACTAATAACAATAAAGGGCTAAACTAGTAATATAGGGACCTAACATACAACACCCCATAACCCTCAACAGAATGGGGTGGCTGAGAGGATGAACCGCAGCATAGTTGGAGCAGCCAAGGCCATGTTGCATGACCAGGGGCTACCCATGTTCTTGCAGGCAGAGGCATGCAACACTGTAGTATTTCTGCAAAACAAGAGTCCATATAAACTGCTTGGATGAGTTACACCGAAGGAGGCTTTCATAGGCAAGAAGCCTGAGGTTTCTCACTTCTGAATCTTTGGGACAAAAGTTTACTGTCATGTGTCCAAAGAGAGCTGGAAGAAGCTGAAGCCCACAGCTGAAAAGGGAATTTTCGTTGGTTACAATGAGACATCTCAATCGTACAAGGTGTATATACCATCACTCAAGAAGACAGATATCAGGAAGGACGTGAGGTTTGAGGAGGATTGCAAGGAAAATCTTGCAAGAGAGTTAAAGATGCAGGACATAGGACTTATGCATTATTTCCTAGACATGGAGGTATGGCAGGGTGATGGTTGAATCTTCTTGGGGCAAGGGAAGTACACTACAAAGATCCTTAGGAAGTTTCGTTTGCAGGATTGCAGGCCTGTTACCACTCAAACCAGCAGAATACCTAAAGGGGTTCCTAATAGGGCAACTACTAGACCAAGGGCAAGGGTGGAGGCTTAGCCCACTGTCACCACAGCTAAGTCTCCCTGCTCTTTATGGACTTTCACTGATGGGAGGAGTCCCAGTAGTGTAGGAATCACTTGTAAAGTATATGTCAATGGATGGGTGGAAAGTGGCCCTGGAAACCCTTTCCCTAGGATGGAGTGAAGAATGGAGCTTGCTTGTTGTTCAAGCAAAGGACTTTGTCCACTAGGGGTAAGGATGAGGATTGGAGGGTTGAGAGAGAAGGAATGAGCTTATAGACGAGGTTATCAATCTCTATAATCCTTGGGAAACTTGGATTCCTAAATGGTTCTTGACAAATAATCCTTATTGAGAAGTGGGACCACACGGGGCCAAATGGACCCAACCCAGGTTTGGGGATGGATACAGCAACCAATGATGTTCCTATCCTGGACAAGCTGAAAGGAAAGGACCAAACAAGAATATTTACTTCAAAAGGTTGAATTGATCCTGTTGAGGTCTAGCCTTGGGGATGCCTGGGCAAAATTCGATCCTAGAGCTAGGGCTTAAGATTCTCGGAGATTCCACTGTTAGAATTGCCTCAAATCCAGAGGAGAGGGAGGGGACCCACCAGCGCAGTAGCTTATAGGAGATCGAAATTTTTCCTTGGGTCAATTCCTGGGAAATTGATGCCTTGGGTGACCTTTGAGAGCTAGACCTGGAAAAAGGTAAAAAAAAAGTG
The DNA here is from genome assembly GCA_034641835.2 of Pinus albicaulis. Lineage (NCBI taxonomy): Eukaryota > Viridiplantae > Streptophyta > Pinopsida > Pinales > Pinaceae > Pinus > Pinus albicaulis. Next base: position 623,823,928 of record CM076572.1, on the reverse strand, counting down.
AAAAGGATGAAAACGATGACCACCCTCTTTAGGGATCAGTGCCTAATCCACTTGGGGATATGGAGTCAAGGATGATGATAAGTAAGAACTTGGTTTCTAGATCAACGATGCCCGGAAAGTCAGCTTCTTCCAATGTTGAGAGAAAGAAAAGAAAGGTGACCTTCAAGCATTTATACTTCAAAGCAAATGATGCAAGCTTATCGAGATAAATAATCTCTAAGACATTTCATTCATATAACATTGGCCCATAAACATGCTCAATTCCACACTTTAATCATGCAGCAACCAACCCTAATTTTAGCAGTATGCAGCAACAAGAATAACGACATAAAAATTTACTCACAATGTTATAGAGTATATCCAACCAGCATTTCGTTGCAAGACAAAGTTCCAAGACAAGAGAAATAGCCCAAATCCATGCATCAAAATTCATCCATCTCCAAAAAAGTCCTCCAAGGGAAAAAAATGTGAAGTTTTCTATGATTAGAGAGATCCCAATTATAGTGATGATACAAATGAATGTATCTAACATCAATATATACCCTCCTAAGGAGTTCGAATTACCCTATGGGCCTACATTAGCACCTAATGATAAAATAATGTGCAAATAACACCCCTATTGGTAACAAGCCCGCCAAACTAGCTCAAAATGGAAAAAATAAGCCTCGGAGGGGGCCAAATAATAATGCATACATGTCGTGGATCCCTCCAAAGGCCTAATAATGTCCTAAAGTGCCATAATGAGGAATAAATTCCTCGAAATATGATGGACAAGTGGGTGGCCACTTGTTCTCCAAGTAGTAGACCCGTGGTGCTCCCAGTGGGTGTGGGGGCACACAAATGACCCCATGGGTCTCCATATGAATCGGAGATGCATGTAAATCCTCTACAAGGGCTCGAGTGATGGAATGAATACTGCCATGACATCGTACAAGTCCTAGGTTACATGCCAAGAGTGTGGGGGTCCTGTGGGGCTTGTTGGGCATAGTGTACCAAGCACATCACCATCATCCTAAAAGTGGATCGCTAGTAGTCCCTAAACATCAATGAGGATCCGTGGAGTGCTATATGTTGTTGTGGAGGCCCATGGCTCTTTGTGCACACCGTATGTGTGCCAATGTGGCTCTCTGGGGATTAGGATCTCGTATAGGGAGACCAAACCCAAATGGAAACCATCTGCAATCCTATATAAAATCCAATGTGCCACCTAGGCTTCCAGTACAACCAATCATTAGAATAATCGTGTAAAAGAGCTTACAAATTATGGATAACAAAATGGACACTTCACAATGGCATGCCCTTCCGTAGTGGGATTTTGGCACGTGCTAGTGTCTCCATATACCAAAGAGGGTTAGCCATGTAACTTATTAAAAGGTTTCGGCCCTTAAAGGGGATAGTAGGTCCAAGGTACACCCTTTGAATGGGGGTGGAAAGTGACAAATAAGTGGAACGGAGTAGGGAATGAGAGGGGCAATACTGGACCACATATCGGGGCATAGGGGTAGCCAGATAAAGGGAAGCCCACACCAGGGTATATAATGTGTAAGACGGAGCAAGCCTGGTACATGAGGTGTTTGGCCTTGATTTTTCCACCCTTCTTTATATGCCTTTTGCGTTTTATGAATTTTCTTAATTAACTGCTCGGGGCTCAAGGATGAGAGCATGATATGTAAGATATAGCAGTGATTACCCCTTTTAAGGTAAGGTGGTTCATTGCCCTCTAGGGGGTTGGGACAATCATGGGTTCCTGTATGACAAAGGAGGATCATCTAGGGCTTATGGAACTAGGGTGATGACCATGGGTAAGGGGCAGGGCTCATGCATTGGCTTTTGCCCACATGCTAATTATATTTTTGTCCCGGCCATCTTTTGCATTTTGTGGTACAATTTCATGTTAAATGTGGCCAATTATGCTTTCTCTTTTTCTTTTAGCTGCTTCAACCTCCGGGGCATCATTCTAGACCTGACCCAAGGTGGGGTCAAAGGGATAGGGAAGTTGACCCCGTGTGGACCCATGGGGGCTATGTGGACCCAGGTGGGAAAAATGATGAATGGGAGTATAATGAGTGGAAGGGGAGTAATACATGCGGATAAAGGAGCGAGACCACGCACCCAAAGTCGAGGTTTCCCAAGTAGTACCACCCTAAAACCAAATGGTCAATAAAGGAGATCCCACGGGACTAAGATGCAAGGGTAACTCACAAAAGAGATCAAGGGGACAAGGGCACAGACTAAGCCCACTCTTTCCACCAAATCCCCCCATCAAACCATGCCCATAAGTATCCATGATAAGTAAACCCAATACTCAATTACCAAATGACAAGACGTACCTTCAAAGTTCAAACATACAATCAATATAGATGGGTGAGGGACCACATGGTTGGCTCAGGTGGCAGAGAAATGGCACAACGAGCTAGTAGGAGGCTGCAAGGGGTTGTTGGCTGTCGGTTGAGGTCCATCATGGAGAAAACAATTCTCCTAGGGATATCACCCACGAAGTGGTGAGTAACAAGACCCATGACCACGCCTCTAATCACACTGGAGGAAGATGGACGCTAGCAGAGCAAAGAGAGTAGATGTTACATTGTATAGGCAGCTCATCGGGTCATTGATATACTTAGCCAACACACAACCTAACATACGTTTTGCAGTAAACCAGTTGAGCCAATTTAGGATGGATCCTACCAGAGTTCATTGGGTCGCAACAAAGCATGTTTTGAGATATCTCATAGGCACAACATATTATGGATTATGGTACATACAAGTTGATGGAGTGAGGCTTGAGGGCTTCACAGATGCAGATTAGACAGGAGATCCACAAATCAGAAGAGTACTTCAGCTTGCGTCTTCAGCATTGGGTCAGCAGTTGTTTCCTAGTTTAGCAAGAAGCAGAGATCAGTTGCACTCAGTTCAGCAGAGGTCGAGTACATGGCTACCAGTTTGGCATCGTGTGAAGCTATCTAGATGAGGAAGCTGCTTGTGGGGATTTTCAGGCAGGGGATGGAGCCCACTGTGATACATTGTGATAGTCAGAGTTACATTAAGCTCTCTGAGAATTTATTGTTTCATGATCGCTCCAAGCATATCGAGATCAGGTATCATCATCTCAGGGACTATGTGCAGAAAGGGATAGTGAAGCTACCATACATTCCAATAGAGGAGCACACAACAGATATCTTGACCAAGGAATTGGCAAGAGGCAGTTTTGGCTACTTCAAAAATAAGTTGGGAGTTGTACAGAATCCCTTCCTCGCTAAGAGGGAGTGTTGAAAATGTAGCGATGGAAGGTCTTTTGGCTTGTGCCTTAGCCAATGAAGACCTCGACTTAGTCTTTCTCTAGCATGGATACAAGTTCATGAGATAGACTTCAGTTTCGATGAGTTGATTTCCAGTTTACTGGAATGGTCATCTAGTTTGCATGCATAGCTTTGGAGCTTCAATTAGTTGGAGTCTTCTTTAGTTAAGACTACAGTATGAGGTGGCAATGACAAGTTGAGTTAGAACGAGTTAAGACTTCAGTGTTGATTGGAGAGATAACGAGTTAAGACTTCAGTGTTGATTGGAGAGAGAACGAGTTGAGTTCTCAGTTAACTCACAATCACAACTAGAGTAAATCAAGGAGGAGCTTGAGCTAGTTAACTAGGACTTGCTCCAGTTAACTATCAAAGGAAACTAGTGACACTACTGTGAATTGAAATTCGACAAGGCCACTTGCATGCATCAAATTTTATCTATAAAGAGGACAAAGGCACATAATTCACAGATCATTCTTTGTGTGTGGAGTGTGCATAATTGAGAAGCAATTGTGTGCAAGGATTTAGGAGAATTGCAAAAGGATTTTGTGAAAATTTTCAAGAGGAAAATATTTATGCAATACTTGGTTTATTTCTCCTACTTATGAGATAAGTTATTTACAAATGCTTCAATAAATTCTAAAATAAACACATTTGCAAATCTTCACTATCGTTAAGAGCATTAGAACAGAAAGATAATTTACACAAGTAGCACAATAGAAACAACCACATGAACACAGTTATTTTTGGACAATTGTCCCCAGAAAAAACCCAATGTGGGAAAACCGGTGCAACAGATGAGGGTTTTATATTTATCTTTAGAAATGGAAAGTACATTTACAAGAGTCTGATGAGCAGAGAAAAATTAGCAAACACCTGGCTGAATTTTCTAGACCTTCCAAACAAATTTCGAACCCTCAAGGTGACCTTCTTCACCCTCTGCGTCATCCAGCGTGAGAGCTCTACACAGTCCCTCTCTGGACTGCGTGATTCTGCGTGGAGGGGTTCTTGTTGCTGATCAGCTCACCCTTCCCTTCATCTTCTTGAATTCTGCTTCCTGATAACTGGCTCCTCCCTCCTCCTTCTGCTTCTGCAACCCAACCTCTACAAACTCACCCACTGAAATCGAATTCTCTTGCTTCAGAATTGATTTCCTTCGGGTACTGAGAGTGTCCCCAACTTGATTTCCAAATGCCCCTCGAGTCTCTTCTTATAGTCTTCCTGCTGATGAATCAACAGCCAAGATTATATCGTTAATCAATGGCTCAGATTAAAAAATGACTTGATCTTTGTTTTCTAGAAGATTCACGCTCTGCGCTATTAATACCCTTTAATTATTTAATTTCCCTGAGTTTTAACTTAGGGTCTGCATTAAAATAATTAATTATTTTAACAAAGTCATAACCAAGTGGAATTTCCACAAACAATTTATGGGTTATCTGGATAACTGATGTCCAAGCCTCTCTACCAAAAATGAGACTTAGAACACTTTCCGATGCTATAGAAATCAACACTCCCTCTTAGCAAGGAAGGTGTTTAAGCAAGGTACCGCTGTACTGCTCTGTCTACATCATCTGCTGCGCTGATAATGTCCTGGCTGCTGCTCCTCATCTTTACATTGCTGCTTCCTGTACTATTGCCCTGTCACTGCATCATCCATACTGCAGCTCCCTCTTCTTTTGAAGACCACTCTTTCCTCTAATGGAAGGGGTTCTCGACCATCCCCATCTTCTCTCTGAAGTAAGTGAACATGATCTTACTTAGAGCCTTTGTGAGGATATCTACCACCTGTTCTCCTGTAGGAGTGTATCGCAACTGTACTACTCCCCTCTAAACATAGTCCCTGATAAAGTGACACCGAATGTCAATGTGTTTCGACCGGTTATGAAACACAAGATTTTCAGAGAGCTTAATGCAACTCTGATTATCACACAGAATCCTGGTCGGTTCCATCCGCTTCTTGAGTAGGTTCAAGAGTAACTTGCGGAGCCATATGGCCTCGCACAAAGCTGTGCTCGCTGCCCTGTACTCTGCCTCGGCTGAGCTCAGTGCTACGAACTTTTGTTTCCTACTGCACCAAGAGGTCATTCCTGATCCGAGACTGAAACAGTACCCACTAGTACTTTTCTGATCTACTGTGCTTCCAGCCCAATCTACATCTATGAACCCACTCAACTGGACCTCATTACCCTTGGTGTACTTCAACCCATATTCGACTGTCCCTCTCAGGTATCTGAGAACATGTTTGGCTGCTGCCTAGTGAGTCCTCCTTGGTTCCACCATGAACTGACTGAGGGTATTCACTGCATAACAGATGTCTGGTCTCGTATTGACCAGATACATTAAGGATCCGATGAGTTGTCTATACAATGTGGGATCAGCCTCATCATCCTCCGATGTGTCTATTTTCTTCCAGTTAGTAATCATCGGCGTGGCCATGGGTCTACAATCTTCCATCTGAAATCTCTTCAGAATTTATGTCGTGTATCTTCCTTGTCCTAGGAAGATTTCCCCTTTTTGCTGCCAAACTTCTAATCCAAGAAAATAGTGCATTTGCCCCAGGTCCTTCATGTCGAATTATGTTGCCAGATTCTCCTTGCAGTCTTTGATGAGCTTGGATGATCCGATCAAAAACAGGTCGTCCACATAAAGAACAAGAATAAGCGGCTCATCTCCTACTCTCAATTAGTATAAGTTGGGATCCATGTCACTCTTGGCGAACCCCATCTTCTGCAAGTAGCTATCAATCCAACCATACCATGCCCTGGGGGCTTGTTTTAAGCCATACAAGGCTTTCTGAAGTCTGCAAACATGAGTCTTCTGCTCATGTGTCTCGAAGCCCTCTGGCTGCTCTATGTACACTTCCTCCTCTATCACCCCGTTCAAGAACGCAGTCTTGACATCCATCTGGTGAATCTCCCATCGCATCTGCGCAGCCAGAGAGATGACGGATCTGATAGAAGTATATCATGCTATTGGAGCAAAAGTTTCTTTATAGTCAATGCCTTCCTTCTAGGCATACCCCTTTGCTACAAATCTAGCCTTGAATTTCTCTATGCTGCCATCTGCAGCATATTTGATCTTGTAGATCCATCTGGATCCTACAACAGATCTGTCCTATGGTCTAGGGACTACCTCCCAGACATCATTTGTCATGATGGAGCTATACTCCTCCACCATGGCATCCACCCATACCTGATGCTGAGCTGGTTCCCGAAAGGTAGAAGGTTCTCCAACCTGAGCTACTAGTGCTTGATATCTGTCTGGTTGTTTCCTTATCCTCTTTCCTTCTCTGAGAGCTCCAACAAATCCTTCTGCATCCCTAAGAATTTGTTGGAGTTCTTTGCTCAGTCTCCCAGCAATGGTGGGCAGTCTCACCTGTTCTTCCTCCTGTTCTTCCTCGGAGGAGCTTCCCTCAGAAATATTGTGCCTTGGAGAGACACTGGACCTATCCTCCATAGGTCGTTGAGGTTGTACCAATGGATCTTCCTCAATCTGCGTATCTGTGGCCATCTCTCGAGATTTCCTGAAGGCTCTCTCCTCTAGGAATTTTACATGCCTTCTTACCACGACTTTCCTGCTCTTTGGAATATAGATGTGATATGCCTTTGCATTCTCGCTATAGCCCATCAGGAAACCCTTCGCTGCAGTTTGATCTAGCTTCTTCCTCTTTTCATCTAGAACGTGGCAGTACGCTATGCTGCCGAATATCCTGATGTGGCTCACTTCAGGCTTGCTGCCTGTGAACACACTCTCGGGAGTTACCTTCCCCAAAGCTCTATTGGGAACTCTGCTCTGAATATATACTGTTGTGTTGCAAGCTTCTGCCCATAAGAATTTGGGCATATCTTGGTTGTACAACATTGCCCTTGCAGCTTCTATTATGGTCCGATTCTTCCATTCTGCAACTCCATTTTGCTCTGGATTGTATGGAGTTGTCCATTCTCTCTTAATGCCTTCCTGTGCACAAAAATTTGTGAAGTCTTTATCGATATATTCTCCACCGTTATCTGACTGCAACTTCTTGATCTTCTTTCTTGTAGAGTTCTCCACCAATGCTTTGAAATCTTTAAACCGATTAAAGACTTCATCTTTGGTCTTCAGAAAATAGATCCAATTTTTCCTGGAATAATCATCAATGAAGGTGGCAAAATACTTTGCCCCACTGAGAGCAGTTGTGGACATTGGACCGTAAATGTCAGAGTGTATTAACTCTAATATACCTTTGGCTCTGCTGCTGCTTCTTGAAAATGTTGCCTTAGCGTACTTCCCTAGTACGTATCCCCTACAAACTTCGTCTTTCTTCATGTTGAGTTCAAGAGCCCCTATGACAGTGTTTTTGAGAATCCCCAAGGCTCCATGATGTAGATGCCCCATCCTTCTGTGCCATAATTCATTCAGATCTCTGTCCTCTGTTCTGCCGATCAAGGCCACCGGAGATTCAAGATGAAGCTTATACAGCTTGTGACTCCTTACTCCGATTTGTGCCTTTTTTCTCCAGTTAGGGTGTTTGACATACACCTTATCTCGAATAAAGTATACGTCATAGCCCTTGTTCTGAAGTTGAGACACCGAGAGTAAATTCATCCCCAACCCTTGTACATGCAAAACATTCGTGGCTCGAATCTTGTTTCCATCCTCAGTCTGAAATGTTACGGTACCTCTCCTGATGGGGGTACATTTTGCCTTATTTCCCATAGTTATTTGGAAATTCATTTGTTCTTCTTGGTAACTCGAAAAACATTCTCGAACCCCTGTCATATGAGCAGATGCTCCACTGTCAATATACCAAACACTTGGAGGAGATATGCTCGACACACAGGCAAGATCCTCCTCTAGTCTAGATTCCAGCACCTTCATGTCGTGTTCTCTCTGCATTTCTGCGTGCTCTGGAGGACTGCGTGAGTCCCTTTGACTACGTGAACCCTTCCGGATGATGGAGCTTTGGTCCATGGCAGATCCTCCCTTCCTATTTTTAGCCCTTTACTCTGATACCATGTGAAAATTTTCAAGATTTCTGCAATACTTGGTTTATTTCTCCTACTTATGAGATAAGTTATTTACAGATGCTTCAGTAAATTCTGAAATAAACACATTTGCAGATCTTCACTATCGCTAAAAGTATTAGAACAAAAAGATAATTTACACAAGTAGCACAATAGAAACAACCACATGAACACAGTTATTTTTGGACAATTGTCCCTAGAAAAGACCCAATGTGGGAAAACCAGTGCAGCAGATGAGGGTTTTATATTTATGTTCAGAAATGGAAAGTACATTTACAGGACTCTGATGAGCAGAGAAAAATTAGCAAACACCTGGCTGAATTTTCTAGACCTTCCAGACAAATTTCGGACACTCGGGGTGACCTCCTTCACCCTCTGCATCATCCAGCATGAGAGCTCTACACAGTCCCTCTCTGGACTGCGTGATTCTGCGTGGAGGTGTTTTTGTTGCTGATCATCTCACTCTTCCCTTCATCCTCCTGACTTCTGCTTCCCGATAACTGACTCCTCCCTCCTTTTGCTTCTGCAACCCAGCCTCTACAAACTCACCCACTGAAATCGAATTCTCTTCCTTCAGAATTGATTTCCTTCGGGTACTGAGAGTGTCCCCGGCTTGATTTCCAAATGGCCCTCAAGTCTCTTCTTATAGTCTTCCTACTGATGAATCAACGACCAAAATTATATCGTTAATCAATGGCTAAGATTAAAAGATGATTTGATCTTCGTTTTCTAGAAGATTCACACTCTGCTCTATTAATACCCTTTAATTATTTAATTTTCCTAAGTTTAAACTTAGGGTCTGCATTAAAATAATTAATTATTTTAATAAAGTCATAACCGAGTGGAATTTCCACAAACGATTTCTGGGTTATCTGGATAACTGATGTCCAAGCCTCTCTACCAAAAATGAGACTTAGAACACTTTCCGATGCTATAGAAATCAACAGATTTAGAAGTGCGCAAGGAAATAGGAGGCGTAGTGTGCAAGGAAATAGGGCCTCAAGTGCGCAAGGATTGTTGAGCAGGAAGATCAGGATTAGATAGCAGATCTAGACTATCTTCAGCAGAGATCTATTGTGCAAGGCTGAGAATAGTGAGGAGAAGCCTAGCACTTTCTTAGAGACAGGTTGCTGGCTGCAGTAGCAGCATGAATACTGAATTGGAATAGATCCATTTGCTCAAAGAACAATCAATAAAATAACACAACAAAGAAAGCAGGTTTTCCCTTTTGGGTGTCCTAGGTAAAACAAGCATGTCAATTTTGTGTGCATGTGCTTTTATCTCTGGTGTTTTTCCACTGCTTATAGATTGTTAAGAAACCCTATATCTTGGTGAAAGTAAATTTGGTTTCAATTTTCAGTTGCCTTGTTTTCAGTAATTCATCTAAGTAGTTGCAGAGTTTCAAGAAAATTTAACAATGGATTCCATCTAGATATTCAGGGCATGAAATTTCAGTGGGTCTAGAACAGAGAGAGAATGTGACTTTCAGGACTTTACCCAACTGGCAGCCAGAAGTACACTCGTGTGAAATTGCACATATATCAAGAACATGATGGCATCTTTTGCAAATCGCATACATTCAATTCCAATAAATAACATCAAATTCCAAACAACACACCTTGCAAATGCCATAAAAAAAAGGAGATATGCCCAATCAAAAGAAATCTGCACCAATTGTTCAGAAAATTCCCTTATCATTTCTCCCATCATTGGCTCCATTTAAAACCTGAATCCTATGGAAATGGCAGATAATCTGAAGATCTGATCAGAAGACTATGCTAGTGTGCCTATAAAATGTACAGAATCATCATAATTTTCTGGCTTCCATGCCCGGAGATAGTAATACCTTATAAGGGCCTTATATCTGTAGATAGAATTGTAAATGAATGGACTTCACATAACAATAAGACTTCTAGCTAAGTGTTCTTACAGCCCGTGGTGGAAGATGTGTATCAGTATGTCACATGCATCACATGTATAACATGAATAAACTAAATGAAGGAACCAATTTCTCATATTAAAAATTAAAAACAAACCAGCATAGATCCATCCTCCTATGCTTAATAGATCCTCGGTTAATATGGGTTAATACGGTTCTATGCTAGTATTTTCACAGAGACACCTGTTTACGTACAACATTATTTTAGGTATTAATATCAAACGATCTCATAGATTGCTATAAACGTACGGTCAAAGTAGACTTATAAGATTCAAATCATTTACCCATGATGGCACCTAATCAGATAACCGCCATCAAATCATTTATCCATGATGGCACCCAATCAGATAACCGCCATTATGTATTATATGAATCATTGTTCACTGGCCATGTTAATTCATGCCTTTAACATTTAGTTCGCTAGGCATAGATTATAGGGACTTCCCTTAACACAACAATGAAAGGACCAGTTTGCAGCCACTGGTAAATTTGAGCAAATCTATTGAGTTATTATTGCCCAAAAAAAATCAAAATACTGACCAATCAGTTCCCTAAATAACCTCCGATGGTACTTCAAGAGCAAAAACCAAAGGAATTTACGGCCACTTTGCACTGCTGGTTACCGCAGACAAATCAAAGCGTAATATCTTCAGACAGTTTCTTAACAATTATTTAATTAGATCATGAAATGCTTTAAGAAATGCAAAATGCATGCAATCATAGTTAAACTGTTCAAAACGCTCATTAGAAGTGACCCTCAACAAAGTTATTTGGGTTTTTATCCCTATCGTAACTTATTTGGAAAATGCAGAGTGGGAATCAAAGACCGATTGAACTTTGCTTCATGCGATGAAATACTAGCTGAACTTAGCTTAATTCATCTGGAAATGGCTAGTAGCCAGCATTAGCTTAAACCCAGCCAAACCAGAATGGTGACAGATCTGATAAGCCTGCTTACTAACCTTCCCCTCTTAGAGACCCTATTGAAACTCCTCTTAACAACCTTATTTAGCTTAGCTGTTAAGAAGAATCGCAGTGAGTCAGATAACTTCAGTGATAAAACATTTACCAAAATGCCACCCAACAGGGGATTGTTGAGATTTAGCATAACAAGCTGCAGTTTTTACTCGTGGGATTTTAGAGAAGGCTTAATAGAAAAAATGCTGGAGTTCAGACGCTATATAGGTTTCTTTCTGGGATTTAGCATTTCCCTAAAACTTATGAAAGACCTAATAGATCAACGTAGGAATTTGGATATATCTCAAGCTGCCATTTTTGTAATTTTAAAATATCGTTGGCAACAGCCAAAATTTGTCAAATAAGGGGGACAAGAAATCTACATCTCACATTTTTCATCATAGGCGAAAGAATAACAGGAACGCTCTAATTCTAATAGAAAGAAAAATTGGAACTGAAACATAACAAGAATTTTACTAGAATTTACTGTTGAACAGTGAAGAAGCTTCCCGCAAGTACGATGGTATTGAGTAGTATTGAAATGGGGTTACTGGTTTCCATTGTGGGTGTTATCGAATGTGGTCGGTTGGGATTCGGGAATAGTGTCCCCCTGTGCATTAAAATAAATTACACGCTATTCCCAACTTGGCGAGTTGGAGGTATTTCTCAATATTGCCAGATGCGGAGACTTTCGGATAGGTGATTAATGTTCAGCGATCCAACTCCAGTGGCGTCAGCGTTACAAGAAAATAATTTTAAAGACTGTAACGTGAGAAGGGATTGTCCTGTCACGCTAAAACCGTCCCAGAAGAAATATTGGATTGCCCGAGTCCAACTTAACCACTGAAATTTATCAAACTTCTAGTTTCCCTTGGGTAAATTTTTTTTTGTGGGTCAAATCTAGGTTGTGTCTTGGGTTTAACCCAGCTGTCGAGGAATTGCCAATTACCACTGGTAAAAACAAATTCTGGAGTCAAATGTGTTTTTTTTTTTTCATCGTTGTTCTTTTAAGATTGAAATAGAATTTAAATGGGTTAATTTACATTTTTAAATGATAGAGAGATTTAAAAATATATATATAATTAGTATTTAGTTTTGTGTATTAATTTGTTTTTATTAGCAAATTGTCTTGTCCATAGTTTAACATTGTGAATTTAATTTTTGTTATTTTTTGTTATTATTGAAATTTATTTATTTGTAAAGTAATTGGTTGATGTTTTATAATGGTTGTTTAATAATTTCTATTTATAATGGCCATTTAATAACTTTCATTTCTATTAGTTACTATTTTTTTTTAGTTTTATTTCCTTTTAATTTAACCTTTTTTTTTTCTTTTTTTTTATTATTAGGAATTATAGTTTTTTCCATATTTTCAATTTAAAATGACTTATTATTATATTAAAAACATATTTTAATAAATTTAATTATAAAAATTATATATATTAATAAAAAATAAAAACACACATGAATAATAAACATATATATTAAAGTGTATATATGTTAATATAAACAATATTAGTTGTCAAATTTGTGTTTCCTTGGCTCATATTCATGTTAGGCAATACAAAATTCTTGGATTCTAGCCATATCCTCAATATCCTCAATGCTACATTTGAGACAAAAATCAATGAATTTTCTTACATCTTGTAGAGGAAGGTAACCTTGTTGTTCCAGTGTCATAATATGAAACTCACACCACTAATATTTTTAAAACATAAAATAAGTTTTTGAAGTTTGTATGTAATGTATAGCTTCCATGGATACACTAGCCATTGTGGAATTTTGTTCTTCTTTCTCTTGTAGTAGATTTTGTGTTTACTGCAACTAGGTTTTTAGCTTCTTATTTTCCTTTTGTAGATGCTCTCTTATGTTTGCTTCATTGAACTCGAGATTGTCCATTGAACTCAACCCCTTTGGACTTTGCAATCTGCATCCATCTAAGTTATGCTTCTCTTTGCCTCTAATTCAAAGTTCAATAGCACTGGTGAAAAGTGTATAGGAAACACCTTCACTGCATCAATCAAAACATAATAAGGTTTGAGGTCTAGCTGAGGATCTAGTTCCAGTAGCTCTAGATTCTATTCCTGTGGTTCCAAAACCTTTTCCTGTAGCTCTGCATTCTATTCTTGTGGCTTTGTGGGTTGTTCTAGGAGCATTGTTTCTTTAGTACTTGGCCCTTTTTGTTGAGCCTGTGGATATTTTCCTTTGACTAATGTGGAGGTTATCTCAACTTCTTATTTCTCTTCGTTTTTAGGTTCTTCCTCCTTATGGCTAATTGATTCCTCAACGGTGATTAGAGTCGAAGAAGGTGGCTGAGGTTTTCCTTGCCTATTTTTGTTTCTCTTTCTTCTTTTGAAGTAAAGAGGGGATTCCCTTGGTTTCCTTACTTTGGGCTTTGTTGGGGTACTTAAGGCTAGTAACTGAGGTAGCAATAACTTCTTCTTCTAAATTTCCTTCTAAAGAGCTCTCTTTCTCCCCCATTTTCCTTTTTTTTCCTGACCTAGAGGATGTATTAATAGTCACTTGGGAATTTTGACCCTCTGATTCTGTCAAATTGAGCTTAGCCAGCCCTTCCTCAACCTTTTTCTACTTCTACCTCCATTTCAACTTGTGCCTCTATTTTTCCTTCTGCTTGTTTTTATATATTTTCATTTGTTTCTTTCTTTGATTCCTCCCCTTTAATCTCAACTTCTTCTTCTTCTTCTTTTTCTACTTCGATCTCCTCTTTTGTCTTTGCCCCTCTAGCTCCAATTGAGGTTGAACTTGGGTCTATAAAAAAGTTTTTTTGTCCATGTCTATGAAATCAGCCCAAGAAACAAGGTTTTGTAGGCTTTCCAAGGAATCTAAGATTATAAATATTATCAACCCATGATGAGCTAGATAATGATGTTTTCCTCCTTTCACCCTTATTCTCATTTCTTTTATAGATTGAAGGAGAAAATGAGGAATGTTGAGCCTCTCTTGGGTAGGAAAATCTACTTGAAATCTGAGCTAATGGAGCAATCTAAACTGATAGTAATATACAATGTTAAGCCTTCCTTTACATGAAATATATTTAAGGATATGGTAGGAAACCTCATCCCAAGGGTATGGTAAGCTCTCCATCCTCACTCCATTTTTATCCTCAATGGGTTGCTCATTTTTAAGGAAGAAATTATTCTTGGTTGTAGTGGCCTCAAACCCCTCTTTTTTGTTTCATTTGACCCCTCTGGGGAGTGTGGTGACACTACTGATAATTTCTTCACTCGGGTAGATGATGAGGCTTGTAAACATTGTAATAACCTCATGGCCTTCTAGCTGTTAGAGATTTGAGGTAAAATATTGAGAAATTTCGTCATCCGAACGTCTTAGCTTCTCAAAAAGCCTTAGCCATTGACAATTTGCAAACATGTTTCTAACATCAGTTTAATGGACATAGTGGAACAAGGGATTTGTATTCTACTGCTATAGGATCCTAGGGTTTCCTATGCAGTGAAGGATGTTGAAGTAAAGGAAAATTGACAATTTTTCACAAGGTCTAGGAAACGAAAAATCATGACATGCACCTCTTATTTGTTTAACACACCCTATCCTTTCAACACACAATCTCTTTTAAGTAAATTATCAACCATTTCAATTGTTTTCCTTTCTAAAATTCAAAACTATGAAAATTGCAGAGTGCTTTTTCTTAGAATTTAGATGTTTTCTTAAGTCTTTATAGCAAATGTTGGTGAGGAGAAATTTCACTTACTCTTCTCCTGGTGATTTTTATTTATTCTTAGAGGTTTGATGGATTTTCTAGGTAGAAATTGGTTTCTTTTAGCACTCTGTGAACTTCCTGTAGCAATCATCTGCAGAATCCTTTAGCTTCATGTTAACAACCTGTGTTGGAAATGTTTTGGTTGTGTGGCATCATGTAGCACTAGTGGGTCCTCCTTGGTGTTTAAAATAAACTTTCATGCAAGAATAGACTTAGAGGGGCCCAAATTAAGTGGCTATTCATTGAGATGATTGGATTAGCAAGATATGTGAGCTAGCCCCCACCTACCACGTCGAGTTCCATGTTCCACAATGAGTAAGAAACGTTGGACCACTCTCTCAAGTTATCTCCCCTTTTGTCTCATCTTCCTTTTGCATGTGTGGGGGTCCTTTTGGAGAAAACTGAAGTTGACTGCCAAATATGGCCAAGGATGCTCTAACTAAAATTGACTTATAAAACCTTTTCCTTCATAAACTTTCAATTTGTCTCCAACCTAAAATAAGTTTGAATGGGAGGTTTTGAGTGTTGGGCAGATTAATTGTCTTTTTAATTAATAAAAACCAATCCTACTTGCACATACATTGTCAATCCGAGTAGGCATTTTTATTTCAAGGTTATTGTGCAAAATATATGAAGGAACAAATGGAAACTAGCACTTATAAAGTCTGAAAACCAATATTTTCAAATATCGCTTTCAACACTCCAAAATCACTTGTTGTTACACTCCAAATCTTGCTCCCACTTTGGAAAGAAAAGGAAAACGTTGCAGAATAAATCACACCTTGTCACTCAATCACTCTTATTCGAAAGACACAACACTCACGGAAACCATTTAACACTCATATAATGAAATGACAGTTTCTGTAATAACCATAATCATACCAAAAAATTGTAACAATAATCAAGAAACCATCACACCTAGTGAAGTGACCAGTCTAGGACCTACACTATTACACAATGATAGAGGCTACAATCCTGCAACTATTCAATACATGAAAAAGATTTGTATCAGTAATAGTAAACCACACATAACCTACAACTAAGAGGAAATAAATATATAGCTATGATACCTCTTCTAACCAGTGATCCCTGTTAAGAAAGAGGACCCTTCCTCCTTAGCAGGGGTTGGTGATTTACGTGGCACACAAGCTAATTAGGAAAAATATATGGAGCCACAAATAGTAAATATTTACATTGATTAAAGTTGAAATATTGGATTAAAATGATGGTGCTTTCCCCCTTCCTAACCTAACTTCCTTAACCCCAAATATGCTCTCTATCCATACATTTATACAAGAAAAGAGTAGGGGGTAAATTAGAACTAATTCCCCCAAATATGCACTGTCAAAGTCATGGAAATATTTACAAGATAGTGTGCTTGCTTTTTTTGGAAGATCTTAGTTGGAAAACAACTTGAGATCTTATTAAATACGATTATTATATCATAGAATCATCTTAGAATAGGCCGAAGTTGTTTTAGTTGATAATCGGTTGCTCTATTTGGGACGCAGTCTGTCAATGACTACGACAAGAAAGATGTTCATGAAATAACTACGTGTAGCGCCCAATACACAACATTTTTGTAGAAACCACTCACATGTCACCTAATTGGGGATGTTCTGAGAAAAATCCATGTCGCAGATTTCCAAGATTAATCTTAGTTTTTCTAAAAATCACGTTCAAAGTTGGTTACCCATTTATGCATGGCGTGAGCTATTTAAACTCTAAATCACGAGTTAGAGCCTAATGGAGTTGATCTGGGTATGATTTAGGTAACAAAAATCCATGTCAACATTCCTAGGAACAAAATCCATGTTCCAAAATCACTCTTGGAGCTATGTAGATATGCCAACCATGGAGGTTGGTTACTGTTATTGCATTGGAACCACTAGAACAACACTAGGAAAACCATCATAAGCAAAACCAACATTAATGATCCTTTTTGATTCATCCAAAATAAAGGAAAATACTTATAATTAACTAATTTAATATTCGTGAGATTAATGTGGCACATTCATGAAGAAACACAACAAGATGGGTGATAGATGGGAAAATAAGTGTGATAAATGACTGAAAATGGTTGTTTAGGATGGTGAAAAATGGGACAATTTGGCAGCCCAACATTGAGAATTTCATACCTGGTCCTTATCTTTGATGTTTTCTTGCAGATGATATTGAGGCTACTGATACAATTACTTCATGGTCCTAAAGATGTCTGTGATGATCTGCTGGAGGTTCTAATGTTGCTACCATTTTCTCTAGAGGTCTTTTGGAGTTTTTTTATTGTTGTTTTTGTTGCTCCCCATATCTCTGGTTAAAATGGCCTAAATATTATTGTTGTAGGTGGTTCAATGTTGTTGTTGTTGGTTTCTGGAGATCTTGTAGCAACCTATAGGGGACCCTATAGCTGCTCAAGCTTGTTTTCTATGTCCTTTGAATATGGTGGACTTCATGGCTCCTATTATTCATAATGCAGATTTGAGCTTGTAGGGCTTCTCAAAATCACAATTTCTTATGGTTGGAACCTTCAATTTTTTTTATAATTCAAGAGGAAGCTACTTATGGAGATGGAGAGGCATTCTCTGCTAATGATTGGTGGAAAATAGGGGGAAGGTTGGACTTTTGTGGGTGATCAGTGAAACAATGAAGGAAAAGTTGAAAGTTGATGGGATGTATGGGTGTTAAGGACTCTTAGGTATCTTCCTCTTTGTTCACAGATGGAAAAAATTCAACACTACATCCTTCTTATTCACCATGTGGTATCCTATAGCAATATAAGATCTTTCTCGTAGCAATTCAGGGAAGAAAACAAAACAAATGGAGGAGGCGAGGGAATGATGTAGGATGCTTAGGAATAATGTGGGAATGGGTGAGAAGGATGTGGAGAGGCTCCTTAAATGCTATGAAGGTGAGTACTTGTGTTGCTAATATAATTTGTTTTACCTGCATTACTGTCAAAATAAATAAAATAGAGGTGAATTTTTTTTCTTCCTCTTCTTGTTTTTTTTTTCCTTCTTCTTTTCTTCTTATGAGGCCCACTGGTTGCCTCATGGAGGTTTTCAGCCTAAGTGGGTATGCCCCAAGTGCCTCAAGGGAGGTTTTCACCTAGGGATCCTTTATTTTTTGTTTTTTCCTTTTCTTCATGCCCATTGGCTGCCTCAGGGAGGTTTTCAGCCTATGAGTCTGCCTCAAGTGCCTCAAAGGAGGTTTTCACCTAAGGTTTTTATTTTTTATTTTTTTTGTTTATTTTTTTTTCTTGCTCTCTTTTTTTATCAGAGACTGAATGTTATTGAGACCATTAGTGGATTGGGAGCTCTGATACTCTCAATCGCATTCAATTCTTTGCTTATTGAATTAGAAAACTCAGCCCTTGATAGGGTCTTCCTGTAGAACATCAATATGTAGACATTCATTAGAAGCAAGATTTTTTCTTCATTGATTGTCCTAATCTAAACCGAGCCATTATCATGGAATTTTTCCACCAGATAAGAACCCAACCATCTAGTCATGAGTTTTCTTTTGAAATATTTGAACCTAGAATCATACAAGAGGGCTCAATCACCCTTTTGGAAGGTTCTAGTCTTGATATGCTTATCATGCCAAACCTTTCTTTGTAGCTGAACTACTTTAGTGTGCATTAGGACCTTCAACCTGAGTTCATCAAGGGAATTTAGCTGCTAGAGTCTCTCTTACTGAGCTTTCGTGATGTCTAAGTCAAGTTGTGTTGCCATTCTCAGTGTATTGTACTGAAAGTCAATGGACAATGAGGATTTCTCTCCGTATACCAACTCAAAGGGGGTAAACCTAGTGGTGTTCTTTCAAGTAGTGTTGTAGGCCCAAGTGGCCTCAACAAGCCTGTCTTCCTAATATTTCTTATTGCTGCTAACCACCTTGGTTAAACAAATTTCTAGTTCTCTATTGGTCATCTCCATTTGCCCATTTTTTCAAGGGGTGGATTTTCTATGTCTGATATGATGCTACCTCATTATCTCCTAGATCAAATTGGAAGTGAATTTAGCACCTTGGGATGTCACTAGTTCCCCTAGGAAACCAAATTTGTAAAAAAAAATCTCCCTTAAGAACTCTGCTACTTCTTGTTCTATTGTTGCCTTGACTGCCTTCACCTCAACCCATTTGGTCAAATAATATGTGCACACAATGATATACTTTTTTGTCTAGAAGGGGGGTCAATAGGGCCAATGAAGTCCATGTCGCACTTATCAAATGGCTCGAAAGCCACTTAAGGCTATAGGGGAATCTCATCCCTCTAAGTAGGTTTCACCATCCTCTGACACTCATCACATTGCGCAATTTATCTTTTGGCATATAGGTGAAGAGTAGGCTAGTAGTATCATGCTTGGAGAATCTTATAGGTTGTCCTCTTAGTAGAAAAATGGACCCCAAAAAGTTCATCATGAAATGCTAAGAGGATATCATAGACCTTATCTTCTCATACACATCTCCTTAGGATTTTATTAGGCCCCAACCTGAAGATGTTGCCCCCAATCCAAGTTTAAAGAGCACTTTTCCTAACAATTTTTCTATTTTTCTTTGAAGACAAATTAGGGGGAAACTGGGAAGCAACAAAAAAAATTTCTATATCATAAAACCGAGGAGATAATAATGATATGGCAAAGAGGTGATCATTAGGAAGTTGGTCATCCACCATCTCTTCATTTTTTGCAAACAAGGTTAGCATAGACAAGAAATTTGCAACAACATTTTCTTTCCTCGACTTATCAACAATGGTCATATCAATTTTTTGTAACAACAATAACCATCTAATAATTCAAGAATTTACGACAATTTTATTCATCAAGTACTTAATTGCTACATGATCTATGTGAAAAAAAACTTGATATCAATAATGTAGTGCCAAAATTTATTTAAAGAATGCATAATAGACAAAATTTCATTTTCGGTAACTGTGTAATTAAGTTCAACCTTGGACAAGTTTTCATTAATGTGATAGATGGCATAAGGAAATTTACCTTCAAGCTACCCCAATGCTTTCGCCACCACTTAGATTGATGAATATATATGAATGTGGAGGGGAAAGGCCCAATTTGGTCCCCTAACAACTAGTGCAACTGTCAATTTTTCTTTGAGCTCTTCAAATGAATTTTGGCATAGGTCTATCTAACATAAATCTAAGTCTTTTGTTAGTAAACCAAACAAAGGTGAAGCAATTTTATTGAAATCCTTAATAAATCTCCAAAAGTACCCAACAAGTCCTAAGAATTTCCTAAAATATTTTTTTCTTTGTGGAACAAGAACTTTCTACTAATGGAAATTTTATTAGGATCAACTTGAATTCCATCCTTAGAGAGGAAGTGGCCTAGAACAATTCTTGCATTTATAAAAAGTTGGAACTTTCAAGGGCTTAAGGAGAGATTCATTTCTATGCGTCTTTTCAAAAACTTGCACAAGTTGGAGAGAGCTCCTTGAAAGGCATCTCCCTAAGGTGTGAAGTCATCCATGTAAATCTCTATTGGGTCATGTACAAGGTCAAAGAAAATAATCAACATTGTCCTTTGGAAGGTGGTAGGTGCTTTGCACAAGCTAAATGGAAGAACCCTGTAGGAAAAGTTCTCCCATGGGCATGTGAAAGTATCTTATCCCGGTCTTAATGACTGATTTGGATCTGATTGTACTTGTTGAACACATCCATGAATGAAAAGAACTTCTTTGTTGCAAGAGAATCCAAAACTTGGTCAATAAAAGGTAAAGGAAAGTGATATTTCTTGGTGACCTTGTTAAGTTCTCTGTAGTCAATTCAAACTCTCCATTTCCCATTTTTCTTAGTTACAATTACGAAAGGTGACACCCACTCACTATCTGAAATTGGATAGATAAAACCTACATCCAATAATTTATGCAATTCCTCTTTTACAATGTCCTTCAGTGCAAGGTTCATTCTTCTCTGAGGTTTGAAAACAAGTTTGTGGTCTTCCTTAATGTATATACAATGAGTACAGATAGAGGGCTGAACTCCTTTCATATATTTGTAATCCCATGAAAAACATTAAGATTATTCCCTAAAACAGTGGAAAATTGTTCTACCTGATAAACTAAAAGAAAGGGGTTGATTTTTAGAGTTTCAAAGGGGTTGCTTTCTATGATTTTCACATTACTTTGATTAGAACCAGTAGTGACTAAATATTCCCACGAGCTGTCTTGAGAGCAGGAAGGATTTCCTAAATATTCTTCTTTTAGACGGTCATTATGCATGGCAACAAGATACTTATTTTGTAGAAATTTGTAAATCACATTTTCCTCATCCAATTTCCTGCTACCAATAGTGATTTCTAATTTATAAATGGGGTAGGGTGATGAATGATATATTTCTTCTTCCTCCTCCTCTTCTACCAAAAAAGGAAAATCATGCTCAACAAGGGGTTGAGCAGGGGGATATAGTATAAGTTGTTTTCTTAGCTGTGCATTTGTACTTGTCATGTTTCTAGATCTAAAACTCATGTAGGCATCACCAATAGCTAACCAAGGTCTTCTTGGGATAAGGGGATATCCATTGAGCTTGGTTTTGGGCTAGAGAATAAGGAAATCAATAAGTAATCCATAGAATTAATGGGAACCATGACATCCTCAATGATGCCCTCTGGTGATACCTTGGATCTATTAGCAAGCTATAACACCATGGTGATTTTCCTTAAGGCTCCTTAGATATTAAGCTTGAGCATAGTTTCCATGATCATGACATTGATTGCAACCCCTTAGAGGTAAATAAGGGTTTTGGGGACTATAATGTTATTAATGTGCACATCTACTACTAAGCTTCTAAGATCCAACTACACTAGGATGATGATCTTCCCAAGCATGAGATCAACCAGTTGCCCAATGAAATTGATAGCAAGGGAATATTTCCTTCTACTTTCTGGCCTTTTAAGACATTCCTCTTTGATTAATTTGTTGTATATAGGAACATCCTTGATGGCTTGTAGGAGGGGAATTTTGGTACATATATTTTTTAGTTCTCCCAAAATTTCAGCCTCTTATGGGGTGTGTGATTTAGGACGAATCAACATTTCAGGATAGGGAGGTTTGTTGGCTTGAGGAGTACTACTTTCCTTCTCTTCTTCAACATTTTATGCTGGAGAAGGTGCGTGAGCATTAGGAAGTACCTTCCCAGACCTGAGGTTGATTTCTTGGATTTATATAGCATAGGTAGGATAATATGTGTCGCCACTGTAGAGTTATTGGGCCTTCTTATTGTTGAGGTTTGGATTTGATTGAGAAGGAATTTGTGGTTGCATCGATGGAATTTTTTGGGGTAGTCATGGCTAAGGATGAGGATGCATTAGGGCAGGTTGTTGGGCTTCCTAAGGCCTCCATCATGATGATGGATTACCCCATTGAGGAGGTTGGTGTTGGTATGGCTGAAAATGGGAAATGATAGGTTGATGAGGATAACACCATGGAGTAAGCATAGACAAAGGTTAAGTTCTAGGTGGATAACAAGATTGAAATGGTGCATTATAATTTGTATTCAAATAGGAAGTATAGTTCATACCGTGATGATATGATATAAGGCCTTGTGGAATTTTCTAGTTAACAAATCAAAGTTGATCCATGCCTCCTTCTGCTCCTTGATACACTGATTTCAAACTAGAAAACATGGACACTTGTCAGTTGAATGATTCTCATCACAAACAGAGCATATTTCTATACCATTTAATGAACACTCATTTCTAGGGTTCCTCTTAGTGCATCTAGGGAAAAATATGACTAATTCCCTTTCTGCCTCCTCTTATTTTTTCTTAATTTTCAATGTGTCCATCTGTAGGGAAAAAGTAAGTAATATTTTAATTTTAAAATCCTCCAACATACCTCTTATTTCATTCTTAATGGCTGAAGTAGAGGATGAAGGACTTATCAAACTTTGGTTGGATTTGCCTCTTTTTCTGGAAGCTCTAGAATGGTTTTTGAACATTGTTTTTATGTCTTAATAATTGAGTTGATAAATATCTACATTAGCCAACATATTGAGGGCCTCCATTAGTTCTTCTTTGACCCTCCATAGCAAGACTAGTTTCAATGAATCTGGATCAAGAGTGCAGTTATGTGCCCTCTTGTAGCTCAACTAAAATATTTCTTCATAATCTTCTAGTGATTTATTTGGTGATCCTCGGGTGTTTCGAAATATTTCCTCGTGTCTCTTGCTCTGCAATAGTCCCTGTATTTGGTGTTGAATGCTTGTTGCACCTGTCCCCATGTAATGATTTTATCTCCTAAACTCATGAACCAACACAAGGATGCATCCTTAAGGGTAGAAGGAAACAATTTGAGCTTCTACTCATGTGATGTATAATCATAGGTCTTGCAAACTACAACAAATTCAAATATGAAGGAATCAGGGCCCTCATAAGTCATTCCATGGAAATGTGGAAGAGCAATGGGGATGATATTTTTCATTTTAGCTTTCCCATTTGACTCCCTAATAGGAAATACTTCGGGATATCTATTTCCAGCCATATTATCAGTAGGTGATGGGGGTTCTTCTCCTCCTATAGGCTCCTTAAAATCCATGGTTTCTCACTTAAGAAGGTATCTATATCCCCTGTAGATAGAGTGGGAGGCCCATAGTCAGCTGGTGAAGGATGAATGTTTGTAATAGTGGGGGTTTTAGGTAGAAATTTTCCTGAATTATCCCTAACTATATGAGGCATGAAACAAATTATTTCTTTGTGTTTTTCTTTTTTAGATATAAATATTGATGCATTTATTTTTTAATTTTTATGTTTTAGGGAATGAAAATTAATCAAATTAGAGTTGAAAATAGTACCTACTTTGACACCTCCTCGCCAACAACTCCAAAAGGTGGTGGCCCTCAATATTACAACAAGGATGTTGAAACTCCCGAGGGTCTCAACCCAAGGTTCATACAAACTTAGCAGGTATAAACACTATATGTGCAATAGGAAATATAATCTACTTTGTTTGATCTGATGTAGCAGAAGAGAAGCTAAAATGCACAACGACCACTAGGCTACAGGAAATACTCATAAAACCAATGAATAGAAAACAGGCCTAATATATCTTGCAGGAAAAGAAAAATCATAAAGAAATTTGTATTTTATCTTGCATAAATCAAATGAAAGAAGGTAAACCCTAATCTATTTGTAGAAAAGTAAATGACAAGAAATGAACCTACTCTATTTTGTAGAAAGTAAATCTATACTACTACAAGAAAGTAAATGACTAAAATAAATCTATGCTACTGTGATAAATCAAAGCAAGTCACTTCAAGAATGATGGAGGAAAATCAATCCTACTCTATGCTGCATGATAATTCAACTTGCATATGAAAGAATACATAACAACAACAAACCCTAATTGCATAAAGAAAATTAGAGCTACTAGGGTAATGTTTCTAAGGTGTCTCTGAACCTCTAAACCCTATCTTCATCGTGTAATGAACATTGTAAAATTCTTAGGAATGATAAACACGCTTTTGTTGCAAATCTAGAGGCATTCTAAGTCAATTTGTGTATTATTACTAGATGACCCTATTTTGCTACAGGAAACATCCAAGAGAAAATTTATGAGGTCTAAATGTGGTCTAAGTGGTAGATAAGGTGGAGGAAGGTTGTAGAAGGGAATATGGAAACTTTCCAAGCTCAGGTACACCCAATGAATCAGTTTAGGTGTGGTATAGGAAAATCTGGGGGTTTCCTGTAGCTCATCTAGGCATAATTCAATATACTGGTAGATTGCAAAAATACATAATAATGGGTGAAAATATAATTATGCAAGTGAACTAGATGCATTAAAAAAACATTATCTATGCCTATGAAGTAACACTACTCAACTGAAAGCAAAATGCATGGTTGACTAGTGAAAGCAATGTGCATAAATGACTAATAAATTACTAATTGCATGAAATGACACAACAATAGAAATGATGAGTTGAATTTTAAATAAAGACTACTACTGCATGAAAGAAACTATTTTTGTGTTTATCGGAACAAGATACATAAACAAGCTTAGAAAGAAGCTTATTCATAAACCTTGCCAAGATAATACTTTTTCAAAGAAACATAACTAAGTTAAATGCATGGAAAGTAAATGTACAAGAAAGGGGTTTGAGCACCTGGGTTGGGCCCTAACCCAAGGACACTCAAATCCCTTAGAAGAAAATCAGATTGAGAACAAAAGAGGGCTTTTAATTAATCCACAAATGTGCTCATACATGGAACATGCCAAGCTTAAATAATAGGTAATATGCCTTTCTATAATGCTTACTATATTACTCTAGAGTTTTGAATCCATATTGGGCTACTAAGGCCCCTTATTTATATAAAAAGTGCTTGAATGGGAGCCTCCTTGAAAAGAGGACCACTTCCATCCAAAATACCTAAAAAGTTGGATCTGGTTCCCTATTTTCCTTATAGCTACAAGGAGGTAGTAAATGTCCTTGAGCCAACTGAGTTATGATTAGCCTTTAGCAGGGGACAAACCCCATAATCTTCTCCTACCAAACTCTTGGGTGATCTGCATAAGATATCCTCAATATCCTGCACAATTAATGCATTAGGCACACAAGGTATAGAAATCATCTCTTAACCCTCGTAAGAACATATTAAAGATGAGAAATACATTATCAAGTGTAGGAGGAAAGGTTAAATATGCCTAAGGATGGTTACAGGGTCTTAAATTTTACCTGTTTGGGAGAACCATCAACACCTTCCACCAAGATAGAAGGATCCACTTCACTCCACTTCACTCCCTCCTCTTGCATCATTAAGGAGGACTAGTGCATCCACCACTTTACCTAATACTACTGGATTCTCGATCTAGGGGATACCAGTTTCTTATTTTCCACCTACATTGGTTCCTAACACTATACCTAAAAGACTCCATAACTATACTACCCATGGCCTCTACCACGACCACTTTCCCTCCTAGTCAGGGACTTCCTTTCACTATGCCTAGTGAATGCAGGGTTTCCATATTTGTTAATCCTTTTACTATTAGTCCATCTATTTTTCCTTCACACCACATCCCCAATCCCATGTATCATAGAACATTTCCATAGGATTAAGACACACCCCTCATGTGACTAGGGGAAGCACTAATTACTTGGGGAAACCTTTCATAAGGACCCAACACATGTAAAGTAGTACTTCTTTATCAAAGGGAAACCCAACTACTAGAATAATTTTTTGTGAAAATGTGAAGCTAGGTTACACTTTTGGTCCTTTTTTGAGAAAAATATATAATTTTTAGAAGTTTTTCAACTTTCAGTAAGCAAAGTATTTTTTTTATGTTTAGAGTGTCATTTTACAATAGAAAGAAAACTTGTCAGAAATTTTATTAGCTTTCTATTTCTTATTTTTTAGATTTTTTTTTTATTCACATTTGATATGTCAACTTAACAATTGTTTGACTGTGTGCTCTTTAAAATTCAAGGGATCGATAAAAAGTCATGTTTTTTCGCCCCAACATATTCCTTGTTAGCCTTGTTTTTTTGAAAAAAATTATGCTGCAATAATCTAGACAAACTGTACTTCGACATGGCTATATTTACGAAACCAATAAATGCATATCATAATTGCTACAATTTTTTGAATTGAACCAATATGAGAAAACTGCAGATTTTGAAGATGTTTAACAAAGCACCATGTTTCTCATCATATTAGTTAAAAGCTAAAAAGTTTAAAAACTACCCATTAAAGAGGAAAACCAATGTAATGAACCATAATTTTTCCATATTTTTTGACAATGTATTTTGGAAGGTACCGAATTTTGGTTTCACTGAATCATAATGACCTTTAGAATTTTTTTGCACACATTTTACTAAAAAATTAGTTAAAATTAGCAAATATCTATGAAATTCCATAAAATTTATATCTAGTGAAAGTAGATTCAATTCTGAAAATGTTGGTGTTGGTTCCAAAAGTAAATTCACTATATTTGATCGAGTTTAACCATTTCGAAACTGGAGAAGGGCGAACATATGTGAGCCAACTCTGGTTGGTTGCAGGGTTGTAGGTTTTTGGCCGAACAACTTTTTGGCCGAAAGTTAAAAATCTTTCAGTCAAAAGCTAAAATTAACAGAAAAAGCTTTTCGGCCAAAAAGCTAGTACTTTCGGTCAAAAACTTTTTCATTTTTTCCGTTGATCACCAAAATAACACGGTGTGACCATGTCAAACGAAAGGATGTAACCTTTTTAATTGAAACCTATAAATAAAATCATCTAAAACGTCATTTTCTCACTCTCATCCCACATTTTCATATGAAACTTTTGGATAACGAACTTTTTTGGATCTACCTTTTGGATAATAAACTTTTTGGGCTAGATTTTGAATAATGAACCTTTTTTTAGTAACAAATTTCTTGAATAGGCAACTAATATTGTGCATAGCATATTTCCATATGGAACTCTCTTTAAAAGAACATGTTTATCATATCTTTCATTGAGTTTCTTATTGAAGAATGTTGAATTTTTGGTTTAAGCTGAGCTTGTCAAAGCTCTTGATACAAGGTTTGGTTGTATGAATATTTAGGATGTATTGTCGGTGCTAGTGTGTCATTATATTGCTAGATCAAATTATTATTCAGGGTTATTAATATTTCTAATCACAAGGGTTTACTACTGAAGCTACTAAGTTTGACAGTGTTAAGCATGTTTGGTTTTAGAGTTGGCTGATGTGCCAAGGATTATATTGATGATATACATTAACCAACGTTCAATACTTGTATTATAACTAGAGTGTTGAGTGCTACTAGATTGTACAATTAGGGTTTGGCTTGATGATTTTTGTTGAGTAGCGCTGATTGTTGACGTATCTTTGAGAGTTGATGAGGTTGAAGCAGAAGATAGGGTTTTCATTTATATGCTAGATGGAATAATAAAAGATTTTGGATCTAGCTTTTGGACAGTGAACTTTTTTGGGCCAGCTTTTAGATAATAAACTTTTTTGAGTAAGAATTTTCTTGAATAGGTAAATAAGAACTTGGATAACATAAGCAAGATTTTTTTAAGGTATTAGTATTAGAGTTTTTTTCAAACTTTTATTTTAATGAAAATGTCTATTGCCCGCTTTCTTCTCCATGATTGTAATTTTTTTTTTTTAATATTATTATTATTATTATTATTTTTTAATTTTATTTTTTATTTATTTTTTAATTTTTAATTTTTTAATTTATAAATAAATATAAAATTAATTTTTTTTAAATCTATATAGATTGAATTATCATGGGGAATCGAATAAAGTGTAAGAGAAAATGTGATCGAATTAGATACATTGAGGTTCGTAGAGAATGCTCGAGAAACTACTGCAAAGGAAAGAAAGAAGAACATTTAAATATTGAAAGGGAAAATCAATCTCAAGAAGAAGAAGTTGAACCAGGTATATAAATTTCCATATTGTAAATGATATTTAAAATTTAATAGTGTATTATGCAATTTAATTTTTATTTGATGAACTAATTTGAAAAATATTTTGCAATGTAAACAAAGAGAGATTACCCTCATAACATCGATGATGAGATTGACAATGTTGAACGAGAAAGTGAAGAAGAAAATGAACCAGTCATTGATGAAGTTGTTGAAGATTTTCAAAGAGATTCAAGCGAAGAATAAGTTGAACCAACCATATATATATATATATATATATATATATATATATTATTGAAATTATATATATTTACTAGTTTCAATTCCATTTTCTATTTTTTAATTTAATTATTTAATGTATATTTATACTCATTTACAATAAATTCTCATATGTACAAATGAAATCAATATTGATGATAAGATGTTAGAAAATGTTGACACTGACACATATAGAGATAAAAAAATTGACCATGTTATACATTATCGTGTTAAGCTTATTATTGGTAAGTTCTTCAAAGATGAAAATGTGACAGTTCAAGCTCAAACTTTGACCAAGTCTCTATGCCATTCCATTTTTTATATAGACATGCTAAATATAATGTTGATCATATAGAAAGTACCAATAAAAATCAACATGTTATTAAAGTATATCATTTTTATATTAACGATGATGATACATATGATTCACATTTTGTACAACACTACTTTGATAAGATTTATGATTCATTGAAAGCCCGTGGAATAAAATTCAATGAACATTCGATATGGTCAGATGGATGTGTAAGTCAATTCAAATCCTCATGATCATTCTTCTAGTTGTGTCGAATTCATTTGAAAACAAACATTAAACATTGTTGGAATTTCTTTGAAAATGGTCATGGAAAATGAGAACATGATGACACAAGGGCATGTATAAAAAGAGCACTTCGAAGATATCAGATGGACCACTCTACCAACCGACTTATCTTAGCTGATCAAGTTGTTTAATGATGCATGGTTTTACTAAGCCATGAGACTAACCCATCAAGGGAGGTACACATGTATGTGTATATATGAATTTGTATATATTTTTAATATATGATCATTTTTATTTTATTTTTTTTAAATTTAAAATTTATAGTTTAAATAACTGATTGATGATTATCTTTGATACATAAATTATATTTTAAATAACATATTTATATTCTTGTTTGAATTTACTATAGTTTCTTTCGGCATATTGGAGTCCAAGATGTAGATATATTGATTCCATATGAAGCCGAAACAGTAAAAGGGACTCAAAAATTGCATTCAATTAAAACAAAGGAGTGTTGAAATGTGTTTGCATTTGATAAAAGAAAATAATATTGTTTTTGTCATTTTTGCATAAAGGACACAACATTCAATGATGCTTGTGAAAACAATATGTATGTGAAAGCTTGGAAACATACATAACTTAATACAAAGGGGAAAATGTCGCTTGCAAGCTTGGAAGAAATGGAACCAAAGGAGACTATAGTGTCATCCAAAGGTGATAGAGTTTTTGATCTTGTTAGAGAAGGTAACACTTCAATTCAAAGGATATATATATTATTTATGTTTCTAATCATTATGTATAAATGTAGATAATAGTTAAAATATAGATCTAGATCTAATAAAATTTTACATGTTGACAACTAATTTCTTGTTAATGATGATCTGAATGCTCACATTATTTTTTATTGTGCAAGACATGTTTTTGTTATAGTTTCATTCATTTACAACATAGAAAATATCAAATATTATTTGATTCGATGCACTTAACGAAAGATGAAGTTATTAGAGGACTATGATGATAATGATTTCATATATGAAAGAGGGTCTATTATGCTAAAAGGATATTTTTTCCAAGAAACTCATCAAACTTAGAGTCATGTTTACTTTCAAGATTGGCAACCCGATGCTATAAGATGTCAATATATTCACTTGGTGTGTGCAGTGCACATAAAGTTGTTAGAAGTTCAATAAAGAAAAAAATCGGAACTTAAAAAAAGGAGAATGTCAAAAGCCGACCATGAACGAATCATTATGGATGGAATTCCATTAAAATATTTTTAATTGAACTGGCCAACAATATCTTCTCCTTGTATTCATCCCTTAGAAAGAGTCCAAGTAGATTGTTAGTCTTACTTTTTGTGCACTCTCAAGCTATCCATTCTAGCTACTACTAGGTATTACATAATTTTTTTCATTAATGTGGTGCCTTTGTTGTTAAGTTAAAAGGAAATTCAAAGATCCCAAATACTACTATAATGTAAGGATGTAGCATTGCAATCTTCTTGTTTTTTGTTGATCATACTTCTATCATGTTTGCGATGCATTTTTCTTCTTTATGTCATCTTTGTGTCTTTTAAAATATTTTTAGTTCTATCTTAGTGAAATTATTTAGGCTTTATTAAATTCTAATTACCATCAATTTCAAATGTTTTGTATCTCTTGTACATCTTGAATTAGAATCAAATTAGTGTCCTAAATAGGTAAAAAAATGCATTTAATTGTGTGTTTTTCCTATACATGTAGTGCATACACCACCTATATGTGCATTGCATAATTTCCATTATATGAGCCTATTAACAACCAATGCATGCTCCACACACAGTATTTAATATTTGAAAAAATCATTTATTAAGACAAAAGTTAAGCCCACATTGAGATTAATGCAACTTCAGTTATTTCAACATTGCAATATTTAATTCCTAATCTCTATGCTTTCTGAAATTTCATGAAAAATACAATAGTAATAGACTTTAAGACAAAGAATGTACTTAAAGTTTAGAATATATGTATTTAAAAGGCTTGATGGAATGTCCTTTCGTACAAAACACATATCTCATATCTATGTACCATAAATCTCATAAAAAGAGAGAGAAAGTGCAATGGTTTATTATATGTGGGGCACTTACTATTCCAAATCTAGTTATAAAACAAAATTTTATGAGGCTATAATTGAATTTCTTATAGACCTGTTATGGAAAAATCTCAAAACTATTGTCATGCTTTCAATCACAAAACTCTGCTTTTCAACGCTTTTCTAGTCCTAGGCTGAAAAATTCTTTCATATATTTGTATGGAAATAGACTAGATCAATATAACATTACCTTTAATAGAAGGAGGAGGATAATCAGAATTTGATGTGTCAACTATATTTGGTAGAAGATCTTATTGTTCAAAGGGTGAGAAAATTTGGTTATGAAAGCATTCAAAGCTTTTATTGGAACCAAGTTTATTTTGTTTTGCAAGTTTTGTTAAGTAAACGAGTGAAAAGTGAAAATGTCATAAAAGGGTGTATACATGTCTTTAAATTCTAGTTGAAAAGGAGATTATATCTTGTAGTCTCATTAAGACATAATCAAGTATATAGGAATTGAGATATATGGATGGGATGGGTTGGATGTTATATGACATGGGGAAGTATGGATCTAATGGATTTTAGAGCAAGGGGAGTCTTCATAGGGTCAAGTCTCATTGAGAGGGAAAAATTAACATTTGAATGCCACACTTTAGGGGTTAGTTGATAGAAGAGTTTTAATGACACCACATTAATGCAATTGGGGGTTGGTGGTGCATTTATGATCTAGAAACCTAAGAAAATGAATGTCTTGTAATGTACTAATAATTAGATCTTGATAGGTTGTGATGGGTTTACGTTAAATAGGCGAGATGGATAGGATATCAAATAATTAGGATGGTGCACATTTCAAATGGTGTTGATCTCAAGAATGAGTTTTAGATTAAGGATGTATATCAATGGAATGGATACGATTGAGGAATAAATTTATTTCCAAAAATTTCATAAGAAAATTAAGCAAAGACAACAATTAAACTCACAAAATATAACGTGAAACCTAACATCAAACAAAGAGTTGGAAATTAAATAGAAAAACCAAGCAAAGGTTGATAAATGAGAACTTTGGCGGGTAATAATGGCATCCAAAACATGACTTATATGTGACCACATTTATTCATAGTTTTGATGCACACTACTTATCCACATTTTAACTATATGCATTTTGCTTATCATTTAACTTCAAACTTACATCACTCAAAGTTGGTATGGGGAAACTGTAACTATTACAAAGGGTATCAAAAGTTGGGTTCTAAAAATCTACATATGTGAGCCATACAAAGTACCAAATAAATGCAAATTTACTTTCATTGCTTCATATTCATGAACTTACATGTTAAACCTTTGAGTATCAAACTGTGCATCATGCAAAATTTACCAGGTTTTATAATGCAATTTTATAGTATGTTTTCTTTGAAAAAACTTTTTTTAAAACTTAAGTATCAAGCCACATCCACAATAGCTCTTCTAGACAAGATGATAATCTCTTCATGAATGCAACATGTACACCATGTTTTATAATGCAATTTTAAGTTATGATTGCTTTCAATATTCAACAACGACTTGATAAAACCCAAGCGTCAACCCACATCCATAGTAGCTCTAGATTTCTACAACATCATACTTGATTCATGAATGTAAAATGATTGCTTTGAATTTATTCATTGAACTTGTTAAAACCCAAGTATCAACAAGCATCCATAGTAGCTTTAGACTTCTACAACATGATACTTGATTCACGAATGTAAAATGATTGCTTTGAATTTATTCATTGAACTTGATAAAACCTAAGTATCAACCCATATCCATAGTATATTTTCTACAACGTTATAAGATTCATCATGCAAAATGTGTAACATGATTTATTTAATGCAAATTTACTTTCATTGCTTCACATCCATGAACCTGATTTTAAAACTTAAGTATCAACCTAAATCCATAGTATCTCTTCTATACAAGATGATAATCTATTCATGAATGCAAAATGTACACCATGTTTTATAATGCAATTTTAAGTGATGATTGCTTTAGACTTCTAGACCATGTTAAGATTCATAAATGCAAAATGTACCATGTTTTATAATTTGCAATTTTACTCTCTCTCTCTCTCTCTCTATATATATATATATATATATATATATATATTGCTTTCAATATTCATTAAGAAACTTGACAAAATCTAAGTATCAACCCACATCCATTGTATCTTCTACAACATTATAAGATTCATCATGAAAAATATATAAACTCCAAAACTTTTATATTAAAGATCAATTCATAATAAAGAGTTTTATGAAAAATATGTCCAAAATTTATATCATGATAAAAGTTTATAATAAAAATATTATCAAACAAAAATATGCATCAACGTGAACCTCGCTCGCACCTATGATCTATCATCATCCTCATCCTCATGGGTTCCCTGCACAACATGTGTAATATGCATATATACATAATATTGTGTACTTTTAAATTAAAAATTAATGTATTAAAATTAAATGATAATTTAATCATAATTTTTTTTTTTAATAAAAGGTTTCAAATTCCACACAATACCTCATTGTTTTCACCCTGTATTGCACCCTCGTGGATGCCCTATACAACACATGTACATGTGTATTAAAAATTTAAAATTGCACATGAAAATGCATGAAATCATAATATTAAAAATATTATAACAACTTCTTTAAATTGTATAGACGATCCAATCCCCAAAGCTGACTCTATCGTTAACATCCCTGGAGAAGGAAAATTGCCTTCACAAACCTAAAATTCGAAAATTTTAAAATTTTAAGATAGTTCTCTTTTTTTAACGAAACTTGCTTCAATTTATAATGAAACAAAGTTTAAATATTAAATACTTGTGACAAACCAATCTTTGGCACATCTCCTAATAGAGAGGAAGAGAGTCATGCATTGCTGAAAATTCTAGATGGAATGGAAATATGTGAAAATTTAATTATGTAATTATTTTTTTTTACAAAAATGTTTTCACAATACTGATATAATAAAAGTAAGTTATTAGTTGACATGTTCTTCAGTAAAAAATAACATCTCTCAACATATCTTCATTTGAACCCGAACCCTATAGCGTTATATCAAAATTTTTTGTTCAACAAATGAATTAACTGGAAATGGTAAACATATGAAACATTTATGTTAGATTATATTTGAAAAAATTTACAAAATGTATGTGAATCCAATGCCCTCTTCTAAACATTAAAATTAAAACATATATTCTAAACATTAACACATACATTACATTACATTAAAACATCAACCCTAAAAATTAACACATACTGATCCCATGCCCTCTTCCTCATGACCAATTCGGTCTTGTCAGCCATCACAACAAGCCTTTGCATACACTCTAACCTCTTTAATATTCATGTTATATATTTCCACCTCTAATTTAAATACAAAATTAGCATGTGCATCAACTCGTGCTCTTTGTCAATTTAAACTGACATGAATTCCAGTCAATGCAATATGTATGTTTTCTAGAATAACATCCCTTGCTTCTCAACCAATCTAAGAAGTGGCATGCATCTCTGACCGTAGAGTTACCAAATGTGGTGGTTGAGGTACCAAAGGAGGTGAAGGACGAGGCAATGCAGTATCCATAAATGCACCCTTCTTATCATATGTTTGACCTTTTCCAGTACCATAATATTTGGATGGAAGGTCGGTATAATCAGGTTTCATACCCTCAAAAAAATCTGCATAAAAGAATCAAGCAAAATAATCTGGAACCTTGTCATTCCATGGAAACTTGTTGTACGATGCAAGGAACCTGTCATACAAATAGTGGGTTATTTCAGGATGCTTGAAATATTGCACCTTCAACATCTTTCTTTTCGTCCCCTCTTTAAAATCAAACATAGATTTGACTTGTGCTTTTGTAATCCTCCTATTTACCTCAACCCACTTCTCGGGACACGTCATTGTTTCCTTACGATGCCTCATCATATCTATAAATCCATCAGTTGTTGGCCCAAGGTTTTTGTAAATATCAAGAAATGTACTTAGAGAGCGCAAAATTATTTCTAAGCTTTTCCGACTCTCTGCAGAGAGCTCCAACCTCCCAAGATCGTCCTTCAATTTTGAACAATGAGATGTGAACCTCTACAACATACATTGTTGGATATTTGTCTCCCATGGAAGCTCATTAGGAATATCTAACTGATAGGAGGTAATTGGCATATAGCCTTCTTCTTGAAACACCATCCTTTTCCTACGTTGATTTTCTTCTACATTTTCATCCTCCGCTTCAATATAATTACATAAATATTAAAAAATTTCAATGTATTTATATACATGAAAAATAAACATACATATATATCTACATACAATTTATTTACGTACAAATTTGTTTTAACATAAGTAATTTTAATATATAATTTACCAAATGGAGGATCATGATCCGATTGAGATTCACAACCACCCAAAGATGGTTGAGCACCATCATGGCCAAATACATGAGTTGATTGAGCTCGTTGACCACTGGGAGAAGGTTGATCACCCTCACACAACAACCTAGTGAGAGATGCTTCTAAAAAGATGGAAATTATAAATTAATAAAGTTAAATTAACAAAAAACAATTCAATATGTATGTACATATGATTCTAACAATTTATCATTTAAGTAAATGCACATAAACATATATATACCGTACCACAATTATAATGTAATGAATGATGGTCCTCCATTGATTGATCTGATACTCTCCTCGACCTAGTGAGAGATGCTTCTAAAAAATATGGAATTTATTTAAATTAATAAAGATAAATTGACAAAAACCAATTCAATATGTATGTACATATGATTATACCAATATCATTTAATTAATTTTGCACATAAACATATACATACCACAATGATGACGTAATGAACAATGGTCATCCCCTAATTCATCTAATACTCTGCTCAATCCATGACCAATCTTGTCGACATGCATAGTTTGTGCTTGATTTGATGATCGAGACTCACTTGATGCTCTATCTCGTTTATGCCTTGAAAAATCAGGCGTTTATTTCTCATGTGATGATGTAAACCCTCGATCCACACACACGCTAACCCTTGATCCACACACACACACACATATCCTTTCAAAAAACCCAAGTTACCTCATGCATTTAAAAATATTTGAAATTACTATTTAAAAAAATCAAGAATTCAAAAACTTAAAAATTATTTGGTGTATATTTCTCTTCAGCCCAAGATAAATAAAAACAACAAGTAAATACTCAATATTTAAATTTTCAATTCAAATATACTCAAGACTAAAAACACAAATGCTAAAGCGTACATCATCAAAATTAAATATAAAATTTTCTTAAACTTGTCACCCTGATAATTCACCAGGTAGTGATTACATAGTGGGGGCACACTTAGTATAGTATTGAAAGAAGTAGATGGTCATTAAAGACACCACATTTATAACTAAAAAACACACAAATATCAAAGATATCTTACAATGCCCATCAATAAATTTTGATGGAGTGGTTCTTGATACCAATTCATCTTTCACACACAAATATTGAATTGGCATTGCCCCATACAATAGATCACTAGACATCCTATTAACATTTGCATAATGACTTATGGTAAATGATTGAAATTGACTAGCAATAATTTTTGCTTCTCTATGCAATTGTTTTAACTTCTCCATTTTGACTTGGTACACACCTTTCATCTGGTTTCACATAAGTTCATAATTGGTGAAGACTACAATTCCATTGGATCCATAGTCCCTAGCTATTCCTAAGCCTTCTTTAAGTGCAATATAATATGCTTCATTGTTTGTTTTCCTTCTAGGTACATCCCTTTTCCTTTGGAGAACTTTTTCTGCCGCAATATTGTATAGCACATATGTAATCACTGCTTGTACTGGATTGGGATAACAAGAAACTTCAATGATTAATGTCCATTTTTCAACCATGTTTAATGGGTTTTATGATCCCTATAAAAAAGAAAATTCAATAAAATGAATAATATATTTCTTTTTTGCAAAAGCCTTGGCCATAAAACGTTTGATCAAGAAATTTATGGCAAATTCATGAAAAATAAGTATCTAAAATCAAATTCTATCATGGAATGCATTCTAGGTACCATGAAGATGGTTAGCATGGAAGTGGGGAGGAGTCCAATTTTACTTCCTTTGGAAACTTTATTGCCGATTGTTTGTTTCAAGTGGAGAGATCAAACTCGCCAAGTTTTAGTATTGTAAAGTTCACTTTTTTTTATTATAACCATGCAGAGAACCAGTCGATAAAAAACCATAATTTTTAGTTTTTGTCCTCAACATTCTATTTCAATAAAACCCCTCAATTTTAGTTTTTTAACTGAACATTTGATTTCAAACCAACTTCTTTCCCATCATTTTAGAATCTTCATTCCAGTATTTTAATAAAATATTGAAAATAAAACCCCACATTTTAGGTTTTATCTTCTACATTATATTAATGGAATGAAGATTCCAAAATGGTGAGAAGGAATCTCCTTTGAAATCGAAGGTTACTTCATTAAAAAACCAAAATTTTGGAGTTTTAACAATTGTTTTTTTTGCATTGTTATAAAAATTATACTAAATTTTTTTTTGTTAGATAGCATTAAAAATTGTCAAGTTTTCTAGATCTCCGTTTGAATCAAATTGTCGGTGGTAGACTTACTGAGATGTAATAACCATATGTCCCACAAATTGAACAAGGGTGATTGTGGGTGCTCTATCCAAATCTGAAACAACATCTAGCAGATTGTGGGTTGTATACTTTGATAGATATTTTAGTCAAAGGAGTTTGGAATTATGATTCATAGGTTTGGTTTCAAGGAAAATAAATTGAGCTAGTAGATGTGTTGGATTCATAATGGAACGATTTTGTTAGTGGGCTTACCAGATTTAGACTCTCGCTAACTCCTTTGGAAAATTTTCATGCTTTAGAAACCCTATCTTTGAAGGAGGTCAACCTTCTGGTGAGACTTATTCTACTAGAAGTATCTCTTAGGGGAACCCTTTTATTTTTATTAATCCTACCATGAATGGGTTCTACAACTATGATATGCCATTGCACCCTACTATCCCTTTCCCCCTAGATATTATATTATTGATACACAACAAGCTACACCTAGGTTCTTCAACTCATTGACCCATAGTTTCACTCTATCCTTGTTACCCTTTCTATAATATCTCAATTTTTTAGACCTGGATACTCTTACCAATGATCCAATTTGTCACTATTTGATGTGGCCACCAATTCCACATAAATTCCTATATGAAATTCCCAATTTCAATGACAGGTTGGGAGAAAACCCCAAAATGCATGCACCACTTACCATTTGTGATGTTCAACAAACACCCCTGTTGACAATAGCATTCACTTGAATCTATTATAATGCACCTTATCAACGATGTTTCAAAGTGGTATGTCAAACTCACCCAAGCTTCTTACTATGATTTTTCCATATTAATAATGGCCTTCTTGACACAATTTCAACTACATGTTGACCAAACTACCAAAAACAACATTCTATCATGATTCTATCAAGATAATTCCAACATCTCTAATCACATACATAAGTGGATATTTCAATGGCAATTTGTTTGCATAGAAATCTCATATCATATTTGTTGGGATTTGTTCACCAGATCCTTAATACCCAAATATCCCATGACATCATCATGGTCGATGTCATCATCAAGGAACAAGATATTCTATGTGCCCAACACCTAGAATTGATTTAATCCCAATTGGGCACCTTACATGACATCATTATTAGTGCATTGAGAACCACTAGGGTTCCTCTAAAACCTCAACCTAGGCCCCATGTTTTTGTTTGTTTTCTTTCCAGTAACTCCCCTAATCAGGCCCACTCAAATGGGCATCATGCCCATCCGACTCAACTAACAAATTATAAACTTGATGAACCCAAGGAGAATTGAACCCGTGCCTCATGACAAAGGGTCAAAGACTTGGTAGGGAGGGGCTTCAACAAACTGGGCTACCCATCAGGGATAACCTAAGCCCCATAATGATAATGCGGTAAGCTATATTTTCATTGAGTATAAAGGACAATTAACTTCCAAAATAGGTTAGATGGACATTACTACTCTACTATCATCCAATTTTTCTTCCACTCTAAAATAGTTGACTTCTGTTCAAAACTCTAAGATTAATTTGGTACATTCCACTAATCCAAAAAACTCTCAGCAACTTAGAGGCCACAAAAATAAAAATAAACAAAAAAACTCATATTCTGAACAAGACATGATTAAAACTCATTAAATTGCTTCTATAGAGACACAAGGGAAGTGAAAGGTAAAATACCATTATAAAGCATGTTATGAGTACCATATAATGCATTTATGCGCACAAATGGATGAAACCCACCACTATTTTAACTAATAAAATTTTACTAAACTTTGTGCAATCCTTACACACCGTTTTCCCACATAATAGCAACAAATCGCTGCAAACACACCAACCCCTCCACTTAGAGGTAATGCTACACCCCCTCCATAGTGGGGCACCTCATCCATGTCAAAGATTTGTTGGAATGAGGAATTACTAAGATGGGCGGTGAATCAGTAATTCGTGAAGTTCTTAAACTTTAAACTCAATTCTTAATTTCCTTTTACTCTTGGCAATTACTTATGTGAGTATTTCTAATATAATACATGTACAATAATGTAAACCATTCACATGAACATACAATCCATGAATTGAGAAACATGCACATATTGACACTAGTATTTTTATGTGGAAACCCAAGGGAGAAAACCACCAATTTGTTTGTTATCATGATGTAAATTAAGCTCCTACTTAATTACATAAATTTGTTTGTGAGCACCCACACACAGGAGGCCTCAACCCGCTTTAATATAGCAAGGATTTACTTTCCAAGAGGCACCAAGCTCTTATAAATGCATGTCACAACCTATTCTAGCCAACTGTTCTTCTTTTCATACAATTTTAAAACTGAAAACAAAGGCTTATACAATTGCACAAAAATATGAAACATGGTCATTTGTTCCACATGAGATCTTCTCCTCTACTCTGTAGTCCTTCTTTTCACTACATAATTTGCTACACTTTCATCTATGGTATCGAACCCCACTTTGTTTGTATATATATCAAATATCGGCCATGCACACACCCTCCTAATTTTCTTGATTACTTGCAACCCCTCACATGCTTCACACAACTCACAATATTGCTCCACACAACAATGCTACATTTCCCCAATTGTACACTTACAATCCCTAGTTTTGTTCCTCTATTTCACAAAAAACAATGTTGTCTCTGTTGTAATTCATATTTTTTCCAAGAGCTTAGTCATCATGACTCTCCATGTTGTTGTTACATCAAATTTCATGGCCACTACAACTGCATTAAACATAAGAATGAGCACTTGTGTGTTTCTCCATACTAAGAATAAAATCTTAGTCAAACTGCACACTACAACAAGGGTCTCCATGCTTATTAATTTGATCATAGTGCTCAAATTGTACCCCACGCATGGCATACTTGTTTTGTAATCAAACATTCTACACTCAACCATATTTCTATTTAATTTTTTATCACATACAAAAAATGTCAAGCATGGTTGTTCTGGAGTTAACTGCAGCCCCTGCAAATCTTGGTCCATATTGCCCTGAACCATTAATATATGTAGTCACCATTAATTAGTTGCACCAAACTCATTGTGCACATTTACTTAGTCACCCAAGCTCCGCTAAATCTAGTTATTTTCATAGCCAATTTTGGTATAATTTCCAAGTTTGGAACATAGGCCAACTCTAGCTGCCAACTCGTTTCATGCCTTTAAACATACACCCGTAGCACCTTTTTTATATTCAGGTTGAAGGAACTTGGTCGCAATAGAAAGAAAAAATGTTGCAAAACCACCACAAATGACCTCTTGGGTGCCTCTTTACCTTTAATCCCCAAGGGATTATTTTCCTCCACGCTCTTGGTCATACAACTGCATAAAACCATGTTTTAGCACTTGCATTTGGCCCCCGACACCCTTATCCCGGCGATATAAACTGCATGCCCTTATTTTCCTATGGGATGAGGCTTGTGGAATGATGTGTCTTGTGGGGTTTCCTTCCTTCACTCTCATTTTTCACTCATTATGAAATTGTCACGTTGACGTGCCCGAAACTATCTTCCCAACAATTCTCCTTTATGCCTTTAGAATTCTTCCGGGATGAGCCTTACAGGATGAGATATCCTGTGGGGTCCTCCTTCGTGCTCATGGACCAATCAAATGTAGGTCATAAATTCCAATGCATTTCTTTCGTGTCTTGATGCACAATAATCCTGAAATTTCCTCCCTTGCGCCTTTTTAAACCTTCCGGGGTCAAGCCCCAGGGATGATGTGTCTCGGTGGGTTCGCGCATTGAAACTGTGAGCTAAACATCTACTACCACGTAGCCCATTGCCAAGTCATCCCGCCAACTCCTATGAGAACTTCTTCAAATCTTCTGTGGTCATACCTGCAGGATGATGTTGTGATGCCGTCATTAGTTCCACATGGTGCCTCCGGAGTAGTGACATGTGTCACCCATTCTTGGCCCATTTGGGTACCCAAAAATACCGAAATTGCATGCCACATGTCCTTCGTACAACCACCTCATGTTGACATCATCCCTAACTTACATAATCACTACGTTTAACTTCTTGTGCACCCTTTGAACCTTTCGGGCAAACTCCATCAGGATGATGTGGCTCTAGGGACCACCACTGACCAATACAAACACTTTCCACCACTGCTGTTAGAGCCATGTTACCCGGATTGTTGGAGAAAAACCACTTGGTGGTTTGCGTAGAGAAAACTACCCATTCCAATACCTCAATGCATGGTTTTTGGTATAGAGGAGGGAGGTGTCAGAATCAACCTTCGTCGTCGATCACAAGATCGATGGTATGGAAAAAACACCCATTTTGACACCCCCTTACATGTTAATGCTAAGGCACGCTGACTCGGTGGAATCTCTCTATTTCTCCAGTGGGGATGTATGGCGGAAGATCCACGTCCCACAAACTTACTAGCTGTTTAAACAGTCACCTCCGCCAATTGTTCCTCCACATGTGGCAATGCCGCCAAACTTAAACTTTCTCCAAAGTGTCCTCCAACAACTTTTAGCTCTACCCTTTTCAATTTGAGGGTCCTGACTTTGACTGGAAATAACTTTGATCCAGGAGGAAATTTGCGGACTTCAATATACCACTATAAATCTCTTTCTGAGCATTATCCTAATATGCTACTTCCATGAGCCTTTAAGCTAAACCCTTGTGGCAAAAACTCCTTCAAATCCTGGAACTCTCATACATCTACCATCCTTTCCCTTTTACATCAATGCCAACAATATGCTCAACAAAATTTACATGGTTGAAAAATTGGTTGATCCATAGGCATGAGAACATGACTACAACAACACCATTACCTCACTATCCAAGTAATATGCATATAGCTATACCCTTGTTGATTAATACATATAGAGAAGCCTTCTCTTGACAATGTGCTACATCCTTTGAAGAATGTACTTCACTTATCAATGCATAATATCAATGCATGAGCTAATCACCACTACAACATTGTGAAATACCTAGCTCAAGCACCAAGTGTAATGCTTGCACTTGAGGTCCTTCACATATGTTCTAGGTAGTAAAAAACACTATTGTCAGCCATTGGAATAATGGACCCTTCAAAATCAAACATCATCATATTTTATAGTACCCTCAGACAAAGCCATATCACCTCGAACATTTCTTCAAGTTCAAATTTGAACCATGGGAAAGAATGTCTTTCACACCATCATAAATGAAGGGGTTTCAACTAGATTAAGTTTCTATCTTAATGGAATGATATTGGGTACACCAAATTTTATCAAATGGACACCTTATTGAAGGCCTTCGATGTTCATTCTCCCCCCCACCCCCCCCCACCCCCCATAATATAAGTAAGGCCTTACCCATTTAACCTAGCACTGAGACTATCTCGGTAGAAGTTAAGGTAGCCTGTGCCCCATTATAATATAGCATTTTACCATAAAAAATTTGGTTTAATCCTTAACAACAATTATCTCCTTGTTTTTTTATGTCCTCAACTTTCACCACAAGAGGAAGATTGCCAATATTAATGAACTGGATTGTGTGCATGACTTTCATACCATTCTTGGACCACTATCATATACATGGGGGAATTCATCAACCACTTGCAATAGCATAAGAATGGGGTTTCTCAAAGGATCATCTCTTATGGTGACCTTCCCCACTTCTCATGCCTAATCCTTTGAATGCCACTGCTTTAATTAATATGGATTAAACTAGCACCTACGAATCCCTTGCACAATTTGATTCTTAGGTAGGTTATTCAACCTTAGAGATTTACTCATACAATATGTGCATATCTATATCCTCGTCTGAAATTTCTTATCAATCCATTCAATCAAAATTCTTTTGAATCCAGTGATGATACACGTCATAATACTGATCATTACCCCATGCCCACATATGCCATCATCCCACCTATTTAACATGACTTCCTTGATGCTGAATTTCCTTATAAAGTTTCCCTCTTATTGGTTATGGCTTCATTAGATATGCCTAAGGAAGAAACACCTCATGGTGAATCTTTTCTCCTCAATATAATGCTTTGAGGACCCACTCATTTTAGACACCGATAAACTATATTCCTTTCCCTGATCAGATGAATTTTGAGCATGGTCATTCCTTCCCTTCATAGCAAGGTGCGAACAATCACAAGTTGCATCACTTGAACATGTGATAGTTGTTGGTTTCCATTGTTAGACCATGAACTCCCGCTTGGCATTTGAAATTAATAATCCCAAGCAGAATCAATGTTGGATAATAACAATGCCTCTTATATATCACCATGAATTGGGTTCATCCAATATACTCAAGCCTTCAAGCACATTTATTCGTCCCAAAATAGAACCTCCTCCATCTATATAATGAAGGTCATACCAAGGAAAAGGAGAGGAAAACGAGAGTAAACTTATTCTGGCAAGATTTTTATTGGGGCTTAAGGAAGGACCAAGAGAGGAAATAGAGAAGGCTTCAACTAGGTTAAGGAATTTCTTGGCATAGCATTTTATCATTTGATTTAATATATAATACATCTATACCGTTTCCCTCTTATCTAATTCTAATTATTTATGTGCATGTTCTTATTATGATCTCTCATGTTATTTACATGTATGTTGTTATTCATTTGATGCTATAAAATAGATTAGGATTTTATTGTTGCTAACAATTAATTATTCAAAATAATGTGGAAGATTTTACTATCTCCCTGTGTGCAAGAAATCGGTTGCACATGGATG
The DNA here is from genome assembly GCA_034641835.2 of Pinus albicaulis. Lineage (NCBI taxonomy): Eukaryota > Viridiplantae > Streptophyta > Pinopsida > Pinales > Pinaceae > Pinus > Pinus albicaulis. The sequence goes on along the minus strand of CM076572.1, from coordinate 623,779,421 downwards.
ATATTGGATATGAGGAGTAGCTCTAGCTGAGAACATGCATGGAGAAACATTAGGAAAAATGTAAGCCATCTACTAGTTCTAATTCACTTGCATGTTTTAATCAATCAAATGCTTTAAGTTTAAGATTCTTGTATAGTGTTTCGACATCTATCTTGTTTGTGATATGGGAAAAGTTGAGGGAGGTCTCACCTGTCCATAAGAGGGTTTTCTTCATTAGCACCTATGGACTTAACTTCAGTTTCATCAAGAAGAATGATTATAGCTAAAATTTTGATATAGTTCACCTCTAGTTTTTTGCATACAGAGTAGGGAATAACATTTTTAGAGGCCTTGGAATAAAAAAAACAATTATGGATATTTTGGTAATATATATCAATGGTTAGAAGGAATATGGGTGTCTAACTCTTACTTATTTTGTTAAACAATGGAGGTTGGTCACTAAGGTTACCAATAATTTCATATTGATCACTGAAAAATGCTTTGATAATCTATTTATGCTATTATGAGTTCATCTTGCAAACATCCATCATACGCATATTAGCTTTCATCATTTTAAGGTCCTCTACAATTCTATACTTAATTAGTGAAGTGCTTTAATTGTTAAGGGAAGGTATTCCTTTCTGAGGTGGAGGATGCAATTCCCTCATGGACACATTTGGTGCAATGTGTAGGGGAATATTTTATGTTGCCACAAACCTAGTAATTTTTTGGCTTTGAAGTATTAGGGTAGGCCCCTTACTTCAGAAAGAGTATCACCCTGGGGTGGGTATGTTAGGATCCTTTTCCCCGATATTCATTCTCGGAAAAATGCCGATAAACATTACCTTAGATTCCTGAATATGGTCATCATGAAAAGTTTTGGGAGAATTTTCTTCAATGGGGGTTGAGGGTGATTATTTAAGGAATATGAATCAATTGAATACGTAGTATATTCATGGTTTCTTTCCATTGGAGGAAGGTATTCTATGAGTGATTTTTTTTTTTTTTTGTTAACACGGTAGTTGTAGAAACTATCCATAACAACATTTTCCCAAATCCATATCAAGATTGGCATGGCACCATTGAATAAATTGGGGATGTGGGTTTGGTCTCCCAATGAAGGGTATATAAGGTGTAGGATTCAATGAAATTTCCCCTATGTTCCTCTTGATATCGATAAATTTATTAATCAATTTCTTGATTATTCATTGGAGACCTCCTAGTTTTAGGGACGCCCTATTTTTCTCTTAGGATTTAGGCGGGACATTAATCATGCCAACTCCATTTATAGATATATCTCTCTTAGAATGAATTTCCTTGTAACCCATCATCTCCAACTTGATCTTTTTGGCTCCAAGAATAATTTTTCAGAAATTTTCCTTAGAAATTTTTTTTAGCCACATGGACATGGGGGTGGGTAATTGATTAGGTGCTCAGTGTTTAGCTCAAAAATGGAAGTGATCATAATCGATCGGAACTTGTATGAATGCGAAGTGCTCGTCACCAGGAATCCGGCGCAATTTGTTTCATCAAAAAAGAGACTCTGTATGTGAAAGTTATAACCTGTTGTTCGTTTTCCTAAATAGCTAAATTTTTTGCAAAAGTGACAGAATGGTGACATGGCAGCCTGGTCAATAAAAAAGAATATTTTGGGAATATTTCTTCAATTTTCCCAATGACACTGTGACAAGTTTCACTTCATGGTTGTTTGTTGAGTGGGTGATTTGTTGTGTTTTTATTGTTTTGGGAGTGAACCAATGGCATGACGACACATGCCGTGTGCCCCCTTCCAAAGTCTGAATTTCAACTATGTTCAAAGGTTGAAGTTTATACAATGGTCAAATCATATATTATATGGTATGGTGCAAATTTTTTTATGGAGGATAGGCGGAGGTCAGGGTCGACCCCGTGACCTCCCCCACACAAACCACAAGCCATACCACTACATCCGCGCCAAAGTTATTAACACTATATTCTTGGATGATGATGAAGATGGTGGAGATGGAGGAGGCTTTCCTCCAGTTCCCTTTGAATCCTTCTCTTCATCCTTTTTGTCTTTTGAGGTTCCCATTCTCACTCAAAAACCCCGAAAGGAAAAACTCCCTTACTCAAATTGGACATTAAGTTTGAACTTCCCATGTACAATGGTGAGGTAAAAGCAGATAAGTTGGAAAATTGGATTCATCAATTGGAGGTTTATTTCAGAATTCAAAACCTTCAAGAAGATGACATAAAGATCCAGTTGGCTTCATTGAGGCTAGAAAGAGCAACATTAGTCTAGTGGGAAGCAAAGACTCAAGAGGAAATGTGAATCCATGGTAAGATATCCATTTCTTTGGTTTAGTTTATTTCTTCAATTGAGAGAGAGTTTTATCCTTTAACTTACTTGTAAAAAGCCATTATGAGTTGGAGAAACTTTAGGCAACTCAAGGGTCAAAATTTTCAAGAATATACCCAGGAGTTTAGGAAAAGGGCTTTTTTGTTAGGAATAAACTTGAATTCCCAAGACACTCTATTGAAATACATTGGAGGTTTACATTCCTATTTGAGACACACTATCCTTATGTTCAATCCAATCAATTTAGATGAGGTTTGTGTGCAAGCCACAAACCTTGAAGCAAGGGGAAAGAACATTAAGGAAAAGGGTAGCAAGAAGAGGCCATTCAAGGGTAAGGAGAAAGAGAGGGGAGCAAAAGGGAAGGGAAAGAAGAATCAAAGTGTTAAGAAAGAAGGGGAGAAAACTACATGCAAACATTGTTCCAAATAGGGGCATGATGAATCCCACTATTGGAAACTACATTATGAACTATGGCCTAAGAAACCAAACAATAAGGGGAAACAAAAGATGAATTATACCACACAACATGATCTTGGATCCGATTCTAGTGATGAGACCAAGATTACAGACATGGTCACAAAGGGAAAAGAAGCCATAGCAAGCACTAGTTCATCAAACTGTCACAACAACGCTCCAATTGAAGAAACAAGGATAGATTTGTTCCATGTAAGGGTGATCTCAAACCATACAAAGATTGCTACATTATTTTATAGTGGGTCACAAGCGAACTTAATCTTAGAAGACTTGGTCAAAAAGCTTAACCTTGAAACTGTACCTCATCATAAGCCATATCCTTTGGGTTGGATAGTCAAGAATTCAAATTTATAGGTTACAAGGAAATGTATATTCAGGTTTGCCATTACTGCAAATTTTGTTGATGAAGTTGAATTAGATGTGGTTCCGCTTGACCTTTCAGGAATTGTCTTGGGAATCCCACATTTTTATGATAAGAAAGAAATATTTTATCGCCATGAGAACAAATATCATTTTCTCAAGGATGGGGTGGAGTATATTGTGAGAGTTGATCGCAAAAAGCTGAATATTTCTTTGGTTAATGCAGGGCAAATGAAGAGACTAGTTAATGCAAGTAAAAATTTTGTGCTTCTCATGATCAAGAAAAAGAATGATATGGAATATGAATCTTTTGAAGGTTGTGATGAAAAATTAAAATCTTTTTTTTTTTGATGTGGTAAGTCAACATGGCGAGATGTTTTAGGAGCCAAATGGGTTACCTCCCAAGAGGGGAATTGAACATGAGATATAGTTGCAGCAAGATGTTCCACTTCCAAACATTGGCATGTATCACATGTTGATAATGGAGAGCATGGAAATCAAGAAGAAAATTCAAGAATTTTTGAAGAAAGGTATCATATGCCCATCTACTTTGCCATGTGGTTCACTGATTGTTTTGGTGCCAAAGAAGGACGGGACTTGGCGCATGTGCGTGGATTTTTGTGCACTGAATAAAATCATGATAAGGAATTTCTATCCACTCCCAATAATTGATGATTTGCTTGATCAGTTAAGGCATTCAAAGTATTTCACTAAGTTAAACTTAAAAAGTGGTTACCATCAAGTTAGAATAACTGAAGAGGACATTTGGAAAACCACATTTAAAACTAGACAAGGATTGTTTGAGTGGCTTGTTATGCCATTTGGTCTTACCAAGTCTCCAGCTACTTTCATGAGAGTTATGAAAGATGTATTGAGACCATTTCTAGATGATTTCATTATTGTTTACTTAGATGAAATTTTTATATTCAATAAATCAAGAGATGAACATGTGATGCATGTGAACAAAGTACTTGATGTCTTGAAAAAAGAAAAATTATTTTTAAAGATGTCGAAGTGTGAGTTTGGAAAGACTTCTTTAGTGTATTTGGGACACATTGTTGGAGGAGGTGAGCTGAAGATAGAACCCTCTGAGGTTGAGGTCATTGTGAATTGGCCCAAGCCCAATACAGTTATGGAGGTAAGAAGCTTTCTTGGGGCAACACAATATTGGAGGAAATTCATTGCTAATTTTTCTTCCATTACAGCTCTGTTACATGCATTAACAAGTTTCAAGAAAGTCTTCCACTGGGGAGATATGCGGCAAAAATCGTTTGATGCTTTAAAAAAAAATATCAATTCAGCACCAGTATTGGCTCTTTTGGATCTTAGACAACCATTTGAGATTCAAACAGATGTTAGTGATTACACCATGGGAGCATTTCTCATGCAACATGGTAAGCCCATTTCATTTCATTCTGAAATTTTTAATTGATTTGTGACTAACTATCCCACTTATGACAAAGATTTATATGCATTGGTTCCAAGTGTAAAGAAATGGAGACACTATTTGATGGGGAAGGATACCATTATCCATACCGACCATCAACCATTGTAGTACTTACAATGAAAATCAAAGTTGTAGCAATCAAGATACTTTAGATGGATGGGATTTCTACAAAAATTTCATTTGTTTATCAGGTATAAAAATGGAATATACAATAAGGTAGTTGATATGCTTTCTAGGCCTATTGTAAATTCATCTATTATAATCAAGCACAATTTTGTTATGCATGAAAGTTACATTGAGCAATATGCATATGATAATGAATTTCGAGATGTGTATGCAAGCTTGAGTCAAGGAAACCAAATTGAAGAGTTAGATTACCATGTACATAACAGTTTGTTGTATCACTTGGGAAAGCTATGTATTCCACAGGGAGAAAGAAACAATATCATAAGGGAGACGCACACTTCATTGATTACTGGACATTTCGGTGTATGCAAGACAGTAGCGAATCTCCAAAGGTATTGTTATTGGCCAAAAATGTTTGATAGTGTATCTCATTTCATTAGAGGATGTTATTTGTGTGCAATAAGCAAGCCTAGAAATAGGAAAATAGGATTGTATACTCCACTTCCGGTACCTTCACGTCCACGGGAGAGTATCTAAATGGATTTTGTAGGGGGTCTTCCATTGTCAAGGAAAGGTAATGATTAATTGTATGTAGTTGTAGATAGGTTCAGAAAAATGTGTATTTTGATGCCATGTAAAAAGAAAATTACAGTTGAACAAACAACTCATCTTTTCTTTCAAAATGTTTGGGTTCATTTTGGTCTTCCTACTTCTATTGTAAGTGATCGAGATTCTCGATTTGTTGGGAATTTTGGTCAAAAATTGTTTGACATGATGGACACTAAGTTGAAGAAGAGTACAACCTTTCATCCGCAAACAGATGGTCAGACCGAGGTGGTTAACAGGACAATCATTCATCTTCTTAGAGGATATTGCAGCTAACATCCCAAGTTTTTGGATGAACAATTGCATTACATTCAACATGCATACAACATGGAAAAGCATTCTTCCACAAACACATCACCATTTGAGGCATGTCTTGGGTACTTGCCAATATCGCCATTGGACTTCACCTTTGGGAAAGATGTTGATATTATTCGTCATAGCAACATAGATAAAGAAAAGAATTTCATTGAGAAAATTCAGTTGGTACATCACACAGTGTAAGAACAACTTGAAAAGAGTCAAAGCAGCTACAAGGCAAGGCATGATAAACACCATGTCGATCATAAATTCCAATTTGGTGACAAATTTTGGTTATATATTAGCAAATAGAGACTTCAAGGGGAAGGTAAAAATCTTAAGCCAATTCATTATGGTCCTTTTAAAATTCTGGAAAAGATTGGTAACAATGCATTTAAGCTAGATTTTCCTCCTTATATGCAAATATACTCTGTTGTTAATGTTGAGAATTTGAGATTGTTTGATCCTCCATTTATTGATGATCAAGGAAAGCATGTTCAGATACCATCAATATATGATTTCTCGCCATAATATCTTGATGAAATTCAACAAGATCTCATACTTGACAGAAGAAATAGAACTTCAAGGAGAGGAAATGTTGAATACCTTCGAGTGGGACTCAAGGGACAAAATCCTTCTAAGGCCAAATGGATGGAGACTAAGAAGGTGAGGGAACTGTACCCTCATCTGCTAAACAATTGATAGTATCTTTTGGGGTCCAAAAGGCTTATAATGGGGAGGAATGATCAAGTGCTCAGTGTTAAGGTTAAAAATATAAGTGCCCAGAATCAATTGGAACTTGAATGACTGCGAAATTCTCATCACCAAGAATCCGATGCAATTAGTTTCATAAAAACTCGACTTTGTATGTGAAATTTATAGCCTGTTGTTCGTTTTCCTAAAAAACTAAAAATTTTGCAGAAGTGACAAAATGGTGACATGGTAGCCTAGTCAGCAAAAGAGAATATTCTAGGAATCTTTCTTCAATTTTCCCAATGACACTCTGACAAGTGTCACTTCGTGATTACCTAGGGTTTCTCCAACCCTGCAACGGGAGTTGTTTGGGCTCCTCCCCTTATTCTTGGTGGCACCACACTACACGTAGGCTTCAGTTGTCTTAGATCCCATTGCTGCTGGTAATGGAGACTTTATAAGGGGGGTAGGTGCACCCCCCACACCCAAAGGCACATCGAAAAGCAACAAAAACGTGCCCCTAAATGATCAGCCAGAGATCTCTGAACCTACAGTCTCTCCAGAAAATCTGACAGTTGAACAAAACGACAAAACCGAACAAAGGAAGGTCTCATCCTCAACATGCATTCTGATTGTTGCAGAACGACCCAAAATCTACCTTCATGCCCACCATATCAATGCCATAACATAGTTCATGAAGGACCATGCCCTCATTGGAAAATTTATCGGCTTCTATCCCACTAAGAAGGCACTCCAAGGATGGATCACCTCCAAATGGAAGCCCGAAGGGCACATCACCCTCCAGCTAGGACCAAAAGGCTTCTTCAATGTCATATTAAACTACATTGAGGAAATAAACCGCATCATGGATGACAAACCGTATTTCTTTAACTCAGTTTTCCTTTTATTATGGGACTGGGTTGAAATATTTAACCTAGACAAGGAGGACTTAAACTAGGCTCATGTCTGGATCTAGATGTAATCTCTTCAACAAGACTACTGGGATGAGGAATCCCTAAAAGACATAGGAAACAACCTCGGAGAGTTCTTCAAGGTAGCAGAAGAAACCAAGCTCAACCGTTATACTTCTTATGCTAGAATCTGCATCTACATGCACCTAGCCAAGCTCTCCCGCCAGACTCGGTAAGTCTATTCCATGATGATTTTGAATGGGTCCAAACTATTGATTATGAACATGTACCTTTTCGTTGGCGCCAATACCACAAGCACAAACATCTCTTTAGATATTTCCCACTCAACCAACCTCCAAAACCCTCCCCTGGCTTAGATAATATCGATCCAGAAGGCTTCACCAAGGTTCAAAACCACAAGAGGCAAGCTAGAAAATCCACATCTGCCCCTAAATCCTCTCACCCGTCAACCAACAATAGCTTCAACATTTTTGCTAACAAAACCACCATGGAAGGAAAAACTTCTAATCAAACCCCTGAATCCTCCAAAGCTGCCATCCCCTCGCAAAAATAGCACTCTCTTCCCATTACCCCCACCCCTCTCCCTCTTGGTGCCAATCAATCCCAAGCTCAATAGGATGGTCAATCTAGCAAAGGAAAATCGACAGATCTCGGAAACTCGTCCTTCATGGATGTAGATAGAAAACATACCTAAGAAGTACATGATGAAGGCACCAATGTAGACATGGAACAACCCTCCCACATGGGGGAAGAACCTGAAAGTATTTATTTCGACGACCTGGACATCCTGGAAATGGAGGTTGCATGCAAAAATCGTGAATACCATAAGATCCCATCCAGGCAGATTCAAAGCCTGGAAGAAGCTCTCTCCAGAGCACAGCAAATCCCATCTCTGGGCATACAGGGAGGAAGCTAGTTGGACACTAAAAATATCTTGAAGGAGTCTAGGAAAATAGGGTGACACACAGATCTACATCGACTCATTATTTTGGGAGGACAACTTGTTGAATCGGGACGATACCCCAAGTTGACCAAGTTCTACTGGACAATCCCTCGTAGTTCTTAATGAAGCTCACCTCATGGAATATTCAAGGGCTCAATAGCCCCCCTAAGCACCGAATGATAAAAAACAGAATCATGCTAGACAAACCAACCATTTTCTTCATGCAAAGAACCAAATGTACTAGTACCACTCTGAAATCAATCACAACCAGACTCTGGCAAGGCTGTAATACTACTGTGGTTGATGATATAGGAGCCTAGGGAGGGCTAGCCATTTCTTTGAACCCACTCCTCATCTCCCTGAATGACATCCATGCCTCTCACAACTTCATTCAAGCCTCCTTCCATCTAATAGGCACCAACATCCATGACCACATTACCAATGTTTACTTTCCTCAACCCTCCGCCCAAAAAATTTCTATTCTAAATTCCATAGAGATCCTAAACTCCCAACGTCTCCATCACCTTTGGATCATTGGAGGTGACTTTAAAATGATCACCAAATTAAAGATAAAAAAGGAGGGCACCCTAGACTCGAGGCAAACAACCTTAGTTACAAAGAATTCATTCAGAGAAACTGGCTGATAGACCTTCCATCTTCCAATAGCATCCACACCTAGAACAATTGCAGGAGAGGTTGTCAAAAAATAGCTTCGAGGTTGGACAGATTCCTCATATTAGATAATACAATTTATCTTGAAGGAGATATACACTCAACAATCTTGCCTGCTTCAGGCTTCGATCATTGGCCTATCCAATTACAATGGTCTAGCCCATGGGGTTGCGAGCAACAAGCCTTTTTTCTTTGAGCAATTTTGGCTCACTCATCCGGGCTTCAAAGAAATGGTTACTTCTTGGTGGAGCAACTTTATACCACTAGCAGGATCCAAGATGTATCAATTCCAATATAAATTAAAGCTAATTAAAAATTTTCTCAAGTGATGGAACCACTCCTCCTTCGGCAACATATTTCAGAATAAAAAAGAACTGGAACATCAAATGGCAGATTTGTAGCTACGCATCATACAAGAAGGCAGATCAGAGGATCTCGCGCACCAAGAACAAGACCTTATGACCCACCTGGAAGACCGCAAACTTCAAGAAGAGATACTTTGGAAGCAAAAATCCAGAATACGTTGGCTCAAAGAGGGTGAGAAAAACACTAGATTCTTCCACTGCTCCACTATTCAACGGCGCATGCACAGTCAAATCACCATCCTCAATAATAGTTAGGGGGATAAGCTTGAGGATCATGAGGACATTGAACAAGAGCTCCTAAACTACTTCAAGGACACCCTCCAAGAGCCACATGGTAATCAGAAACCTGTTATCAACAAAATTACTTAGCATATCCCAAGGATCATAATTGAGGAGCACAATCAAATTCTACTGAAACTGGTATCGCTACAAGAAGTGGAGTAGGCCATGACTCAACTCAAATATGGTAAAGCCCCTGGTCCGGATAGATTTACCTCCAGTTTTTTCCACTTCTTTTGGGAAAACATCAAATTGGAAATCTGGGACTTGGTTGAGGAGTCGAGGAGCATGCACTAGATCCTTCCAGCCCTCAACGCCACCTTCATTTCTCTCATCCCCAAAGAAGAGCATGCTGCCACCCCCAATAAGTACAGACCGATCGCCCTCTGCAATGTCATCATTAAGCTCATCTCCAAAGTGATCGCCAATAGACTTAAACCCCTCCCACCTCTGTTCATCTCTCTGAAACCAAAAAGGTATGTGGAGGGTCATCAAATTCTGGATGAGATCATTCTCACGCATGAAGTTTCCCACTCTCTAAAATCCATGAAAAAGGTAGGTATGCTCCTCAAAATTGATCTCTCTAAAGCTTTCGATAAACTCAACTGGGATTACATCAATCAAATGATCTTAGCCTTTGGCTTCAACCCAACTTGGACCAGATGGATCTTGAGCCTCATCTCTTCTCCCTTATTCTCCATCCTTGTCAATGGTGCCCCCCCCCCCCCCCCTCTCTCCCTCCAGAGGAATCCACCAAGGTGACCCCCTCTTGCCCTTTTTGTTTGTCCTTATGGCAGAAGGCCTGGGATGTCTCATCTAACATGCCACCAACTCCCATACTCTCAAAGGTCTGAACATTCACAACAACCCCCCCATAACATATCAACCATCCGTTGATGACAACATGTTGTTTGGCCACCTCTCTATTCAAGAAGACAAAACCTTCAAAGCTCTGCTTGATTTCTTTTCTAAGGCCTCTGGTACCACCATTAATGCTGAAAAATCCCAGATATTTTTTTTCAACACCCTGGCCATCACTCAGTGCAACATAGCCAAAATCTTGGGCTTCTTCATTGCCACTTTACTTTCTAAGTACCTTAGAGCTCCACTCATTGGCTCTGCCAGCAAACACTCCTCTTGGAAAGAACGCTTGGACAAACTAGAATCCAGATTATCCTCCTGGATGCACAAAGCTCTCAACATTGCAGGTTGTCTTATTCTGATCAAAGCTTTCCTTCAATCAATGCCCCTTTCTCTTTTCTCAGTGCTCGCATCCCCCAAATGGGTCCTCAAATGCATCAAAATTCTGCAAAGGAAGTTTCTCTAGGGCAGTAAAGGAGATAACAAAAAATGGGCGCTTGTGAAATGGAGTGAGGTCTGCACTCCTAAGATGGTTGGGGGTTTGGGGCTGAGGGATCTAAGCCATAGCAATTCCATCATGGGAGCACGCATCTGGTGGAAATGGGTCTCCAAACCCAATACCCCATGGGCTTTGCCCTGGGCTTCTAAATATGCTGACAGCTGGCCTCGGGATGATCTAATCAAATATAGTCCTGAGGAAATGGGTTCTCAAATATGGAAAGCCTCCAAGTAGCATCATGCTATAATCCAAGAGCACAACTTCAGGGAAATACGCTCATGAGCACAAGCCTGTTTTTGTGATTATTCATGGTATAAAATGCCCAATTTGGCCACGCTCTTTCAAAAACCCAAGTGGCAAGCAACCCTTCAAGCAAGGGAGATTAATCAGGTGAAGTATTTCTGGACGATGTCCCCCAACAATGGCTATCGTCAATGGATCCCTGCTTCACAGTGGCAGGAAAATTGTAATGAGGAAAGTCATGAAGACAATGACAAGGAACTAATAAAAGGAAAATCATATGCACAAAATACCGGGACATCCTTCAATGGGGTTACAAAATGCAGGGCAGCTTCTCCGCTCGGGAAGCCTACCATCTGCTCTACCCCCATGCTCAAAATCCACCAGATGCTATATGGACACATATATGGAGACCTTGTATTTGGCCCAAAATGTCCACCTTTCTATGGCTTCTTAGCTAGTGTAGGATCCTGACTTGGGTCAACCTTCTTAAAAGAGGCTTTATAGCCCCCTCATGATGCATGAATTGTCTCCAACAGGCTGAAACCATCAATCATCTTTTGGACACCTACCCTCTAGCCAACAACCTATGGGACAACATAGCCATCCACTGTAGAAGAATGAACAGAATTAAAGGGGACATCTTCAGTTCCATCCTCCTCTAGCAGATAGATCCCTTCAGTAGCAAGCTCCTCAATTCTCTCTGGAATCTCCTTCCAGGGCTCATCCTTTGGACGATCTGGAAAGAAAGGAACAGATGCATCTTCAAAGATCAAACCACTCCACAAGAAATCATCTGGACCAATATTTGCAACAACCTAAAGGAGACCATTGCCTTGCACCATTGGCAAGACTCAGATTTCCCTGCCCATCCCCCGGAGAGCATAATATGGGCCAATTGGAACCTCTCTGTCCCCTATCATCTCGCGGATAATATTCCTCCCTCTCATCCTCCTGACTCACCCAACACTTGGAGCCCCCCTCCCCATGGCATACATAAGCTTAACTTTGATGGCACCTCCAAGGTAAATCTAGGTGCGGCCGGATTCAGTGGGATATTCAGAGACTAAGAAGGGAAACCCCTTCTCATATTATTCGTCTCCATTGGATGGGACACCAATAAATCTGTTGAATTAGAAGGGCTCATTCAAGGTCTTCATCTAGCTCAGAATCACAACTTATTCCCATTAGAATTTGAAGGCGATTCCAAAGTCATTATCAATACTTTTCATCACCTTCTCATTGGATCCTCAACCTCGAAACTCTCCAAAAGTTGGCAAGTAGCAGCTCGTTTTGAGCACATTGAGCGATGGTTGTAGATTCATAAGGCCATCACCTTCAAGCATATTTTTCATTCAGCCAACAAGGTTGCGGATCTTCTAGCAAACAAAGGGGTGCACCACAACTCTCCCCTCTTCTCAGGCCACCTTTCCAACATTGATGATGAATCCCTCTTCTCAACATGCACCTTGGTGCTCAAAGACACTCAACTCTTGGATGCGGGTGTCTAATTGAAGGATCAACTTGGCTTCTCCTCCACGCGGCAGTTGGCACAGCCACATGGCTGCACATGGCTCACATGAGATTTTCTTAAAAGCTTCCTGCTACCACCCTGGTGCCATTAATCGACCTCTTATCTCCGGCATTAACAATTGTCCTTGCAGACGCCTACTCAATTATTTCATGGGTACCAGAGATGCCATTTCCTCATTCTCTTCCCTTCACCTCTCGGTTCCGTTGGTCAGCCTAACTATTGAGCGTTTGGCCCTCCATCCCCTGTCCTCTCTCCCGCTTAAGGCCTCCTGCCATTTCTCTGTTTGCAATTCTTCCTACAACCCTTCCCCACCTGACCATTCTAACGCCTCGATGCCATGACGCCATAGAATGAAGTGCTGCTAAGGCAAAGGCCACGACCAACCCTCCCATCCTCATCTTCCCCTCTGCGAGGATTTCCCTGTTGAGCTCACCCTCAATGTGAATTCAACAGAGGCTCCAAGCCAACAAAGAGTGTCAACCCTCATTTCGTTGTGCATCCCTGAAGTCCCCTCCAGCACCTCTGGCTCGGGGTCTCGGAAAAGAATGAGGAAATCCACCATGACACCTTCCTTCCTTCAAAAGCCTAGGAAATCGGTGGCTCTACCCACTAAATCTGTGGTGAATTCCTCGAGCAATGACAGTGGCAGCAGTTCCACTGAGGACGACAATGCAGCAGCTTCAGGTGCATGCTCTGCCTCCACGCTAGAGCCGACTACCCAACTGTCGAAGTAGGATGACGACACCTCATAAGACTATGGCTGCTTCGTTGTAGAAGAGCAACCTCCTGAAGACATGCAAAATGATAAGTCACAGAAGGAATAACACCATAGTGTCTCTCTCCTTTGTTAGTCACAAGTCCACAACAACGTTTTTTTCTTTACTTTTCTCTGCATAGTATGTTTAAATTTTGGATTATTATGCCATGTGCTTGTTTCCCCATCTGAGATAGCACTTCTCCTGAGACTTGGTCTAATTTATGGATTGGTTTCTCCAACATGGGCAGTCCCAATTTTATTTTTTTGAACATTCTTCCTGTCGGAATTGGCTAGTACAAAAATTCTGGTAGGAATGTTTTGAGATGTACCTCTTTTGTACCACATAATAGAAATTAGACTTAGAAAAAAAAGTGTCACTTCGTGGTTGGTTGCTGAGTGGGTGATTTTTTGTGTTTTAATTGGTTTGGGAGTGAACCAATGACATGAGGACACGTGGCTAGCTCGGAGGCCACCATGTGTCCCCTTCCAAAGTCCGAATTCCAACTATGTTCAAAGGTTGAAGTTTATAAAATCGTTGAATCATATATTATATGGTATGGTGCAAAATTGTTACATGGAGGATAGGCGAAGGTCGAGGTCGACCCTGAAACCTCCCCCATGCAAACTACAAGCCATACCACTACATTCGCGCCAAATTTCTTAACACTATATGCTTGCATATTACATTTATAATAATACAGTTTGACAGTTGGGCGGAGGAAGGGGGCCAGCCCCGCGGGCCAGCTCCCTCGTTCATATGACATTTGTGCTATAACTGTGGTGGGAGACTCCAAAGCAAACTCATGTTTAGAGCTAACACATGATTAAAGTTAATTAAATTCACACTTATCTGATAATTAACCATACTTATCCTAGGGGAGAATATGGTGGAGTCTTCCAAATTCGGCGCTAACTCCAAAATTGTCGGCGCTAACTAGAGTTCTCTCCAGATTTGGAGGAGTTTTCTAGGCCATAATTTATTGCGCCATAAATTTGGCAAAATTCGACCATTTTTGGCTCAGAAAGAGTCTATCCTAGTAGATTTTTAGGTTAAGAGCATGTTGGAGCAGGTTTAAGGAGCAATAGAGGATTGTAAACAACACTTTTTTCCATTTTGAGCTAATACAGAGGCCCAAACCATGGAAACTGGACCAAGGAGATGTAGCCCGGGAGGGGTGAACTCCTTCATCAAAACACTGTGTTAATGGATCATTTGATGGTTTTCTGTACATTTTATTTATGTTTTTCAACATTTTTTTAATGTTAATATGCTCATGAATTTAACATAAAACTCAATATATTTACATGTTTAACACTCACAAACAGCTCAAGAAACCTATGCACATGAAGCAAATGATCAAAAACTTATTTTTAATTCTGAAGATGAAATTAGCACAACAAAACTAACATTCATATTCAAATCAATAATGCATTGGCTGAGATTCCCTCTACAAACCAAGTGAAAGTTGTTTGCCTTCCTTGAACCTATTTAGCATGAACAAGAATATTTGAAAAAAAAATATTTAAATTTTTAGTAGGTTCCACGGTCAAGGAAAAGAATTATACCATCAGGGTACTAGTCATGATTAGCTCTCCAAACCTATCTAAAAAGAGATATTAAAAAATATTCTAGCTAGTGATGCTCCTAGTGGATAGGATAAAGTATGATGTGGATGCCTTATTTTCAAAGGTGTATAATAATAATTGAAATATGACATATTCATGCTATATATTCATCAACCATATGCCCAATATAAGTTTCTTGATGTGGTCTTTACGATTTCTAGTGACATTTGTGTCAAAATCGGGAAACATCCTATCATGATTTTTAGGTAAATTGTGGGCTATACCAAGGATCACAACTATGTCCCTGACCAATTAAGTTTGATTGAAATATTCCATATTATCCTTAAAATGAAAAATTACTTCTAAGGCCTTGGGGCTGAATCCTATGTCCTCATGATAATATTGGTAATATAATAATTTTCTTTCTCTCTATATCAATCCTCTTCAGATATTCCTCTATGGGATGGAGGGATTTGATACAAATATTAGTGGATGTCAAAGATAGTTAGATATACAATAGATCTTCTATGTTGTAGACTAAGATTTGGACTCTCTAATATATTTTCGGTACTCTTCTCCTAGTTTGATAGGCAAGGAAAGGAGTGATAGATAATATGTAATTTCCTTGTGTATTATATTAGACTCACAAACACTATTTTCTTCATAAATTGGGACTTTAAACTTGGCTTCATTTCCTTATTGGTTTCGCTGAAGACTATGAACATCAAAATATTACATAAGAGGTTTTACAAGTTCAACCCTCTTACTAGCACCAACATAATTATCGATAGGAAGAAATGCACTACCAAGTAGTTCATGGGACTCAACCTAGAAGAGATGCCTAATTAGACTCTCCCTAGTTTGGGATAGTTGGGTCCTCTAGATTATGCCATCCAACGACTCGTTTTGATGGGTTTTAATGATATGGAAAGAACTAGCTTGCTTAAAGAAAACTCTAAAAACACTATCCTATGAATTACTACACGAGAGAACTATATTTCAACAAACAAAAATAGTCCATATTCACTAAGACACAACTCAACTACTAATCTATAAAAGAACAA
The DNA here is from genome assembly GCA_034641835.2 of Pinus albicaulis. Lineage (NCBI taxonomy): Eukaryota > Viridiplantae > Streptophyta > Pinopsida > Pinales > Pinaceae > Pinus > Pinus albicaulis. The sequence goes on along the minus strand of CM076572.1, from coordinate 623,763,389 downwards.
ACAAGAATAGTCCATATTCACTAAGACACAACTCAACTACTAATCTATAAAGGAATAGAGTAAAATAAATATAAGAAATAAGTTGTAATTTAATCAAACAAATTTAGTCTAGATCTGTAGAATAAGAACTTAGAGATCTAAATTAAGCGTAGAAGGAAAATAATCAATTTATTATGCAAATAAATCTATTCTAAGTTTAAAAAGAAAGGAAAGTGTAACTAATATAACATATGAATGAGCCTATGCCCGTATAAAATAGTTTACCAACACATTTCTTATTACATGGGCTCATTGGATTCAGAGTTCACAATAGTCATTATGTCAAATCCAAGGAGTAATGTTAATCAAAAGAAAAGATAGATTTATTCTATAACCCACATAATAATGTAGCATCCATGAAATAATACAAATAACATGTATATCTATTAATCAAAGCGGTTAATCTAAGAAATTGGAAAACCAAGAATTAATCTAAATTGTAAAAGAAAAGCATATTATTCCCAACACAGTCTTAGAGATAGAAAACATTCCTCCATGAACTATAGGCCGGGAAATTTGATTCTCAATATTAACAATGAAGTAGAAGTAGCTGTTACAATAGAACTAAGTTCCCTCAAAGACAAAATTTCCCAACTCTTAATCCTTGGGACACAACCCATATATATAACATTACAAAAATATTTGACCTCCACAAGAATATAGGAAAAAATAATTATGAAACTAAATTTGGTTCCTATATGACATGTAACTATAAGGGGTAGTCTCAACCAGTTGAAGGAAGTCAAGTATTCATGCTACATGTGCTGGACATGCGACATCCTTGTTCTCTTGATTTGGTTGCACTGCTTGGTATTGATGAAGGAAATCCTGGCATGTTGTTAATTATATATAATCATGCTTAGAGTGTTGAGCTCTTATCCTTGGTCCACAACCTCATTGAAGCACATTCTTTAGTGAATTTTTTCGTTGGTGGTCTTTGTTATCACACAAAAAGTGATGACCTGGCCAAAATTGCTAGGATTATCAAATATACCTTTGTCAATGAGGTTCCCACATTACAACCCACTTTCACATCATAGACCCATGAAAATACCCCAAGGAACCACTTTTCCTAAGTTACTTACATCGATTTCAATAATTTATGTGAAAATAACAAAAAAATCCACTAGTTTTAACTTAATTTTCATTCATTTTGTCCCATTCCTATGGAAATAATTCAATAAATACATTATTTATGAACTATTTTCGTTAATTTAACTTTAGAAAACATTTTTCTTGAGTTAGTTATCCACAATAAAGGTCATAAACCACCTTTTTGACATTTTCCTCTCATATTTAATCAAGAAAAAGAAATATAATAATAATAAATCAAAAGGGGGTTATATATTGATTTGGTACAATAATCATTTTTTATTATTTGGACCTTATCAAATTTAACCACTATTTTGCTATAAATATGAGAGATTTTCTCCATCATTCCTCATGATAATTTCATCACTAATCCTTTAATCTTATGTTATTTAAACGCATCCACTTTAAGCTACCACGCTACATTTAGCCATAAGAGAGAGAGAACCCATTGTCCATGGAGATAAGATTAAAAAAGAACCCGCCCAAGGAGAAGGTTGAAAGGAGAACCAATTCTTCTAGAGATACCCCCACAAGTGTATTTTAAAGCATTTCCTTGGGTAATGGAAGTCTAATTCATTCTTTCACATGTTGTTTCATTCATTTTATTTTTGCTTGTTTTTTTTTAATTGAATAGTATTTGTGAGAATCCTTGAATCATTTTAATTAGGGTTTATAATCCACTTTCGTTTGTAATTTAGTTGCAACCACTCAAGTTTGTATTTTTGCTCACCCTTGTTGCAGGAAACCACCAACATATTGGCAACTCTACTAGGGATCTAATACATTTTTAGATCCTTGGTTGTGTACCCATGGGTAACATTTATTTCCCTCCTTTTTCCCTCCATTGTATAATATTTTAGATTTTTTAATTCTTTTCACCTTTTTCTATTATGTTTGCAAGTAAAAGGCTCTGAGAAATCAACAAATGGCATCTGGAGACATGATTCTAGTAGCCAGTGCCTCATATACCATTCAACGCGGCTTTGGGGGGTCAAACCTATGTCATCTAAATGCAAATGCCAAGGGGGAAACTTACACTCCCAATATAGAAAACTAGGTAAGTTTCTACATGGGAAAAAATATAACATTTCTATAGTTTTTAGATTTTTTTAGTCACCATCATGTTATTTATGCGTTTTCTCTTCATTTTGGAGAAGGATATTAGTGAACTAAGCTTCCTTTATTGTTATATCTAAAGATATGAAATAAAACCCCAAGGAGTTTTAAGTACTTGTCTACCAAAATTGTATTAGGAAACCTATAGGTGGTTTGTTGTTGTAGACTATTAACAATTAGCAATAGGAGTTATTACGCCGATAGGTGTGGCCTATATAGAATTGGGGTGCATAATTTTTTATTCTTTATAATATCACAAATTATGGATGGATGGTATTGATTTACTAATGTAAGAATATTCTTTGTCTAATACATGATCCAATGGATAAGATTAAGGGTCTGCAATTTTTTTTTCAATTTCAAACCTTTGGTCTTGTCTTGGATTTACAAATTCTTATGCTTATAGATGGAAAATAATTATTTAAATAGTTACAATCCTCTTAGCTTTACAAATTCTTATAATTACAAATGACAAAAGATTATTTCGATAGTTAAAATCATTTAACAATTTGGATGCTCTTATAAAAAATCAATAATTTAAAAAATGCAAAATAAATGTCCTTTAATTTCTCTTGGCTTCTTTTCATCCATTAGAATGAATTTTGTTTGGATCGATTATAACAAGTTTGCAAGGATGTGTAAAGTATTAACATTGTTTGTTGGGATGAGTTTTGTGTTATTTGTACTTCATGATAGAAGAATTCATCCAGTGACATCATGACATGGTTGGAAAGAACTTTTGATGGATGGAACCAATGTTGGAGAGGCCTCTTCTATGGGCCTACCTGGTCTTATTTTTTCATGGTGTGTTTAATTTAATTTAACGACACCATTCAGGACAATTATCTGTGTTTTAACTTGAGAATTTTGTCTTGTTATATATTTTTCATAGGAAGAAGTAGATCAATTACTGTGTTTGTTTGGGTGATTTGTCTATGAGAATTTTCTCTTTCTAGTATATTGGACATTGCTTGATCGACTGCTTAGCAGATATTGCAAGTTCCCATCCATAAAGATTTAAAAGAAAAACAGTAAGTTGGATGCTCCATCATCACTAATACCCAAAAAGAAGATAAAGTTGCACCCACTCAATTATAGTTTCCCTTTCCTAAAATTAAATAGCAAGTACACTATTTTTTTTGGTTTAATATTATCTTTCCTAACAAAATTTATTGTATTCCTCAAACATTATGCTAATCAATGCTATGCTTTACTCTCCCCGTTTATTTCAATGACAAAACCTAGAGGTATGACACTTAAAATATGTCAGAAGCTCAACCATAGGGTTACATTTAGTTTTATAATTTTCATTAAAAAAATCTCTTTATAGCTTAAAATGTTAAAATGTTGGATCTTATCCTATATTTTATTTTTATTTTTAAGATTTTTTTCAGCCATTATCTTCTCCAAGTCGGTGCTCTGCTCCACTAAAACATTGTTAGTTAACATAATTTAACCATTTCCTTTGAAGATATAATCTATCTCATGCACATTGTTCCCACACATTGTTCGTCGATTACCTGAAATAAGTTTAAAACCCAGAAATAAATTTATTCTATAGCAGCTGCAACAGTTTAATATTAAGAAAAGAATCTTGACTATGGTCATCAAACATGTCAAATACACATCAGTTGGAGAATGCTTTGTCCATCATATATATATATTCTTGATGTACACATGTTTCACGATCTCATGAATGGAATTTTACCTTGCCTCTTTACATTGTTTAAAAAAAAAAATGATAATTACAAAAGGAATTAATTTTTCACTGCTTTGATAGTAGAATGCTTACATTCCCAAAATAAGCTTTCATTCGATAACGAGAGAAACCATTGTTTCCGAGGACCAGGAAGTAGTATCCAAGGTATGATCATTGTTCTTAAACGACTATGAGAGTGTTCTTTCCAAAGATTCTCATATTTTTTTAATATATATATATATATATATATATATATATATATATATATATATTTTTCAAGTATAGAATATAATAATTAAGAATTTTTAATTTCAAATAAATATATATGTGATGATGGGTGGTTAAGGTTAAAATTGAATTTGTTGGTGGTCAGCAAAAAATTGTAGCTTTTAAAAATGTACATAAAATTAATTTCTTCATTAAAAAAAATTGAAATAGGAAAGATATTTTTAATGTGGTTGTGCTAGTTTAGTCTTAGTTATAACTTTATTCCATCAAGATTTAGACCAAGAAAGACTCATCTGGGAGTCAAGTATTTTTCCTCTGATAAATCTTTTTTGGACCACCTCCTCCCCCCTCCCGTTCACATTTCTAGACTTTTTATCTCTTTACATTTTCTTGTTTACAAATAAACACGAATCGTATTTGTGGCAATAACTTCAAAAAAGATAGATCTTAGGATAATATAAAATATTTCATGTTAATTCCTAGTACATTGTCCACCCATTAGGCTCTTCGTGAAATAGAGGCTGCTCATATTGAATCCACCTTTTCTCTACTTGTGGATTCTGGTCCCATTATCGTGACTTAACATGAGGTCTCTCAACTACATATTGTGATCCATCCCCCCGATGTCGAGATAACGAATAACATTTCTCCTATTCTTTACCTGTCATCATCCACGAGAACGATGTATGGGGACTCCCTTGGAGTTACCTATTGTGATTCAGTCGAACCTTATTCGTCAGGTACCCCAGTTTCAACATTGGTATATATTCCATCTACTAGTCATTCATACTCTCCTGGTTGGAAATGTGCATGTGAACCTTGTATCTCATGACGATGCTTCAAGTAGTTCCTCCATATCATGTGGTCTCTCCTCCTCTCGTCCACCCATATTTAATTATGATGAAGACATCATGGAAGCCATGACCACAGACGGTATGCATCATCGTGGATATTTCCTTTTGCAACAAACCCATGATCAATATGTTGTGGAGTCTAAAGACTTCATTCATGGTGAAGTTGATTGGTTTAAAAATCCCATTCCTGCACTAGATGCTTTTGAAGAAGGAAACATGGTCAATATCTCTCCTACCATTAAGATTAACATTTCGAATAAACCAGGGATCGAAGAAAATATCACCTTGGGGGAACACTATACCCCAAAATAAATTGATGCTTACACCAAGATATTTCAAGAATTCCGTGATGTTTTCGCCTAGTCCTATTCCGAGATGCCTGGACTTGATCCCACCATTGTTGAACACCATATCGACAAATGGCCCGATGCCATTCCTCTTCGCCAAAATTTGAGACCCATCCATCCTTCCAAACGTGAGCCTATTAAAGCTGAAATTGATAAGCTTAAGCACGATAGCTTTACCTATCCCATTGAATACAACACATGGGTGTCCAATCCTGTTCCCGTTCTCAAGAAACAAGGCACCATCCGTGTCTGCACCGACTTCCGTGATCTGAAAAAATCTTGTCCAAAAGACAACTTCCCCACATTGTTCATTAAGCAAATCATTGATGAGTGTGTGGGGCATGAGGTTCTTTCCTTTATGGATGGATTCTGCAGATACAACTATATAAGTATTCATTATGGTGATAAGCTTAAAATCGCTTTCATCAGTCTGTGGGGAACTTTCTCCACAGGGTCATTCCTTTCAATTTAAAGAATGTTGGGGCCACTTTTCAACGTGCCAGGTCATACTATTTCCACGACTTGGCTCATATTATCCTTGCATATCTAGACAATCTCACCACTCGTTCCAAGCTTCGGTCACAACACATTCATGATTTGCGTACTATTTTCCTTCGATGTCGCAAGTATAAAATTTGCCTCAACCCCCTTAAGTGTGTCTTTTGTGTTCCTACCATTCGATTTTTAGGCTTCATTATGTCCAAATATGGTATTAAGCTCGACCCCCTCAAAGTTCAAAACATTCTCTAAATTCCTCCTCCTTGTACCCTTCGCCAATTACAAAGACTTAAAGGCAAATAAAGTTTCTTCGTGGGTTTGTCCCTAACTATGCCACCATTGCGCAGGCGTTTCTTAGACTCCTTTGATCTACCATTCCATTTGTTTGGGATGACCAAGATCAACAGTCTTTTAATGCCCTAAAACGTGCTCTCACTTTCGCTCCCTTGGTCAGTCCACCTAACTTTTAAAGGGACTTCATCCTCTATATCTTAGTTTCCACCTATTTGGTCGTTGGGGTACTAATCCAGAAAGATGCTACCAAAAATTAGCATGTCATATACTTTGTCAGTAAAAACCTTAAAGATACCCATGTTTCATATTCACGTGAAAAAATGTCGGCGCTGGTTGTTGTGTTCTCTGTCCAGAAGCTTCGCCATTATATCCTTACACGCAACACTAGAGTTGTCACCAATTCCAACCCCACGACCTTCCTGATGAGTCGATGGATCATCAATGGGAAGTATGCCTGATGGATCATAATTCTTCAAGAATTTGATCTCGAATTTGTCACACCCAATAGTAGGAAAGGTTTTTCTCTTGCTCAATTCATTTATGAATTTCCTACTGGTATGCTAGATCCGCTAGTCAATGATGATCTTCCAGATGAACACTTGTTCACTATCACCTCAGATGATCCTTGGTATAATGACATCATCACCTATTTGTGAACCCAGAAAATTTCCCCAATATTAATTGTGATGCTCGACGACGTATCCGACATCAAGCCCCTCGCTACCTCCTCATCAGTGACAATCTCTATCATCATAGTCTCTATTGCCTAGAAAGTCATGTGCATCGATTACTTTTGGCCTTATCTATTTGTGATTGCATTGAGGCAGTCAAACACTATCCCAATTGTCAGTTATTCACCCCTAAGGCGCAAGCTCCACCTGCTCCCCTCCATCCCGTCCAATAGAGGAAATTTCAGCCTAAAAATGGCCTCCTAAAGAAAATTAATAAAATAATAGTTAAAATAATAAAATAAGAATTATGAATTTTGGAGGGAAAAGAAGAAAACTACTTTTTTTTAATTGTATTCTTGGCTTATCTCCTTATAGGTGTGCGCAAATTTCAAGTGTAGACACCCATTGGATGTGGAATTAAATTCCACATCCAACGACTATCCATCATGCATACTTTTAAGAAGACCCACATTGTAAAAAAACACAGATAAAAATGTGTTTAACACGCTTTTTTAATGCATATGCATTTTTTTTTATCAATGTGGATCTTCTCAAAAGTATGCATAATGGGTAATCGTTGGATGTGAAATTCAATTATGCATCCAATGAGTGTCTACACTTGAAATTTTAGTAAACATGTAAGGAGATAAGCCAAAAATACAATTAAAAAAAAAAGTAGTTTTTCTTCTTTTCCCTCCAAAATATTTTCATGTACCTCCTTTTAAATTTAAAGGATTTTGATTGGTTTACATATTATGACATGGAAAATACACAAAAAATTCATGGACACTTTTAGGCTGAAATTTCCTCTAATGATCGCAGAGTATCCTTTCTGTAAATGGGCTATTTACTTCATGGAGTGTCAACCCACACCCTTTAATAACCACAAGTATATTATCGTGGTTATTGACTATTTTACCAAATGGTTTGAAGCCATGCCTACATTCAATAACACTGCAACCCTATTATTTTTTAACCATTTTATTGCTTGATTCAAGGTTCTGAAACAGCTGGTTTCTGACCATGGCCAACATTATGAAGATGAGATATGGCGTGAGCTATCCTCTCTGTTGGGATTTTAAAATCAATATTCATCTTCTTATCACCCCCAAGGCAATGGCCATGTTGAAGTGGTCGATTAAATCCTTTAAACTATGCTTCAACAAATGGTGAATAAACAAAAGACCAACTGGCATCTTATGCTATTCCCTACTTTGTGGGCCTATAGAACCTCTGTCAAAACCGCCACTGGATTTAATCTGTTTCTGAACATACTTTGAAGGATCCTTTTCTAATGTTTCTGTGTCTTCATTTCCTTCTTCTAATGCTTCACTAATTCCCTCTCCTACAACCTTTCTACTTGTCGTAGGAACATGTTTTTCCTTTGCTGATACTTCCCTTTTGGTACATGTGGATGCTTCATCAATGCATTCAACAATATTTTGAAGCCTTTTATTATAGCATTTATATCCTTTGCTTCTAGAGTAGTATCCAAGGAGGATTCCTTCATTAGCTCTAGATTCAAACTTTCCAAGCTTATCATCATTATTCTTTATGTAACATTTGATTCCAAAAATTCTAAAATATTTTATAGTTGAAGGCTTATTGAACCATAGTTCATAAGGAGTTTTATCACTATTTACTCGAACATGAGCTTTGCTAAGGATATTCACGACTATATGTGTTCTTCCACCCATAAGGTATGAGGCATTCCAGACTCATCAAGCATGACGCGTGCCATTTGTTGGATTGTTTTGTTCATTATTTCTGCCACTCCATTTTTTTGAGGAGTTTTAGCTATAAAAAACTTTCTTTTGATGCCATGTTGTTCACAAAAGTCGAAAAAATAATTTGATATAAAATCTCCCCCTATATTAGATCTAAGACTTTTGATTTTCAAATCTAACTCATTTTCTACTAGAACTTTGAAAACTTTAAATTTATCAAATGCTTCATCTTTATGTTTCAATAAGTCAATCTAACACATTCTTGTAAAATCATCGATAAAAAATATGAAGTATTGTTCACCCCGAGGATAATTCTTTCTCATAGGACCACACAAATCAATATGAATAAGTTCAAGTGGCTTACTTTAAGTGCCTTCTTTAGCATTAAACTGAACTCTAGTTTGCTTACTGAATTGACATGATTTGCATATGCTATTTTCTGGTAGAGAGATATTAGGCAAGTCACAAACTGCTCCCATTTTGCTTGAATTGTGTAATTGAGTGAAGCTTAGATGTCCACACCTTTTGTGCCAAAGCCAACTTTCTTCTGATTTTCTCAAGTAACAATGCTCTTGGGCGCCTTCCAAGACATATACATTGCCTGGAGTTCTTGTTCCATTTATTATGATCTTACCTATATCAAGATTTCATACCACACAATTCTTTGATCTAAAAACAACCTGATGCCCTTGGTCACACATTTGACTAACACTCAACAAGTTATGTCTTAATCCATCAACAAATAAAAAATTTCCAGCTTTTACCCTTTTCTTTAACAAAACAATTCCTTTCCCTTTGATGGTAGAAAGTGAGTTATTTCCATAGGTTACATTATTCTCTTTCTTTATTTCATTAAAATACACAAACTTGTCTTTGTCACCTCTCATATGCTTTGAACGTCCACTGTCAATGTACAACAAATTTTCTTAATCTCTTGCATACAGACTAGACCACACTTTTAAGATTCTATGGTTTTATTTTTCCATACCTTTGGTGCTATTTCCTTTTGTTCATGCTGAGGGGATGATCTTATTCTGCTTCTGCATTCAGATTCTCTATACCCAAATTTATTGCAAAAATAGCATTTTGTTTCATCTTGGAGAGGTCAGAAGGCATTATAAGATTATTTATTTGACCTAGTCTCATTCTTTTGTTTTCTTGCTTCTCTAGTCATAATAGTTTTATAAGCGACATGCTGAGAAGTCATATGACCAAAATTATTACAAGTGAAGCATCGAACAATGAAATAGAAGTTCCTTGGAATGTAGTACCTTTTTGAGTAGCTTCCCCTTTGATTGTGGTAAGGATGTTTTACTTGAGAGACATTTGATCCCTCATTCCTTTGTTGAGAGCTAAAATTTTGATGATTGCTTCCCTTTACTGCATTGATATAGTTTCTTGTACTTGCTTCAGAAGATTTTATAGTATTTTATGATTCTTCATTGTATCCAAGACCTTCCTTTATTATAGGAGATTGTTTTACTTTGATGATTTCTTCTAAGGTATCAGATCCTTTGGCAAAGCTAAGATTTAAAGCCTTTGTTTTCTCAAGTTCCTTTGTTAGATCTACTATTTCAAGTTCTAACCTTTCACCATGTCTCTCCTTTCCTATAATTTGTTTCTTCAGGACTTCTTCAGCTAATTTAGCTTCTTTCAAGCAGATTTTTAGCTGAGTTATTTCTTCAATGAGATTGTCCTTTTCTTCTTAAGAATACATAAAAATATGATCAGATTCATCAACACATTTCTCTTTAAATTCCACAAGTAATTGATATTCTTGATCAGATTCAACTTCTTCATCATTTGAAATACCATCACTATCTTCGTGTGTGTAGAAACTTTTATTATTTTCCAACCTTCCTCTAACATTTATTTTTGCAAATTTTTTCCCTTTCTCATGGTTTTCTTTATAAGGGCATTTAGCAGCATAATGACCAACTCTTCCATAAGCAGAGCATTTGAAAGGAAGATTACCTCTAAATTTTCTAGTTCTTTCTTGGAGTTTCTTTACGAAATTCACCTCTTATTCATTTGATATGCAACCTGATTCCTTAAACTCATCCTTTTCTTTTCCTTTATAGGTAGTTTTGAATGTTGCTTCTCTGATATCTTATGGACCCCATTTTCTCATTTCATAAGCTGTTAATATCCCATGGATCTTTTCAATAGTAATATTCTTCAAATCTCGCATTTCTTCAATGGAAGAGACTTTTGAATCAAAATTTGGGATTAGATATCTTAGGATTTTCTTAACAAGCATCAAGGCTTTTACTTTATCACCAATATTTCTTATTAAGTTAACAATCTAATCTACCCTAAGAAGGAAAATTGCAATATTTTCATCATTATGCATTCTGAGAGTTTCATATTGAATTCTAAATGTTTGAAGTTTAGCACTCTTTACGTTATTGTCACCTTCATAGCTTTGTATAATGATCTTGTCCCATATAGCCTTTGCAATATTTAGCTCCATGAGCTTCACAAATTTTGATTATTCCAAGCTTCCCAAAAGAGCTTTGAAAACCTTTGTATTGGTATCATATTGTTTCTTTCCAACCTCATTTGTGTGAATGGAGGATGGATACTGATAGCCTCCTTCAAAGATTTCCCAAACATCAGATCCAAGTGACTACATATACACTTTCATTTAGACTTTCTATAAAACCAAGTTCTTTCCATTAAACAATGGTGGTCGGATAGAAGATAATCCCTCTTGATTGCTCATATTGATGAATCTCCCTTCAAGCGATTAAGCTTATTCAGAAGGACCTGATTTGATACCAATTGTTAGGAAAAATACTAAGACAGGGGTGGGGGGTGAATCAATATTTTACACACTTCAATTTCCAATTTATTATTATGATTTGTATGCTATTGCTATAAAGGAAACTAACTTATGTACGCAACTATTATTAAAGAAACCCACGCATATCTATATAACTTATCTGATCATTTATTTCATCATTTGTTCAACATTAATAAGTGCATCATTAATTAATCATTCATCAATCAATAATTGTGAGTAGTTAAAGAACATAAACACACAAAAACCATATGAACACATATGAACACTAGGATTTTAGGTGGAAACCCAATGTGGGAGAAAACCACCGTTGTTATCGTCTTTTTCCTCTTATTTAATTAAAATATAAACTTCTTGCAATCTTGTACTGGTGTAGACTCTAACCAGTACGCAAGATCCTACATGTAGAATGATACAACCTTCTCTCATTTTCCAGCTCCTACTGGAAGGAAGCTACAACCCCCTTTCCGAAGACTTCTCTTTGTGGATCACTTTTTAGAGTGTTTTAAACTGGATCCACTTCCAACATTAAAATCCCACAATTTTGAAATCAACTACCCAACTATTGAACCAAGTGAATCATCAAATCAATCACTAAATCAACTGAAACCAATCCATATTAGATAATCTTAATGCATATTCATTCATAAGAATACTAGACAATATATTGTTCATCACAGAGATCAAATCCTATCACCACAAACCCTGATCAATCATATGTCAAAAATTATATGCTATTGTTTTGAATCGTACCTGTGCATGTACGCACTTACCCTGAAGAAGACCTGCATAAAATTCTCAAAACACTTATAACTGAATCTGAATAACTGTACCATTTAATAAATCACATACATAAACCATCACAGATCACTAAACCAAATACATATCACCACACAGTAGTATAATCACTAGTCAACATTCCATTCCATAATCATTTCAACCCCAAACAATACTGTCAAACACAAATTATTATAAGGACTTCATCAACAGAGAATAGAAAAAATAACACGATTGATCAAACATCATCAACAACTCATATTGCAAAACCCTAACGTGTATACATGAATCTTACAAAACACATTTGTGTGTGTACGTGTTTCTCATGCTTGACACCTACGTACAGATTTTGAACTTTCATTGAATATATACATGACTATCTAGAAGCAGATCCACATATGTACGTGACCTCTCAGAGGTAAACTAACATACATATTTTTAATCACTGAATCGTGCCTTTGGTGCAACCACAATACATACTTTGCAACCCTTACCATCACATATTTAGGTCAAAGTATCATTATCACCGCAAATCTATCACTATTGGATATTTTAAACAAGCAAATCAAACAAGCACATATGCTACCATACTTCAGATTTTTCAGATTTGTGTCTTTTCTTTGCTCCTTGGTACACACTTGTTTTAGATTGAATCATTCATAGATAACACAAAACTTGCACACCTAACAATTTAATCTCCATCTCCTTATATAGCACACTAGTACAAAATGGCTAATTTGTTACTAAAAAAACGACTAAAATTCGCATATAAACGACTATTTTTCGATCGGTGACCAATAGTAGCTAATTTACAGTATCTTATAACGCGACCAACTTTTGGTCGTTTTTAGCTTAGTCATTAATTGGTTATCTCAATTTTGTTATCTAGTTGTATATTTGGTCATTGATTTGTCATTGATTTGGTCACTAATTTAGTCATTCATTTTGTCACTGATTTAGTCATTCATTTGGTCTTTCATTTTGTCACTGATTTAGTCATTCATTTGGTCACTGATTTAGTCATTCATTTGGTCTTTTATTTGGTCATTAAATGTCACAATTAATGACCAAATACACAACAAAATATATTACTATATGATCACCCGAGAAAACCAATTAATGACCAAAGAACTATGACCAACATGTTGGTCGTGTTATAAGATACTGTAAATTAGCTACTAATAGTCATATATATGCAAATGTTAGTCATTGTTTGAAACCAATTAATGACCGAAGAAATGTGACTAAATTTTAGTCTTGTTATAAGATACTGTAAATTAGCTACTAATAGTCGTATATATGCAAAATTTAGTCATCATTTGTAGTCACAAATTTATCATTTGCAATAGCCATTTATTCATTATATAAACGACTAATTTAGTAGTTTATATGCATTTCATTAGTAATCATTCTAAATGACTAATTTAGTCGCATATTCATTTTATTTGTGTTCATTATTAATTGACATAAATTAATTTGTATGATTTTAAAAATGTCATACAATGGGCATGTTCATCTAATATGAAAACACAAAGTCACATATTTTAACTACAATACTAAACAACATCAAGTGCAACTATAAATAATTTCAACCACATAAATTATATTATATGAAATGTTAAAATATTACAATATGAGTTTCCAACTTTATATTAGTTGGACTACAATTTACACATGAAATGATGTTTCATCACTTCAAAACATTATCATTGTGTTGTCAAGGCATTACAGGTGAATTCACCAACTCTTAAGACTTGATCATCATTCTTTATATGTGTGTCTTATGCGAGATATTGGTTCTAAGGGTATCGCCAGACCAGTTCTCCTCTCTCTTTTTGCATTTGTCGCTCCAATGTTATTGCTCTTCTATTTTTTCAATTCATGCTTCTTACCATCAATACTGATTTTATTTTCTGAAAACAAAAGAAAATACAATGCACTGTAAGAAATGAAAGACAATGAACACTAGAATATAACATAAATTAAACTATAAATAGTTTATACAACATATACCTTAACATCAACAATGTCAAAGCAATTTTCCTTCAACATCAATTTCTGCAAAATAAATGTCACGTTATTCTTTCCCATTTCTCAACATGCTACATACAATAAATTGAAAATCACATAAAACCAAGAGAAAACCCTTTTCTAACCAAAATAAACAAACAAACAATGCCTCTAATAAAACTTCATTATAATATTAGCAAATGAAAAGAGAGCTAGTGGACCATTTGTGTTGTTTGAATTTGCCTATTTTTGTTATAAAGTGCTCAAGCTTCAGGAACCAACAAATGTGAGCAAGAGCTAAAAACTAACCAACCATTCACTAATCAACATGAGAGATCACAAATAAACCACAAAATTGATCAGGCTTTAAAATTGTGAGCGGACTACCTTGAAATTTTCTTCTTGAGAAATGCCTCAAAATCCCCTCGTTTCTAATAAGCTTCCTCGCTATGTACCTCCATCCTTGATTTCGCTTGTTATATCTTGAATAAAGAATATCCCTTCAACAACCAATTTTGCGAGAATCCTACCAAGTAACTCAAAAGCCTTGTATGCATCAATAGTAGCATCCTCCAATGAAAATAGTAAAATCTCCAACCTAGAAACATCAAAATTATTGTTAAAATTGGACAACTAGGTCCAAACTCCGGGTTGTGCTGTTCAGATAACGATCCCAATATTTTTATTGGATTCCTCTTTCGGAGAGGTGTAAGATTGATCTAAAGATCACCTCGAACGAATGAGCAGAACATGTACTTTGAATTTATTCCACTTATGTGCTAGGTCGTCCTGGAATAAAATATAGACTTAAATGTCTTAAAGGACGTGTCACACACCCCCAAAGATTCCTATATATTGGAGAGACTTAAGATTTCATTTGACACACATTGGTGTGGAGGAATTCTCTCTCTCTGGATAGCGTTGGAGCTGTAATATATATGGACTTTTCTTTGTTTGGGTTGTTCTGGGTTATGTGTGACACGCTTGGCTGAATGACCTACTGAAGACTTTGCTGGTAGAAGCATCCTGTTGATCATCATAACTCCACCATTTATTATCTCTGTTTTGGCTTGTCTTCTATCAATCTATTAGCATGTTCTATCTTCTTCAGTATTGTTCCCTAATCTGAAATGGCATAGAACATCTGCAGAAATTAACAATTATATATAGTTATAATGTTGAAGAGTGTCTAGGTAGGTCTTCCTTGTAATGACTATGTAACTAGCATTTGCACCGAGAGGTGCAAAGTAACGCCGGGGAGTGGGGAAAACAATAGTTAAGTGAAATATATGGAAATTTTAGTTCCTATATATCTTTCAAAGAATGTAATAGGAGGTTAAAATTTAAAAGAAAGTTACACTAACATAAAGGAACACTAATATAATTGTCCCAGAATAATGGCATAGTAATGATGGTATCGAAGATCCTTCAATAGTCACTCCAAGGAGATTGCTCTAGCTCTTCAAATGATTCAAATAACTGTTGAAACTAAATATTCAAACCTGCTCTAAATCCATCATCAAAAGGTTTTCAATGTGCTAGAAAGTGGTATTTAAAGGTTTTTTTTTTTTTTAACTTTCAATTGCTGATACAAGACTGTTTTAAAGCTGGTCCAAAACTGCCTTCTAACAACTTTAAAAGATGTCATACAAACACCTTCAATAAACTGCTATACAAAAACACTCTATGAAGTAATCCATATAGAGAACACACCAATAGCCTAGAAGAGGGAAATGAAAAGTTTATCTGCAGTTACATTTTACTCTAAAAAATATTCATATCAAAATCTGTTAACGTCAAACCAAAATTTTGTAATTTTCAAGATCCTAAGTTCAGCACCAACTACCCAACAGCCTAGCAAACTTGACAAGAAGACCCTGACTATTCTTGTACGCTATAAGACAAGATGGTCAACAATGTCATGAGTTATAACAAGCACCTACAATTGTTTCAGCATGTCTTATCTTTTTAACCGATCCATCATCTTGAATCTGTCTAGTATTTTCTCAATCATCAAAATCAGCATTGTCAAGCTTTAAAAATATAGCATTCACTCCAATCTAGAAACAAAAATATGCATTCACAACTCAACTTACCCAGTATTCTGTTGGCCTCATTCTTAAGTTGTAAGTTGATGCCATACTCATGCAGTAAGATCCTGCGTCATGGACCACCATTCCTGCCCACTGAAAGAGGATGGCCACTCAAAGTTAAGCCACAAGTGTATGCCTTCAAAGAAGCATCAAAAAATAATTCTAGAAAAAATTAAATATCATATTGGAAAATCAATTCCTTCTCTTCATGCAAGTATATTAGCTGTGATAATTAGTCCTGTAACTAACCACCATTTCTGGAGTTGGAAGTTCCCAGACTCGCAGACAGGCCCAACAACATCAACAGTTTAAATTTTTGCCTTTGGGGCAGGTGGAGAAATTAGCTCAATGTGCTGTGTATCAAGAAGAATATCAGTTAGAAACATCTCAAAATCTCAAAATCATTTTATGATTCATATCACAACTTTCAAATTGTGTGCCTGTAATGAGAAAGAATGGTCTATTTAGTATCTGGGAATCTCAATACCAGTAATATTTCCTGTCAACAAGGAGACTACAAAAGTAGGACAAATTATCCCTTCTATATTCATTTGGAAATGATCATCCCTTCAATCATGCATCATCAAAAAAAGTTGGGTTTGCCCCAAGTCAAATTTATGTACCAACTTGGTAAGCTCCATAAAGGCTAGGCCTAATAAGCTCTGCCATGCTGCCATCAATTACAATGAAGTTCTTGTTACCATTTGTCTTGACTCCAACAACTCGACTCACTAGAACACCAGATTTTGCAACAAGAGATCTCCCAGGCTCAACAATGAGTGTAAGATTTCCAAATAATACCAGCTCTCTTACCTGAAGAAACAGCCAATGGTGCAAATATACATCTTTAAAGTGTCTATATATATTCTCAAAATCACTGTAACAAGGCTAGCACAGTAACTTGGGCAGCAAAAGAGTGTAAGTTTGAATAAAAAGTAACTTAGTTTAAGCCAATGCATAAAAGCTTTAAGGACTTACAGAATTAATAAGATCCTTAGGGGTAGGAAGTGCTTCACCCTTGTGATAGTAAACAATGCCTAAACCTCCTCCAATATTTAGATACTTAATTTCAAATCCTTCACCACGTATTTGGTCAATATACTGGATCATTAGAACTGTAGCATCCTTAAATATGTTCACCTACAAAACCAAAGTAATATTAAAGAAAAATAACGTGCACCTGCTTACAGTTAACAATTAACAAACTGGGAAAATCTCTTTACACATAAAACATTTCAAGCAACAAAATTATCACTTCAGTCTCATACAGGAGTTAAATATTACATAAGAAAACCAGAATATACTTTTAACTATCGTTTTGTACGGAAAATGCAGTCTTGGGGTTTGTTAAAACCTTCATCATCTAAGCTAATGCGTTAGACTTGGACAACAGACGTAAAATAATAAAAATTGCTTAAACAACAGTGGCATATGTCTGGTTGGTTCATCTGGTCACAAAGTTCAGTTCCACAATAGAATGAATTTCCTATGGTTAAATCAGAAAAGTCTGACTGGCTGGGTAACAAAAAAATCATGATTACAAGTTACTTTACACTTCTTTTAAATTTTAGTGTCATCATTCTGGCCTTTTTCATCAACTTTCAGGAATTCTGTAGAACTCATTAATGTGGAATATTACACAATAAGGGAATAGTCCAGTGTTTTAGCTTTGGTTTTAATCTTATGATTTTAGCTTAATTGTCAATGCTTCACAGAACTTAACATTCTAACTTATAGCCTAAGTCTAATAAGTTTGGAACTAAATTATCTTTGAAACTTCATCTCCATGTGAATGTACTAGAAGTGCAAGTTGGCACAAGACCTTTCTTATAATATCAGCACATGCAAACACCTTGTCTGATGTAGCTTCATATCTTCCTCTACCGCTTTAGACATCCTACTTCTGTATTGAATCAATATTGCAAGCAAGGAAAACCAAACAGTTGATGCTGATTTTTATTTTATCCACCATGGAGAAAAAGTATGACACTGTTAGAAGATAAGTCAAGCAATGAAAAGTTGGATCCAGCCTCAAGTATACATGTTGAAGACAATAGTTTTGACATGCAAATATTTTTACAAAAATGAATAGGTCAAACCCTTGATCAGAAATACCCACCATATGGCCATCCTCACAGTCGCTGGCTTCATATAGGAAATAGAAATCTAACAAGATAACCAATGAATTTCAATGACTCGTTAAAACAGCTGAGATTGACCTATCATAATTTTAGAACTTCAGCCAATCATTGGATTATAATCTAAGAGATTTTTCAAACTAACTTGCATTAAGCCAAAAACAACAGTCATCCATAATTATGGAGCTTTTAGAAAGTGCAAAATCAGAAATTAGCGTTCCAACAATTTTAAGAGATATTTAAAAATTTTAATACAAAATATTAATTGATCTCGAACAATAAATAATAATAGAACTAGCATTTGCACTGAGAGGTGCAAATTAAACGCCGGAAGTGAAAACAGTAATAAAGTTAGGGAAAATTTATCACCTTATTACTATTGTTCACATTACAGAGGATAACAGAGATCACAGTTATCCATAGAGAATGGCGGAACAGAAATCTGAGGAACAGGAAGACAAAGGAAATTGTTTGACAGCCCAGAGAGAGAATATCTTTAAACTGACCAAGATTGGTCCAGCTTCTGCTGAGGAGACAAGCTGTAAAGTAACCACAGTTCCTGAAGAGCCTATGGAACATGAAGCTGTGCAGATAAACTGTAAAGTAATTAGAGTTCCTGAAGAGCTTATGGAATGTGAGGTTGCAGGGACAAACTGTGACGTAACCAAAGTCCCTCAAGAGCCTAGGGAGCATGAAGCTGTGCAGAATCAATCTCTAAATACCCATCTCAATGCCCTTGAGTTTAAATATGAGCCTAGAGACAGTTGTCAGGACTCAGGATCTGTACACCTAGGATCAGGAGAGTGTTCAGTCACTGAAGTTCTTACTGAATCCAAAGGAAAATTTTCAGTAAGAACTATGCTAAGTGATAGACCACTAAGAAGGTGGCAGCTAGTGATAGACCACTTCTCAACAGAAGACGTGTCACAGATACTAGGGGGTAACTCCTCTAAATCACAGCAGTGGTCCAAGATAAAATCTCGCATTATGGGAAGCTTTAGGCTTGACTGGGAGCTGTTGAACCTGGACATATTTCCAAGCCCTTCACATAATGTCAGAGATATCTTCTCCAAGTTTTGCAATACTTTACTGTGCTCTTGAAGTGGAGGCACATCCAACTTCTCCAAGTGAATAGTCTTAAGCTAAGTGAAGATAGAGCTATAGACCGTTCACTGTGGCTTTCTTGTACCCATAATTAAACACTATGAGGACTTTCAGTTTCTTCATGTAACTCAAAAATGATGGAAGAAATTATTTGGTTGCAGAAAAGAGTAATACCAAAGCCTCTGCCTCACCAAAATTCATCTCACACCACTGATCGTCTTCCATTACACCTACATAGGTGAACCATAGAAGCAAAGCTAGATTAGAACATTATAGGTTATTGCATATATTTTCTAAGAACTTTTGAATCAATGATCAACACCTAGATATCATTAAAGGTCTATGGTCTATCAAAATAGGAAAATTTATTAAAGTTCTTACTGTCCTCCTATTTAGGCATAAGCAAACTCTTCCTACCAACTATGCTACCTCGGGATGCCAAATATAGGGCCAAGTCTCGCATTACATCATGTTGAGAAAAGTACAGCTCAGAGGCACTGCCATAATTGATTGCTTGGCTCCTACTACATCCAATTACCAAGACAACACAATGTATAAGACAGAGGTAGCTATGATCAAATGATATTGAGCACACAACAGTTAGAAATGAAGTCGCTTACCTGAGATTGCTTGTTAAATTCAACAGATTTCTGCTTGCAAGCTCTAACAAGATGACAAAAGCATCGCGCCACTCCATCTTTCGTACATAAATCCAAATATCCAATAATGCATCCACTATTATATTTCTATCCTCTGGAAATGACCCCAAGTCTAAGAAGCACTCCCGTGCTTCCTCATCCAGGGCATCAATACTGGCCTAAATCACAACAGTGGTCCAAGATAAAATCTCGCATTATGGGAAGCTTTAGGATTGACTGGGAGCTGTTGAACCTGGACATATTTCCAAGCCCTTCACATAATGTCAGAGATATCTTCTCCAAGTTTTGAAATACTTTACTATGCTCTTGAAGTGGAGGCACATCCAACTTCTCCAAGTGAATATTCTTAAGCTGAGTAAGTGAAGATAGGGCTAGTAGACCGTTCACTGTGGCTTTCTTGTACCCATAATTAAACACTATGAGGACTTTCAGTTTCTTCATGTAACTCAAAAATGATGGAAAAAACTATTTGGTTGCAGAAAATAGTAATACCAAAGCCTCTGCCTCACCAAAATTCATCTCACACCACTGATCGTCTTCCATTGCACCTACATAGGTGAACCATAGAAGCAAAGCTAGATTAGAACATTATAGGTTATTGCATATATTTTCTAAGAACTTTTGAATAAATGATCAACACCTAGATATCATTAAAGGTATATGGTCTATCGAAATAGGAAAATTTATTAAAGTTCTTACTGTCCTCCTATTTAGGCATAAGAAACCTCTTCCTACCAACTATGCTACCTCGGGATGCCAAATATAAGGCCAAGTCTCGCATTACATCATGTTGAGAAAAGTACAGCTCAGAGGCACTTCCATAATTGACTGCTTGGCTCCTACTACATCCAATTACCAAGACAACACAATGTATAAGACAGAGGAAGCTATGATCAAATGATATTGAGCACACAACAGTTAGAAATGAAGGCGCTTACCTGAGATTGCTTCTTAAATTCAATAGATTTTTGCTTGCAAGCTCTAACAAGATGAGAAAAGCATCGTGCCACTCCATCTTTCGCACATAAATCCAAATATCCAATAATGCATCCACCGATATCTTTCTATCCTCTGGAAATGACCCCAAGTCTAAGAAGCACTCCCGTGCTTCCTCATCCGAACATCTAATGCGGTCTAAATCACGGTAATTGGTCAAGATAAAATCTCGCATTATGGGAAGCTTTAGGCTTGGCGGGAGCACATTGAACCCAGACATATTTCCAAGCCCTTCCACATAATGTCAGAGGAATATCTTCTCCAATTTTTGCAATAATTCTTGTGCTCTTGAAGTGGAGGCACATCCAACTTCTCCAAGTAGATGAATCTTAAAAGGCGAGTAAGTGAAGATAGGGTACAGTAGACCTTTCACTAGCAAACTTTCTTTTTACCCATAATTAACCTGCAAATGACTTCAGTTTCTTCATGTAACTCAAAAATGATGGAACAAAGTATTTGGTTGCGAAAAGAGTAATACCAAAGCCTGCCTCACCATAATTCGGAATCCCACCAACGTCGTCTTCCATTATTAGAGCATAGGTAGACCATAGAAACAAAGCTGGAATTAGAACATTATAGGTTATTGCATATATTTTCTAAGAACTTTTGAATCAATGATCAACACCTAGATATCATTAAAGGTCTATGGTCTATCGAAATAGGAAAATTTATTAAAGTTCTTATTGTCCTCCTTTTTAGGCATAAGCAACCTCTTCCTACCAACTATGCTACCTCGAGATGCCAAATATAGGGCCAAGTCTCGCATTACATCATTTTGAGAAAATTACAGCTCAGAGGCACTGTCATAATTGATTGCTTGGCTCCTACTACATCCAATTACCAAGACAACACAATGTATAAGACAGAGGAAGCTATGATAAAATGATATTGAACACACAACAGTTATAAATGAAGTCGCTTACCTGAGATTGCTTGTTGAATTCAACATATTTCTGCTTGCAAGCTCTAACCAGATGACAAAAGCATCGTGCCACTCCATCTTTTGCACATAAATCCAAATATCCAATAATGCATCCACTGATATATTTCTATCCTCTGGAAATGACCCCAAGTATAAGAAGCACTCCCATGCTTCCTCATCCAGGGCATCAATACTGGTCTAAATCACAGCAGTGGTCCAAGATAAAATCTCGCATTATGGGAAGCTTTAGGATTGACTGGGAGTTGTTGAACCTGGACATATTTCCAAGCCCTTCACATAATGTCATATATATCTTCTCCAAGTTTTTCAATACTTTACTGTGCTCTTGAAGTGGAGGCACATCCAACTTCTCCAAGTGAATAGTCTTAAGCTGAGTAAGTGAAGATAGGGTTGGTAGACCGTTCACTGTGGCTTTCTTGTACCCATAATTAAACACTATGAGGACTTTCAGTTTATTCATGTAACTCAAAAATGATGGAATAAAGTATTTGGTTGCAGTAAAGAGTAATACCAAAGCCTCTGCCTCACCAAAATTCATCTCACACCACTGATCGTCTTCCATTGCACCTACATAGGTGAACCATAGAAGCAAAGCTAGATTAGAACATTATAGGTTATTGCATATATTTTCTAAGAAATTTTGAATCGATGATCAACACCTAGATATCATTAAAGGTCTATGGTCTATCGAAATAGGAAAATTTATTAAAGTTCTTACTCTCCTCCTTTTTAGGCATAAGCAACCTCTTCCTACCAACTATGCTACCTCGGGATGCCAAATATAGGGCCAAGTCTCGCATTACATCATGTTGAGAAAAGTACAACTCAAAGGCACTGCCATAATTGATTGCTTGGCTCCTACTACCTCCAATTACCAAGACAACACAATGTATAAGACAGATGAAGCTATGATCAAATGATATTGAACACACAACAGTTAGAAATGAAGTCGCTTACCTGAGATTGCTTATTAAATTCAACAGATTTCTGCTTGCAAGCTCTAACAAGATGAAAAAAGCATCGTGCCACTCCATCTTTCGCACATAAATCAAAATATCCAATAATGCATCCGCTGATATCTTTCTATCCTCTGGAAATGACCCCAAGTCTAAGAAGCACTCTTGTGCTTCCTCATCCAGGGCATCAATACTGGTCTAAATCACAGCAGTGGTCCAAGATAAAATCTCACATTATGGGAAGCTTTAGGCTTGACTGGGAGCTGTTGAACCTGGACATATTTCCAAGCCCTTCACATAATGTCAAAGATATCTTCTCCAATTTTTGCAATACTTTACTGTGCTCTTGAAGTGGAGGCACATCCAACTTCTCCAAGTGAATAGTCTTAAGCTGAGTAAGTGAAGATAGGGTTGGTAGACCGTTCACTGTGGCTTTCTTGTACCCATAATTAAACACTATTAGGACTTTCAGTTTCTTCATGTAACTCAAAAATGATGGAACAAAGTATTTGGTTGCAGAAAAGAGTAATACCAAAGCCTCTGCCTCACCAAAATTCATCTCACACCACTGATCGTCTTCCATTGCACCTACATAGGTGAACCATAGAAGCAAAGCTAGATTAGAACATTATAGCTTATTGCATATATTTTCTAAGAACTTTTGAATCAATGATCAACACTTAGATATCATTAAAGGTCTATGGTCTATCCAAATAGGAAAATTTATTAAAGTTCTTACTGTCCTCCTTTTTAGGCATAAGCAACCTCTTCCTACCAACTATGCTACCTCGGGACGCCAAATATAGGGCCAAGTCTCGCATTACATCATGTTGAGAAAAGTACAGCTCAGAGGCACTGCCATAATTGATTGCTTGGCTCCTACTACATCCAATTACCAAGACAAAACAATGTATAAGACAGAGGAAGCTATGATCAAATGATATTGAGCACACAACAGTTAGAAATGAAGTCGCTTACCTGAGATTGCTTGTTAAATTCAACAGATTTCTGCTTGCAAGCTCTAACAAGATGACAAAAGCATCGTGCCACTCCATCTTTCGCACATAAATCCAAATATCCAATAATGCATCCACTGATATCTTTCTATCCTATGGAAATGACCCCAAGTCTAAGAAGCACTCCCGTGCTTCCTCATCCAGGGCATCAATATTGGTCTCCAAGCATCTAAGCCCTTCTTTGTGATAATCTGATATTGATTCCCCTTTTAAGAGTTTGTTCTTGGCACCCTCCCAGGCCGGATGAGGCTGACCATACAAAGAGCTTCCGATCACCTTTAGAGCAAGTGGCAGACCTTTACATTCCGCTTGCACCTGTGATTCATACATTAGCAACACTAGTGAAAATTCTGTAGGTGGAAACCAATCAAATACCAAAAACAAAAAGTTGTTGAAAGCATGAATAGTTGCCTGATAAGTATAAAGTTCACTCACAGGTTTTTTTTTTATTGTTTATGAAGATGAATATACATATGGCTAGAATCTATTTTAATGGATTACCGATACCATTGTTAAGAGCATAGTAAGTATTAATATGGAATTATGTAAAACTATAATGATATCCTGATATGATATGCCACTGTAGTAATTGCTTGTAATTAGGGACATTTAGGAGAACACTGTGTCACAATCATTAAATTGAACCAAACTTAGTACTTGGTAAAATAATATATTGCATATAAATTGCATTACTTGCTTGACTAGATGGTTGTTCGCATTACTTGGAATAGATTTCTGTCCAAAAGCCCAAAAGCAGAAAAGGGGCAGAGCATCGACATCATCTAGCAATGGAAATTCATAAAGCCTGGTAGAGGTTGTTGTGCGGATGATAGAACGATCTCGGGTTGTCACAAGGGTCTTATAACCTTCACCTGTAACTGACAATTTTTCCAAAATTGCCATAGACCAGACATCATCCAACACCACAAGAGTTCGCTTGGCTCGCCTGAGTAGCTGCTGCTGCAGCTGTCTATGTGCATCTTTGATATTCTGAAAATCAGGTTTCTTCCTCCGAACAATCTTCTCCCACATGGTCTCTAAAATTTCCCTCAGGTTTGGGGATTGAGAAACCGTAATGAAAATCACATTGTTTTGAAAAACACCTGCCATACATAAAAATCAATTTTTTAGGATTGAAATTCCATAAATTGAACAGAAATATAAATTAAGTGCAAAAATATAGCCTTTCAGGGGATGAAAATGGTTTGAATAAATAAAATCCCCAATTACCTTTAACTTCTTGATCATTGCAGAGGGACAATGCCATAGTTGTTTTTCCAACGCCCCCCATACCTTGCACCGCCACAAGCGACACCTCTTTCTGGAACAGAATCCTCTTCAAATTCCAGATATTATTTTCCAGTCCCACTACAAAATCAGACTTCACTGAGCCACTACAATTAGAAGTAGAAGAAGCTTCGTCAAAAGCTCCATCAAACATAGCATGTGAACCCATTTGTTGTAACATCATGGCATTCTCATCGGGATCATTGGTGAGCCTGGGAATGATTGTTTCATTCAGGTTTCTCTCATCCATTGCCTCTAACTCGTACAAATGGCGAAGACACTTGAACTCCGATATGATATTATTCAACTCAAGAGATAATTGGTCAGGCATCTGGTACGGAACGAATTCACGGATGTCCTTTTCTAGCTGGTGGATTTCAAAAGTATATCTCAGTTTCTGGAGAGTATTAAGAGGGCTAGTTTTATCGCACATTTTCACCAATTGAACGCCTCTATTGAGGATGCTCAGGGACTTCAAGTAGATGGGATTTGGTTCAGTCTCAGTATTTTGTATGTTCGGGAAACAGAGGTGGCCAGCTGTTTGAATAAGGCCTGTCAGCAGTGCTTCTAATCGAGAGCATAGCCCCTTGCAATTTAATGTCACCATCTTGTAAGGGATGTTTCCTTCAATGGAGATTGTAAAGGGAAACGTTATTAAAAAAATTTAAATGGATACCAATGGTGTATAGAGATGGAGTTGATAACATGGAGAAAATTAGCCTTTTGGATGCTTTGCTGTGAGGGAGGCACATTTTATAAGGAAAACACACGTTTGGAACGTGCGTGGCCGGGCAGGCACGATACAATCGACACGTTTGGGAAAAACAAGATAAATTAATGGTTTTTGGTCAACAGAAAGGATTTTAAAGACATTATCGGCCAGTGTCTGAATTTATTGTGGCAGAGATTACTTAATAGATCTCTTGATTTAAGCGTTAGTGCTTCCAAGTTAGGGAAAATTTCGCTGGATTTCGATCCAAAGATTTTCTAGCCTTTTCACTATGTTTTGAAAATAGAGAAAGACAAGTACTTTTAATAGTTTTTTGTTGGTGAAAGGGTTTTAAAGGAGTTTCTGGGCAGTATTTTAATGAACATAATGGCAGAAATTAGCTGACAAGTGACAAGATTTGTGCATATTTCAACTTTTGGTGTTATTTGGAATTGGTCTTAATTTACTTTATTAATGTCTGGTTGAGGCTGCAATATTAATTATATGTTTTTATGGTGGATCTCAGGACTATGTACCAACTTTTTTGATAACTTCAGTGCAAATGTTGTGGTGGATGGCAACACGGTGAACCTTAGTCTGTGGGGTACAACAGGTACTAATGGTGGAATCAGAGTTCTTATCCAAGATTTGTTTGTTCTTCGGTAGTCTCTGTTTAAAGACATTCTATATTTCATGTTAAACTGTAGGATGCATTTATTTTCCTAGATGTGTTTTCTTGAGTTTAAAGTTCTTAAACAGTCATTTTATGTGCATTGCTAATTATTTCAAAGAGTAACCATTCTAGGAGTTTAGATTTTAGGCCCTCTCTGAAAATTTGGTGGAACAGGTCAAGAGGACTACAATAGATTAAGAGCTCTGAGCTACAGGGGAGCAGATGTTATTATTCTGGCATTTTCTCTTATTAGCAAGGAAAGCTATGAGAATATTACCAAAAAGTTTTGTTTTATGTGGATTGTGCTTTATGCAATCTCATTTTGGGTTCTATTTGAAATAACATGTGAGAAGACACATTTTTTCCACCCAAACAAATATAATATCTTGAAAGTTTGATGTGAGGATGTCTTGTTTACTAAAATGGTTGTCTAACATAAGTTATACAATGACTGTGCAGTGGCTTCCTAAGCTGAGGCATTTTGCACCTGGTGTACCAATAGTTCTCGTTGGAACTAAAAGGTAAACGATCCTTTCCTTTGTTACATATTTGTAATTCAAAACATTTCCAAGCTAGAAAAAGGTTTCCAGAAGGTTTTTCCTGCTTTACTTCAGTAAGTGTTTGAATCCAGATTTTCCATTCTTATAGAATGTTGTAACATTTACACCAAATGAAAAGCATATGTGCATAAATTGATATCCTATAACTTAGACTAGTATTATATTAACTATCTGACTTCTAAGCAAAGCCCGCCACTATTTTCTCAGAACATAATTTTTCAAGATTACATGTATGTCAGATATCAGTTGAGTTGGAACTCGGGAGCAATGGATGTTTTCAACATTTATGTTATTTTAATGTATATCTCAACAAGTCTTTGGTTGGTCATATGTCTGTCAAATAGAGTATGTAGATGCCATAATACCGTAGATATGGTATAAAATCATGACTTTTTTACTGTTTCGCGCACAACTCATATTCAACAATTTTAGCTTAGCTTATAGTCCCTTTTTGGTATTTAGAACATTTGGAGATGGCTCACAATTTTTATGTCAACTGCATTTTAGTGCATATGTTTGAACTTGAAGCCTCAAAGCAAGGTCAACAGATGGGAAAAGCAAACTCAAAACAACCCTAAATCAGGAAATGCCTTGCTTCCATGCGAGGATTGATGTCAATGATATCCCATTCTTATCAGTTAGGAATAACACCCTCAAGCTTTCACTTTACAGGAATCAAGTAGAATGCAAATACATGAAAGGAGATAACAAAATATTGCTATGTCAAACAGCGAAAAATGGAAACCCATGAAATTAGAGCTAACAACATCACTGCAAGCTTAAAAAACCAATACTCCAAGATAGGAGGCATACCATTTTGCGCAATGCAGAGTCAAAGGATCTCTTTGGCACAGAGCTTGGGGAAATATTAATTGTTGATGTTGATCTTGTGGCTTTTTTGGAGAATGACTGAATTATGTCATTTGGAGATGTTTCATGTTTCCTTGTTCCTTGCCGATTTACCATGCACACAATGCTTGTTCTTTTTTTTCCTGAAAATGCAGATTGAATGGAATCCATCTCATCCTCACAAGATGAAACTGTAGATCCCTTACTTTGGGAGCTGAAATGATCACGATCATGGCTCTTCGAAGAGCTCACACTTCTAGAAACTTTTGGGGAAAGAGACTGTTGCCTTGATCTATTTCTAGCCTCACTTCGAGGCCTTGATGCAAGAGACAACCCACGCTTTGCTGCAGGTGATGAACCTCTTGTCTGTGATATACAACGATCACTTATTGATGTAAGAAGATTTGAAGGTGGCTCTGCTGTGAAATCATCACCCGAATGCTGCAAGAAACTATCTTTTCCTTTGTCTGCATATCCTGGAACAGAGCAAGGTCAGCGTCATATCCCTATCCATAGCATGTGGGGTGATCTGCAGACTTCGTCCCCTTTTGTGCCGTTCCACCTAGCGGTCCCTTGCAGGTGAACACCTTAGAGCTGGGGAAGGAGGCATTTTCTCCACACTGTTTCACAGGTCAGAATTTAACTAGTGAAAGAATTCCCTAAGGAATTTCATGAACAGGAGTTTAAACTCTGCATTGTCTTTGTTTGTAGGCTCTGCAGAAGTTAAATGCATAGTACACAGTGAAATACACAGTGAAATAGTACATTCGAGGATCTCGGAATAGCTGCTTACATTGGGTTTGAAAGAATCTGAATTCTTTCCTATCAAGTTGACAGTGCAAGAACCAACTAAAAGAAAGAACTAGTTTGAAGGTATAACAAATCAGATCTAACTATGCAACTAGGTAGGTCTTCATTATAATGACTATGTAATTATGTACTTATGTAAAGATGAAGTCAATAATAATAAAATGAATCTTTGGTTTACTTGCTTCATGGGTTTGACACCGGCTTGGAGAGGAATTTATAATATTTTAAATGAGTGCTCATACACATCCTAATTCATTTTCATTGAATAAAAATTATTTTTTTAAGATCAAACATGAAAGACTACTAACTTACATATGTAGGCATGACATGCCTCTCCAATAATCATTTACCTCCATTGTGGAAGACATATATAATAACCAATGTTCAAATCGAATAAGCATCAATTAATATCATATTATCTTGGTGAAGAGAAGCTAAAGAATAGTGTAGGAGAGAAAATAAACGAGACATATTTTTAGACCCCTGGATGGAATTTTTGGACTTATAATTTTTCTAACCTGTAGACCTGTAGTAAGCACATTAATCTCTAAATTTAGCTCAATGTACCATCCACAATTTTGGCCTATTTCAGGCCTGAAATTCAACCTTATGGCCATTGTAATTTTTGCCTATTTTAGGTGTAGGATACATATAGACTCATATCAACTTTATACAATGACCTATGTGTAGGATACATATAGACTCATATCAACATTCTACAAGGACCTATTTGAGGAAAATTCAACATTCTAAAAGGACCTATGTCAAAAGGGCTCAAATCATAGTAAGACAGTCCAATAATTAACAGTCAATAGTTTGCATTGTTACTGAACTGGGTAACACTTTAATTTTACACTACTAATCAACTAGTGGGTTAACAATTTATAACTTTTCAGGAATCCAGAGCTAAAAAGTTCTTGAGTTTTACCTTGTTAGAAAACTTTACGGCATGCCTGAAATGGGTAAGAGTATCAACCAGTCTTCTCTTCTCCACCGTAAGACTCAGAAACTCTTTTCTACTTCGTCAGGACAATGTTTCAGGATCACACCTTTGGTGGGAATGCCTTATGGGCAACTCCATAGGAACTTTAGATGCACACTCAACAATTTTAGTCCCACTTAATTACCATCTTTACTATTTACCTTCCATAGGCTCACTTGCCTTAACAACCACTTGCTTAATTAATGGTGGGTACAACACTTAGAACTGAACGAGATTTAAATTCTTGAACTTCCGAGGCCTGTCAAGTATAAGCTCACTGTCCAGATTATTAGCTTCTTCCAAGGCCTTTTTTTGCAAAAGAGACTGCAAGAGTAGGATCCCATGAAGTTAACTCCAATGCAAGTCCATAATCTGTATCAACGACCTCAAAAAATTCAAGATACTTGTTGCATAAATTAGTTTTGAAATCCATTGGGAGACCCATATCAGTAGCTAAGTGGGCAATATTCTCCAGCAATACCCTCTTGCTCATAGACATCATCAAAAGCTTCATGATATTCTCAACAAAGAGGCCCTCTATTTGAGATTTAATCTGCACTTCTTCCAAGTGCAGTTGTTGTGCCTGGGGGGTCAATGTGAAATAGAATCAGTATCCTGGACTTGTTCATTGTATATTTCAATCATTTGAACAACAACCTCATATATAAAGGTATCCTTTCTTTGTTTTGATATCTGCAATAAGTCATTCAAGGCTCAATAGTTCACACCCCAACTCTCCTCTGTAAACTCCTTGAATTAACAATGATCAAAGTCTGCTTTGGCTATTAGAATAACCATAATAGACAAGTTAGGGAAGTAAAGGCATTTATATTACCCACCTCTTTCTAATAGTACTAGTAATTTGTAACCTTCACAAATTACAAGACAATCCTCCAAACATATCCTATCGAAGGTCTCTTCCAATTCTGTAGAGCCACATTCTTTTGGAAATGTGATACCAAGCACTTTGCTATACCAACCTCAGTGATTAATTTTTTTTATGTTTCCTCAATGGAAAGAAGAGGAGCTTTAAGAGAAATTCTATGGCACTGCTTCTCGCTAGTTTTTGTAAGATCCCCTTCTGGACCAATCATGCATTCCATTAAGGTGACAATTGCTTTACGAATTGGATTAATAGGAGGGTCTGTAAATTGAGAAAACATCTGCTTTAAGTACTCAAATATTATTTTTAGTCTATTTGACATCGTAGCTAAAGGTGTATCATTCCCCATGGAATCAAGAGATTTTGTTCCATATTTTGCCATAGGAAGCAACAACATTTCCAAAGCCTTAATTGTTTGTCTGAACAATGAAATGCATATTTAAAAAAATAGCTCATAAATGCAAACATACATTCAAAAATACCTCATAGCATATTTACATACAAATCACTTACCCATAAGCCTTCATTAGTGACAACAAGCCATATATTCCCATGTTTTCCATTGTATCATCCAAACTATCAACTTGTAAACCAATACAATCAACAAGCTATGGAAAATTTATAATTGACATCCAGGGTGACCAAGTCCTTCCATACAATACGTGTGATCATTTAGTCGACATTTTATTTGCAATAAAATCCAAATGAGGAGTTTCAAAACTTAGTCCAAATATTAAGAAAAAAAAAATTGTTCTGTATCTGAGTTATCAAAGAAGAGTGGTTGGATTTGAGAAGTTATATATGAACAACAACAAGACGACCATCTAGATCGATGACTTTTCCAAATACTTCTTCGGCCACCGAATGAAACTATTTTCCTTCTCCTTCAAACGAACACATCCATCTATTTTATCTTCATACGAAAGGGGGATGTTACTTGTGACATTAATGACATTTACATTTGCGTCTTCTGGACCAAGTGGCACTCCATGTATGATAGAAATTGACTGAATTCGTCCAATGCTAGCAATAGCACTGTCATATGGATCTAATATATTCACTTTGTCACCTACTTGGAGTAGGTCATCCCCTACCGGAGTTAATAAGCACTGTCAAAAACGAAAAAGTATACATAGATATTAGGAAAATAATAATTACAATTAAATTGCAAAAACATACATAGCTATTTAATTAACTGAATAATATGCACTCACTGAGTTAATATCTGAAATACCAGCAGGATTTGGCACCGATTGGGAATGTTCAGGTTCATCAATTTCGTCATATTTTAGAACTCTCGAGGTAACCATTTTTCCTTTAACATCCTATACGTGATTTCATTATGCACAAATTAAATATTACATTAAAACAAAATAAGTTTTAACATAGCATAAAACAGTAAATATAATATTAAAACATAAAAATATTAATAACACTAAAATATAAGCATATAGCTCATGTAGATATCTACAAAAACATACCTTCACATGTTCATGGCCCTTTTTTGAGTCATTTAGCATTCTTGCACCACCCAAATTTACATTTTCTTCCTGTGATTGACAAGAATTTCCAATAAAAGAAGGCTTCATGAGTGAAGGGAAATGGAACCAAAACATTAACATATTACAAATTCAAGTGAAGCACTGGTTGTAGGGGAATTATAATTTGCTTACCTCATCTAAATCAATGTTAAATTCCTTATTTTTCCATGCAGCAACAAGAGGTTTAATGGAGGAGGCTATGGTTGACATTGTCTTTGCCAAACCAGTTATACATTGCATTGCATGATTATAATCCTTTCTATGGTTTTCAACAGTAGATAAAGCTCCTATTTGTCTACTCTCAACATCAATAGATGGAAAATAACTTTCTACTGGATTTTCTGAAATATAATTATGTTTGGAATTTTCCAAGTCTGCCATATAATGAGCCATTTCACTCACCACTGGTTCTCTTTTAGCTTCTTCAACCTACAAATAATTTTCAACGCACAACTAGTTGGATATTAAGAAAACTCAAAACACATAACACAATGTACAATATTCAACAAAAAAATTGTATACTTACAAATATTTGTTGTTTGGCTCGCAACCCACCCCGACCCAAAAAATATCGAGCCTTCACCTGCTCTCTTTCTTTCTTCGCTCTTATACTCTTTGAAAAATACTCTTCAGCACACATAATTTCCTTCAAATATTCCCATTGTTTGGGAGTCAAGCTACTCTCCCTATCTTTTCCATCCAAGATTAATTTTCTGCATTTATGCCTGAAGTTATTCATCAAAATTCTCATTCTGCGCTTATAATATTTACTAGAAATCCTTCCACCAATAGTCTCAAAAACATTTTCCATTTGTTGGATCACTTGATCAACATTTCTTGGATCTTGATCTGCAAAGTTGGATTTGGTAACATCCAAATGAGACCTTATTCTTGTGCCCAACTCTGTGGCCCACCTTGACGCATTTGGTCCAGTAAGCTCACCATATTTTACCTCAATCAAGTAAGCCTTCTGATTTTCGTTCTTTGGCTTCCCTTTCTATGGACCTATAAATTCTTTGACTAATTCTTTGTCTTTTCACTAAAGCTGATACATCTTCAAAACCAAGACTAGGTGATGGAAAATCACTCATACTTGTGGCTAAAGAAGGTGTGGTAGTTCCTAGCACCTTACTTGGAGAAGATGTAATTGGTGCGCTTTCTGTGGCAAAAGACTGAATTGGTTGCTCCTTGTCCACAATAGGTGTGGCACTAGGTTGCACACAAATCTCCTCATATGTGCCTTCAAATCTTTTATTTAACTGTAAATAAATTTCTTGCAACTCTGCTTCGTCAAAATGTGCCAATTTTTCGTGAACACCTTGGACATGATCATCTAATATATCAGGAAGCTGATCATTAGAATTGTCAACTTCATCTCCATGCATTGAATTACCACGGCGTTTGCTTCTACGAGTTGGCAGGGATATGTCTTTTCTTTCTTTTTGTTTATTCTCATTGTCTATGGGATCCAAGTTTCCCCTATAAAAAAATAAAAACAAAAATAAAACTTATCAAATAATGGCCTACATCATCAAATATATTATATACAACTTTCATTAAATATGCGTAGAAATAAAAAGTGACGAAGAGTAACTACTTACTTATTCACCAAACCAAGAGATGAGAAATATTCTTCATTTTTTGTGATGCGTTCTTTACGAACACGCTCGTATTCTATCATATTTTCATCACTGCTAAGATCATTTTTACGTTTCAACCCCTTCTTCATAGTATTTATGTCATACATTTCAAATTTAAAGAAAAAATATTAGTGCATGGATAAATAACAATTATAAAATATATCTATTATACGATCATGCATTATGATCAATGAGAATGAATTAACCTTAAATTCATAGAAGGAACACTTTAATCAATATTAGCACCTTATCTAGAATTATGGATTCTATTTTTTTAATTGCAAAAAAATTGTAATATTTGCATAAATTTATCACATAATAAAAACATAGCATATTGCAATTGGGAATGCAGATTGGTTGTCACAGCCATTGTAACATTATTGAATCTATTATATGTGTACTGGTGTCAGTACCGTACAACTTTGGTGAAGAGCTCCTGAACCATATTAAGACTTTGAGCACTTAGTAAACAGACTCCAGAGACTTACATTTAGCTTCGAGGTTTGCAAGCTGAAAGTCAAATATCCCACAATAAAAAGATACGCATCCCCCAATTTAACAACTAAAATAACATTAGAAGAATCTAGATTTTCCTGAGGAAAAAAAACAACTATAGAAGTTACAAAATAAATATTAAAGTTAGCATAACTTCATGTAGACAATTTCATTTATGGATCTAGTAATCCTCTTTAAGATAAATTGAATCACTTCATGCTACAATAGAGTCACCGGAATGAAACAAAATTCACACAACGTGAAAAATGAATGATAAATTTCACACAGAGTTTAATACAACCATCTGGCTAATCCCATGGCCAAAACAATAAAATCCATTTGCATAGTGAAAATTTATGCCATAAAGTCAAGGTGATAAATCATCATCATGATCATTTGCGTGGTCATCAAGATCACAATCCTGATCACTTGTGTATACATCTGCTTGAGTTCCTTCATTGTCTTCGTACATTATATTGTCCTGGCCATGAATTATGTTTTCTAACTCAGTCTCTTCACTGGGAATCAATGCTTCATCTTCAAATACTCTATCGCCATCTTCAGATTCTTCCTCCAATGTTTCTTGTAAACTATTACATTGCCCATCAACCATTATATCAACATATTCCATGAATATCCTTTTTGAGCGGGGCTCTATTTGAACGACATACGACCATCCTGAGCTTGTCACATCACCAATTAAAAATGCCTGGTTAATTTGAATAGGGGAAACATATGGCTCATTGGTCTTCAGTAAAACTTGGCGTGTATTTGCACGTACAAATCCATACTCATCATGTTGTATTGCAGATGGCTTGATCCATTTACATTTTAATAATATAGGACTAGTTTCACCATAATCAACTTGAATAATTTCCTGTATGAATCCAACATACAAGTTCTTTTCAGTGTTGTGATGAAATTCAACACTAACAATACAATCAAAATTTTCCTTTCCTGTGTCCCTTTCTTCCACTCTTAAATGAGTACCATAGGCCCACATCCCACTGAAAGAAGAAGCCCATATACTTGGAGGTTGTGAAAGCTGAATTTCATCCTTCGTCATATCTTGACCTTCTTGTCGTGCATCATTAATTGCATCGACAATCCAATCATCAAATTTTGGAAAAGAACGATCTCCAAGGTTCAAATCTTGAAGTGTACGCTTTCGAGATGGATGCATCCATTTTTGAATCTCTTCTTCGCATTTTCTGCATAGAATATGAAAAGTAAGAGTGATAATAATTTAGCTATTAAATGAAATTAAATAAATAAATTATGATGTAAATAATATTTTACCTACGCCACTTATCGAATGATGATGTGTTTTGAAGAACATAAGCATGTATGGCAATTCTTTCCTCATTTGATAGCTTGAAGCGACGCCCATTTCCTTCTAATACTTCACCTGCAACTTTCTGGTCGTCATCATCATCCCATACACGCCGATTGACATTGATAAAATCCTTCATATATTCTGTGCAAAACCCTATGGCCTCTTGCATTAAATATCCTTCACAAATGCTACCTTCTGGTTTTGCCTTATTACGAACAAATTTTTTCAAAACTTTCATGTATCGCTCTATAGGATACATCCATCTTGTTCTTATTGGCCCACAATGCTCTAGTTCATGTTCTATATGTATAAGAAGATGCATAGAAATATTGAATATTGTTGGTGGAAATTCTCGTTCCAATAAGCAGAGGACTTCAACAACCTCTCCCCTCAAATTATCAAAGTTTGAAGGATCTAGCACATGCAAACTCATTCTTTTTAAGACTAGGCCCAACCTTATAATTGCCAATCTTGGTCCCTTTTCCAAACTTGATATGACTGCAATAGGTAAAATATCCTCAATTATGACAGGATAGTCATGGGTTTTGAGGCTTCTTAAGCTATTATTTTTGGTTTGGCTTCTAATATTACCACTTACATATCCAGTAGGAAATCGAGTTTGAGACATCAACTTTAAGAATTGTGCACATTGATCCTTTGTCCACACATAAGGAGCAATAGGTTTTTTGTATTTTCCATTACCATATTTTTCAACCCAAATATTTCGACGAATCTTTAGTTCTTTAAGGTCTAGGCGTGATGACACTGTATCATATGCACCAAAAAGAGTTTCTATAATAGAAAAAGCTATGTTTTTCTCAGTATGCATAAAGTCAACAGTATGCCTAATGGTTATATGCTTAAAGTATGGCAATTTATAGAATATGCACACTCTTTTTACACCACTATCGTAAAGTGGATCATTTTTACTACCAGGAATAACACCATTTTCAATAAATTGCATTCTTTTTTCTCCATTCTCAATAATGTAATCACTTGTTATTGCCAGTGGTGCTTCATGATTCTCTTCCTTACCATTGAAACCTGACTTTTTTCGACGATATGGATGCTCCATTTTGAGGTAAGCACGATGTCCACAATAAATACACTTGTGCAAACTACTTGAGTGCCTCACAAAACCCTTAAATATGCAAGCTGGACATCCATGGTATCCATGAACATTGAGACCAGTCAAAGTGCCATATGCAGGAAGATCGTGGATTGTAAACAATAAAGAAGCTCTTAAAGTGAATTGAATTGAATTACCATCCCCTAAAATTTGAATTGCTTCAATTCCTTTCCACAATTCCACTAGCTCATCAAATAATGGTTCTAAATAAACATCAATTGTATCTAAAGTCACACTTTTTTTCCCCGGTATGATCAATGACAACATCAAGAAAAATGGCTTCGTTGCTAACCATGGAGGCAAGTTATAATTTATTAAAAACACTGGCCAAGTTGACCATTTAGTGCTTTGATCTGAGAAAGGGTTCACCCCATCTAGAGCTAAACCCAGTCTTATATTGCGAGGATCTTGGGAAAAATCAGGGGATTTATTGTCAAATTCCTTCCAAATCTTAGAATCAACCACAAATCGTAGTTTTCCATTGGTGCTCTTGTTTTGGGCATGCCATTGCATTAGCTCGGCAATGTCTCGACATTTGTACATTCGAAGCAACCGTGGGATTAGTGGAAAGTGGCGAAGAACCCTTCTCGGAGCTAAATTTGATTTCAACCCTGGTCTATACCTCCCTTCTTTACATTTTGGACATTCAGTCTCACTTGCAAGATTTTTGTGAAATAATACACAACCATTCACACATGTGTGGATGTTTTCATACCCTAAGCCTAGCTTAGTGATTTGCACTTTACATGCTCTTCGTTTTGTTGGCAGTGTGGAGTCAGGTGGTAACAATCGTTGTAAAAATGCCAATAACTCATCAACACTCTCATTTGTCCAACCATGCGCCACTTGCAAGTTAAGAATTAAAAGGATTGTTGTTAAATGACTTAAATTGCAAGTACCATACACAAGTTTTAAAGCATCCTCCATCAACTTCTGCCATTCATCCTTGAAACCCTCATTCAACATTCTATCAACTTCAATCCCTTCATCAAAGGTTCCTACCTTTTCATTTGTGTTTGTTGCCTCTTCATCTATGTCAAGTGCCTCTACATCTCTCATGCTATGCAATTCTATCCTATCTGGATAACAATTTTGAGGGAAAGGGCTTATACCGCTATGCCCATATTTTAGCATATGTTGAAAAATCACACTTCTTTTTCTCATTTTCGTTGTTAGTATGAATTCTTTGTCGAGGTGTACGAAAAAGAACCACTTTAGCTACGCATAACTAATAGCCCTAACAACGATAGAGGCTGCAAAACATCTTCAGATCTGCAATTAGTAGTTAAAATGCTGCAACAAACAGATCTATAAATGGAAAGACATTAAGCAGTAAAGTAAAGAGTTTGCTCCATGCATCCAACAGACAAGACAAGAACATGATTTTTGAATGAATTTTTATATTACAGGGCACCTGGGAGGAAACAAGAAGGTGTATCCGGATCTCCTCAATGGGATGGGTTCTTTGTAGTCCTCAGCACTTCAGATCTAAGCTTTCTCTCTCTTGTAGATGTAGAAAACCCAATGTAGAAGATAGAGCTCAATGGGAGAAAATGATAGAGATGAGACCAAGTGTATAGATCCAGAGTGATCTAATAGGCAACAAAAGGTGAAGAATGATGGGGAAAACCCTCCTATTTATAACAAAATATTGGGTCCTTCTAGATCTTGGTGCATGATTAAAATAATGTTAATCACATCTAGATCCACCTCTATGGAATATTTTATTATTATTTGTTGGAGGGAAAGGGTGTTTGACTTAGGTCAAATCCCTTGATTAGTGAAAAATAAATAAATAAATGATTTATTTATCTTTTTAAGGAAGTGGTTGGGATATAATCAAATAAATAATGATTTATTTGATTAATGGTGGTTGATTTGGTCATATTTAACAAGGAATATTATTTAAATAATTATTCCTAGAAAATAATAAGATAACTATGGGTTTATCTCATTAATTTCTTTGTTTTTTGGGTTAAACATGACTGGGAATAATAATTAAATTATGGTTTAATTAATTATTCCTTGAGGAAAATCAAACAAATATAGGTTTGTTTAATATTTCCTTTTGGGGTTTCCTAATTAACATAGTGAAAGCAGTTTTACTTGGGGTAAAACTTGTCTTGCATGGTGTACTTGGGTCCATCTAATGATAAAAGGTTAGATGACCAAAAAATGGTGTAACAATCACACTTCTTTTTCTCATTTTCCCACCATGACAATCATTACATGGACATGCATATTTAAGCAAGCTCTTCTCATCAACTATTCTCTCATCATGTGCATGGTATTCATCTGTTGTCAAAATTGGGCTTTGACTCATCTTCAATTTTCTGCATTCAAAGATGAAACTAATATGTTAACTCTTTACTTTCAACTCTTTTCAGAATTTTATTTGTAAAAGAGAAGTTTCAACTCCTATTTAAGCACAAATGTCAATTGTGCAAACTTTTTAGAAACAACATATAGGAAGAGAAGACTACACATTTTTTACTAGTGTGAACACACCCATATACAACAATCACATAGTTAAACAACAAAAGAAAGTCATATTTGAGAGAAAGCTTTTGGATCAACACTTGTTTGAGGAGATATTTTTGTTGTATTTACACCTTTTGAATGCAAATCTATCAGCATGACAGCAAATTTTTTTGGTTTTGAAATTTTTGTTGTATTTACAGCTTTTGAACACAGATCTATCAGCATGACAACAAAAAATTTTGGTTTTGAACGCAGATCTATCAGCATGACAACAATTTTTTTGAGGAAATATGTTAGCATTCTTAAGGGCACAACCCTTGCGGTCATTTTTAAACATTCATTACATCAACAGTGAGGAGAAGAACACACCAATGGGAGTTGCCTTAGCAGAAAATAGGATGCATCACTTAGCTAAAGGGGAGGCACTTGGCAATGATGAAGTCACAATTACCAGTAGTGAACTATCTCCTTTAAAGCCTATTTTTGACATGTTCCCAGTGCTCATTCCTAGAAAATGAGGGCACTCCAATTGAGGGAATCCTTTACCTATTCATGGCAGCATGACGAGTTACAAATTATCACCTTTTTGGCACTTGAAGGGAATATATTATGTTTTTGGCCACTTGCATGGAGGGCACATTAATGAAGGATTTACACCACATTCTCTCCTTATTCCTAGCATGCAAGAGGGTACATTATTTGGAGATTTACATTACTTTTCTAAGCTTGAAGAAGTTCACCCTAGTATAAAATATGCCTTTGTAGTCATATTTGTTATTCCTATCTTCATCTATAATTATGTGACTGATATTTGATACTCATTCAAGACCTTCACAAGTTGTAATAATATTACCTAGGATAAAAAGTCTCTTAATAAACTCCAGTTGATCAAGAAAAATGGTTCAGGTTGCCATATTCTTGATTATAAGACACATTACAAAGTGTGATAGGTCGACAATTTCTCACTATGTTTATCTTGTTGTCTATCTTGAAACTTGTGTAGTTTATCTTGTTTTTGAAGTGAGACACCTTGTATGTGTCTCAAACAATTGATTTGTCACAATATACTCAAAATTATCCCACATTTCCCTCAAAATATGTGTGAATGTTCAACAGGGAAATTTTCCTCCAATTACCATTATGGCAGAATCATATATGAACAAACAATCATATTATGTAAATGCAAAGACAATCCCAAACCTTCCTCTCAAAGAAGCAACACAGTTTTGTGGAGGATACAAGGTAGATGAGATTGGAAAGCATCCAATATTGTCAAATCCATGTTTTTCTGAAAATAATTTGATGACCAAGAAGCCACAAAAATAATGTTGATGTTGGTTGGCCCACAAAAGCTTGGACTAGAGTTGTAACATCTAGAGATGAGTCATAGACACATTTAGCAAATTCAGGCATAGCTCAAGACAGTGTAAGACTAGACAGAGCTTTGTTTTTATAGAGAAAACTCATGTATCTCAACTAGACATTTTGAAGTGGATTGATGAACAACGTGTAGCAAAGATGGATTTGATGTTTCGCTTGTTTTAGCCATGGCCTTCAAGCTTGTTAGCAAATGACAGAGAAGCTCTATCTAGATTTTCAAGAATATTCTCATGTTCTAACTGCTTTTTTTCCACTAACTTTACCTCCAACATCATTGCACAAGAAATTAATGTCCAATGTGCTAGCATTTTCTATTCTTACAAAGATGAATGGTCATAGTTGAACTATTTCTGATTTGAATGAAATTAAAACATAAACATAAGATAATATAATCATTATATATCATTTGGAGAATTGAACCTGTCATAAGTAAAATTTTCTTCCAAGATCTCATGAGTATGCTAGAATATACCTCAATCATTGCCAACTTATTTGCAAATCCCATATTGGCAAAAATGTTCGATGTGACTAAGGATAGGTATAACTTACAATTTATGGTTCTCTTATAGTGTTAAATATGATTATTAGATGAGGAAACTTATTCTAGTAGATACAGGGGATTTGGGCCTGTCATATAACTTCAATGGAGTTATGATTATAGCAAAAGACTTGATACAAATCACTAAACACTAACCATCTTGATGCGTAAGCTATTAGGAGAGAATGAGAGCTCTATTCTTCTTTTACCAGTGTTTGCTTAACACATTAGAGGAAGATATATTTTTGAGGAGGAACTAAAGGCACACTATGATATAAAGAGAATTACTTTCTCAACCAAGATCTCAAGAACTTGTGAAGTAACATCTTGTATTCAGACAATTAGAAAAAATAATTGCTGACAGACTAGAGGAAGGAAACTTAGAGTTAATACAATCAATTCCCATATTTAAGCTTCAGTTTCCACCACACTCCTAACCGCAAAGGACCAATGAGGATATCACTGTAAAGAACTTAAGAGTAGATCCCTGTTATGATAATATGGGTTTGGCTAGGGCAAAACAATGAGAACAAGACAACTGACAAATCATACAACAGGAAAGGACAACCTTAAAGTAACTGACCTGTTTCATGCAATATATTTAATACACTACCAACAGTTCGAGGAATAAGTATTAGTATCAACTTCCAAGGTAAAATAAAAATAGTTGCATCACTATAAAGGTCTCTTGTGGGAGTTTCACACTTTCTTGCAGTTGTCTATAGTAGTAACATCTCTGATCTATTAATATTCAATATTATAGAGTTTTTTGATATATATTGACTACAGTAACTGCAGATACTCAACTGAGACCAATGCATATCATGACATGACATCCTCTTTATGCATTTGAGAAGAGTTATTTACTTTGCCAATGGCAGCCTAAGAGTTGGTTTATAGGCTATAAGTTTGGGAACTCTATGTTGCACCTACAGTTTGCTATGAGAGCATGCTCAACCACTAATGAAGTAAAACTAAGTGAAACTTCAGTGATTCTATAGGTCATTATTTCAAAGTTTAGTATTGAAGCATGTGACAACTGGAAAAAGGTGGCAAGGTTAGGATAAAAAAACATAGGAAACAAAAATTATTAAATCACAAACAAAAAAAATGTTAAAATCCCATATGTTTGATGTAAATTAGAAAACCTAGAGAAACAAATAAGAATGAAGGCTTCATTTACTACTAGTGGACAACGGTAGCCACCAATCATCACAATCCAAAATTCCACTGGGCCATTGCACTTGCAAACAT
This sequence comes from Pinus albicaulis, assembly GCA_034641835.2. NCBI lineage: Eukaryota > Viridiplantae > Streptophyta > Pinopsida > Pinales > Pinaceae > Pinus > Pinus albicaulis. The sequence continues at coordinate 623,720,782 of CM076572.1, read as the reverse complement.
TTTCAAACAAGAAGGTGTGCTACAATGGAAATGTGGCCACTCAAGCTTGGAAAGATGACAAGTTAAGACAAACTACACAAGTGCCCAAGTTCCCATAATATGCTGAGGAAAAGTAATGTAAAAAAAAAATACAACAAATCAACCACAATGTATTTGACACCATGGTTCCATGACAATGTCTGATGTACCCATATTGTGGGATTTATATGGTGTCTTATGATAATCTAGTGAAATCTTAGCCACATCATATAGTTTCCATGACAATGTATGATGTGCCCAAATTGTGGGATTTATATGGTGGCTTATGATAGTGTGGTCAAACCTTATCCCAATTGTTGAGGAAAGTGCTAACCGTTATCCAAAGGGCCATGCAAAATAACCATACGAGAACCTGGCAATGTTGGAAGCCTAGCCTTCTTCAATTTTTAAGTCATTATGGAAAAGAAAGTACTGAATGTAGAAGTGGTTTAAATGAACAGTTGAAATTTAGATATTACTAGAAAGGCACAATAGAGGATGTTGCATATTGGCCTTTGCAGAGTCTCCTCACAAAACAAGCTAGAGGGAGGAGTCTCTTTTCACAGAGAAGGCTTCTGTAAAAGAAGCAATGGGAAACTATGATGTTTAATTCTACAATCATGAAGAACTATTTGTGAACACTGAATGAGTTTGCACCAATGTTGTCAAAATTTAGATTCTATAGTAGCGAAATGGAACTCAGTGTGATACATTGTTTTCAATTGAACCATTCAGTGTACATTGTTTATATAAGGCAATATGAAGATAGTGCCAAATCATAAATAGTAAATTTCTTAGATTGAAATCAACATATACAATGAGTGAATAAGGACAATAGAAACTGGTTTGGAGGCTTATAAATAAGTGAAAAATATCAGTTCTGAAGGCAAAAGTGGACCAACATTGACCCCTTGAATTATGAGCTTAATGTCTGGAGTACAACCAGCTCTTCCTCATTGTACAAACTCAACAACATTTATGGCTCCCTTTTTCTCCTAAATGACACGCTTTGCACACATGTAATTAAGGCATCTCCATAACCCATGAACAGAGATTGTGATAGCAGCCAGAAGAGGTTAAATCAACCCACAATAATGCTACATCCAGCAAGGAAATTTGTCTAGCAACTCGTCCTTCAACATAATGTCACTCTCAAGAGGTACGACCTTTAGAAAATGATAAAAATATCAATCCCGCCTTCCAAAAACAAACGCACAAGACAAATACCAAATTCAAGCTCCCTTGTGACTGGTTATTGTTCTTCCTTTGTTACAGAATTCGGCCATTTGAGTGTAAGAGTGAATATGACCCTCTTGAGTGGCGAACTCGACCCCTTGGAAAAACTGAACTTGACCCACGAAACAGAGGATTTCAGCCTCTTTCACAATACTAAACTTGTTCTTCCTTGAGATGAACTTGACCATCAATGAAGAGGATGAAATCAACCCTAAATGCAATGTTCACTTACTTTCAAAGCATTATTGAGAGGTTGGAGAATTAGAGTTTGATGTCAACAATCCCAGCTACATTAATCCACACTTGATGCTAATGCCCAAAGATAGGCTTGCTAGCAAAAAGGAAGCTCTTTGTACATAGAACTGTCAAATCAAGCACAAACTAACATATATGGTCATTGATAATGGAAACCAAAATAACCTTCTCTTGCTTCAATTGGAAAAGGAACTCTAGTTACAAAACTCAAATCATCTCAACTCACATTAGCTTGGATGGGTCAAATATGCACATTAGCTTGTGCTAATCACTTGAAAATAGATGAGAATGTTGCTAGAAGATGGCAATATTTTTCCCAATATCTTATATGTTCTTACAAACAAATATGAGAAGAATTATGAAAATAAGATGATGATAATGTGTGTGACTAATTGTGTAAATCAGGGGCTTCTAGGTTCAACCTTAGGCATGTTCCCTCTTTCAATCCTAATATTACTTGGACTTATTTCTATTGTGCATGTCAAATGTTGGGTGATTATGTTGTTGGTATTGTCCTTCATTACAGTTATGATCATTAATTCTAACTCAAGATTGGAACTGGTAGTGGTACTAATATTCGTGCAAGGTTAGTAGCCCTTTGGGCCCTATTAAAATTTGTTATGGTTAAAGGTGTTCAAAATCTTCAGGTTGCTAGAGACTTGAAAGTGGTAATGAGAGTTTTAAATGTTCTTTTCCATTGGATAGTCTGGTTCTTTCTCACTGGCAGCACTAAGTTAAGGAACTCTAGGAAGCTTTTCATTCAGTTTCTATTCATCATGTTCATAGAGAATATAATTCTTAGGCAGATCATATTTCAAAGGATCCAATTGCAATCAGCAAAGGGATTATGCATGGCAAATAAAAGGGAGGGTTTTGGTTTCAGCTTTCATAGAAATATTGTTTTAAAATCATTTTACAGGCAGTTTTAAGATATTATTTTGGGTTGTTTGCAATGTTAGCACTATAGGTTTTAATGTCATTTTGATGTTCAACATTTATTAGAAGGATGTTTTGCAGAATCTAAAGATAATCAGGAAGTTGTCGAAAGGAGCTCTTATGTGTAGGCACAATCAATGTATACTTTAATTTCTACTTGAAATAACAGATGCCAAATATATATTGGTTTTCTTGGTAGAAAAAAGACATAGAAATGAGGAAAATTTTATGTGGAAGAAGATAAAGAAACTTTATGTTGGTTTCCATTTTCAAACAACTCTTTTTTCATTTACAAACCTGGCTCCTTTCGCCATGGTTCTTTGGATGACTGTAAAGACAAAATTTTATAGGCATACTCTTGTTATTTGAGTATGGGTGGCTGAATGTGGGGAATGGGTGCTACCACCTAAAAAAAGAGATCTATAGAACTATTAACTTGATGTTTTATTTCTGATTTCTCAGACACATCATTTCATTCAGACAAATCATTTCATTAGTCTACAGGTCCTACCACTTTTTCTATATTTTTCTTCAGATGTGAGCCCAGACACTGGATAGGATGAGATAAATATGGATGATCCCATCAAAGGAATCTTAGCCAACAACATTAATAACTATTTATCGATTATACTCAGTTGGATAGGACCTATTAAAGTCGTTTTTTTATCCGATCTCGCTCACGTTGAACCAACTAGAGAGGTTTCAAATGGGAAGGCCTAACCTATGAATGACGGGAAAGCTCAACCATAATTTGGGGCAGATTTAATTGAAAAATATGGTGACAATATTTCCTCATTGAACTTGTTAAAAGCATCACTGGTGGAAAGGTTTATTTCTTCAATTATAGACATAGAGACACTTATATTTTCATGGGGTTTGAGCTGAGATAGTTGTATAAAAATATAGTGTAACACTAGTTGCAATGCATGTGCGAAGAACGAACAACACCCATTATATGTCTCTCGAATCCATCACACCCATGCCTATTTTCTTGAGAAGGTATCAAGGTTTACAACTGGAAATGAGATAAGGACTATAGAACGCTAGACCAAGAGGGTTTGGGATTTATTTCACTGGGCCACCATGTCCCAATACACTTTGAGGGAAAACTCCCACTTGCAACTTGGTGATATCACTGAGGTAGCAAAGAATGGTAGAGAAATTCCAGGTTGGGAAAGAGGACACATAGATTTCTAGGCCTCATGACCAAACATATCTTCTGCACCTGGAAATTTTGGAAATGGTAGTGATTCGCTTCCTTTAATGATGTGACTACTTAAGCCAAACTGCTCACTGGAGGAAGTGATTCGGTTGAATCCATTGATTAGCTAGTGAGTATCGTAAAACCAACAACATCAAAAACAGAAATCCTAGAACCAACAACATCAAAAACAGAAATCCTAGAACCAAAAACATCATAGAACAAACGAAAAAGATCCATGATCCTTACCCAAAAAAAATTGTATGAATCAACAATATCTTAAAACAAACAAAGGAAATACAAAGCCAGGAAATAGAAAAATATAAAATCCAACTAACCTGTGACTCTGGGTATGCAAAATTCAATTGCGAATTTTCTGTTGCCCGCCTCTTTAAAAGCCTCCAAGTTCTGTCTAATGTGTTTTTATCCATGATAAAACCTGTAATTATATAGAAGAAATTCGCAGCCCTAAAAAACCTTCTCGCCAATAGCAAAAATACTCCTGCCAAGAGAAAAAATTTGGCGCCAAATAACCAGCAAATCCAGTTTTCATCCAGTTTTTATCTAATTTTAGAACCAACGACAACAATTCGACGCTAAAGACCCATAACCTCATCTTCCTGAACTAGTCTGGGTAAGAACGGTCAGTTTTCCTCTTTTCTTGGGCTTTCATACTGGTGAAATCAACCATGCCCTCTCCTGGACTTCGACTTTTGACAGACTTCAAATGTGGCATGCCCTCAAAACATCGTCATTCCCCGACGTCGACTTTTGAAAAACTTCAGCATTCCCTCAAAACCTCGTCTTCCTGAACCAGTCAAACAACGAGTTTTCTTGGGCTTTCATACCGGTATTTTTAATGAAATCAACCCATGCCAATGTTCGACTTCGACTTACTTCGACTTTTCGAATGTGGCATGCTATTTTTACAAATCTTTAAACAATTTTTTTTTTTTAAATAATTAAAATATTAATATTTATTATTTTAATTATTAATTAAATATAAAATCACACTATATTTAAAATTTAATTTTATATAATATAATTAAAACAAATAAAATATAAATATCGATAATTAGTATTTTAATAAATTCAATAAAATATAAATATTGATATTTATTATTTTAATAAATTAATTAAGTTTCATATCAAATAATATATATATGTTAAATTGGTGTCGCACAATATATGTATGTTAAACATATTATAAATAAATTATATATGTGTGTGTTGGAACAAGGTCTCCTACGAGTTGCGAAACTAGTCCGATTTTGTATATTTTTTATTATCATTAGTTTAGCGCAGGGGTTTTGGGGTGGGTCAAAGCCCCGAAAGATTTGTAATGGGACAAAGGGAAAACCTGGGGTCTGAAAACCACGATTTGCGGACCATAGGGAAGTTAGGCTAGATTTTTATAAATAGAGGAACATTTTGAATTGTAAGAGAGAGCAATGAAGAGATATTGATGCGAATGGTGGTTTAGTAAATCTGTTTGGGTTTTTGGGGAAGGACTCTTTGGCTGCCGTGTGCGTGATACGTAGTCCTACCGTGTGAAAGTAATAGTGTGTCCTGCGTGTGTTAGACAATACTGTAAGAGGGAATTGATGAATAAGAAAGGTTTTTTGAGAACAGAATCTATGTGTATTGTTTATGCGAATCATTGGTAATTTCTATATTATGCATATTATGTATTCAGTTGTAGAAGTTCTGTGTAAGTGTTTTTACTGCATCTAGATATGTTTTGTTCTGTTTTATGCAATAATGAGCTACCACCTTAGAAGTATATGATTATTGAGCACCATAGTATAGTTGAACTTGCGCGCGTGGATGCAAAAAGATACCTATAAGTCCTGCTCGGGAAGATCTGGACATCTCGAGGCAGGATGCAGCTCTGCTTGCCTTACCTATTCTTTCTCAGGGTGCGGAAACCTGGTTCTAGCACCCACCCATACTACTTCGGGTGATACTTTGACCTGCGCAAGTAGGTCACTGCCGAAAGGGCCAGTAGTATAGGGGTTTGTTGGCAAACCTTGAACTTCGAACTTGGGTCAGGACCCCTCGAGCCAAAAAATGGTTCTGTTGCCGAGACTTGGAGCATTTTGAGAAAGGGATTGGGTAATGACAAGAGAGTACTGGAAGCCTGAAAGGAAGGAAATTGAGAAGTGGTTCGAAAAGAAGATTCAGGATTTTGCGGTAAAATAAAATCGCAGCACGAAGTTAACAGTGGAAAAGTGGAAAAATAGGTACATTCTTACAGAAATCTACGAGATTTTCTTTGTGACATTTGCAATCGAGCTTCAAGAGTGGCCGGCTAGGCTATTAGAATTCCAGAAGTGTTGGAAGGACGAACGAGTCACTCAGTGGACACCAGAGCTGATCCGGCAGCTGGAAAGGACTGATAATACCATCACTCGCACGGTGGATCACTGGGTAGATAGTGTGCTAGGAGTATTTGTGACAGAATTTTCCATTGATCAGTTTGTCTCCTACTCTGAGGCCGAGCGAAGATTCTTTAAAGGGTTCCGGGGCAAGTTTCTGAAGACATTACCGTTGCTGATTAAGATATTATTGAGCGAGAAGAGTATTATGTGTAGTCACACCGATTGAATGACCTCAGATCTCGATGAAAGTGTGACGCGCAGTGGTAAATACTATCGGACCAACCTCGACGAGGGAAGGTCTGCCTATAACCCTCTGCGAGAAATGGTTGTGCAAGACTCCCCGACTACACTTCCGTCCAAGCCACACAAAGGTAAGAACTCACCCATTCCACCACCCCCGCTGGACAATGATATGGCTGCGCACCTGAAACTACCTACCTTCAAGGGGGTAGGGGATGAGGATATGGACCGATTTTGGTTTGTATCAGATTTCGTATGGACTGGGAAAAATGTGACAAACGATATGGTGAAGAGGGCACAACTG